>JASUAD010000006.1:59653348-59705967 GCA_037013555.1 Sextonia rubra | reverse complement strand
AGAGTCTCTATATGAGCTCAAACAGGCTCGACGTGCGTGGTTTGATAAGTTTCGCTCTGCTATCCTACAGCCAACTTTTATCAAAGCGCAAATGACAATTCTCTTTTCATTTGGAGAACTTCGCATGGCTATACCATTCTCTTGATTTATGTTAATAATATGATAATCAGTGGCAACGATGCGGCAGGCATTTCCTGAAACGAAATCTGACTCAAAACAAGAATCAAGCAAGAGCTGAATTGATGAGAAGAATTGCATGCCTGAGACGATCACAGCATGCCTTTAAATAACGTTTCACTAACTATATAAGGTACAAAATTAAGAGGCTGTCTAAAGGTAAAAATGGAAAAATACAGATAGAGAGAGCTGTACAAAAGATATGATAATCTACAGAGAATCTGTCCAGATCTGGTTTAAGTTAATGAGCCAGATCTGCCTTGGGTCCATTGGAACGACCCAATGGGCTGGCCCCATCAATCGGGCCCAGTGACTTGTTTTGACACCCCCCCTCAAGCTCGGCATGCGGAAGCAGTAAGAGATTGTGCAACAATGAAGAGAAGTGTGGAAACGTATGAGCTTTAGTAAAAAGATCAGCCGCATTATCTGCAGAGGGCACTGAATAGATGGAAAGCATGCCTTGTTTATAATGTTGACGAACAAGATGACAGTCAATTTCGATATGCTTGGTTTGTTCATAAAAGACTTCATTCTGAGTGATTTGACGAGCACTCTGATTGTCACAATACAAAGGGGTAGGATTTTGAAGATGAAGACCCAAATCTTACAAAAGCCACCGAATCCAAATGATCTCAGAAGTAGTGTCAGCAAGTGCACGATATTTAGCTTCTGCCGAAGACTTTGATACTTGGGTTTGTTTCTTACTTCTCCACGAGATTAAAGAATGGCCAAGAAAGATACAAAATCCAGTAGTAGAGCACCTATCATTAACATCACCTGCCCAATCAGAATCGGAGAAGGCACGAAGAGACAATGAACTGCTGGAAGAGAGAAGTAAGGCATAGTTTTGAGTGCCCAGAAGATAGCGAAGGATGCGCAAAACAGCACCCCAATGTACGGAGGTTGGTTGAGCTATGAATTGGCTAACAATATGAACAGCGAAAGCAATATCAGGGCGAGTGATAGTAAGATAGACAAGGCTGCCTACTACTTCACGGTATCTTGTAGGATTGTCGAGAAGAACACCTTCAGATCTGCGTAAGCGAGCATTTACTTCCAACAAAGTAGAAACTGAAGTGAGATCTGAGAGTCCTGCACGCTGGATGATGTCAGAGCAGTACTTGAGTTGAGACAAAATATATCCTTGTTTTGAATATCCAACTTCGATGCCAAGAAAATAACGAAGAGGACCCAGATCTTTCATTTCAAATTGTTGATGAAGAAACTGTTTGAGCTTGAAAATCCCTAGAGAATCGTCCCCGGTGAGGATCATGTCATCGACATACAAGAGAAGTATAACCAATCCATTGCTAGTTTGACAGGTGAATAAGGCACTACATGCATACTTTGCTTATACCCAAAAGAGGTGATTACGCTAGTAAACCTCTCAAACCATCCTCGAGGGGCCTGCTTAAGACCATATAGTGCTCGCTTCAAAAGGCAAACCTGTGTGGAGGAGTGTGGAAATCCCGAGGGAGGGACCATATAAATTTCTTCATGAAGATATCCATTAAGAAAGGCATTTTTAACATCTAACTGATGAAGTGCCCATTGTCGCACAGCTGCAACAGAGATCAAAGTCCAAACCGTAGTCATCTTGGCAACAGGTGCAAACGTTTCCTCATAGTCAATACCATAGTCCTGTGTGTATCCTTTAGCAACAAGACGAGCTTTGTACCTTTCAATGGAACCATCAGCTCTAGTTTTCACCTTATAGATCCATTTGCACCCAATTGCTTTCTTTTCAGGGGGTAAGGGAACAAGATCCCAGGTGTGATTCCTCTGAAGAGCCGCAAGCTCTTCTGCCATGGCTGTTCTCCACTCAGGGTATTGAGATGCTACTCAAAAAGAGTGTGGCTCAAAATGAGAGTGAACCTTAGAAAGAAAGGTAGAATATTGTGGTGAGAAACAACTGGTAGAAACAAACCCATACCTTTGCACTGGTGTACGTGTCGTCGTGCACGCAAAGGGCACCGTCAAACTAAAGGTACAAAAGTACCATGTGCAGGATCCAAAGCTTCAGGAGCAGAAGAGACATCAACCTTGTCAGAGGTGGTAGACGTTGGTGTTGGGCGCCTTTGATAGACTAAAAGTGGTTTAGGTTCAGGAGTGGGGTCAGACAATGGTAAGTCCTGTGGAAAAAGATTTGGAAATGGGTCAAGAGAGCAAACAGTTGGTGTAGGATTTAGTTGTTTTGCACAGGGTAAGGAGTAGTATGGAACATGTTCAAGGAAGGTCACATTTCGTGAGACACGAAGCTTGTTCAATTGAGGGTCGTAGCACCGATACCCTTTTTGTTCCAATTTATAACCCAAAAAGACACACAGCAGATTTTGGAGACAATTTGTGACGTTCATTTGATGGCAGCAAAACAAAACAAGTACAGCCAAATACACGAAGGTGGAAATAATCTGGTTTTGCTCCGAAAAGTTTTTCAAATGGTGTTGTACCAGATAAGACTGATGATGGCATTCTATTTATAAGGTAAGTGGCTGTAAGAGCACATTCACCCCACAATGAAAGAGGCACAGATGAAGAGGACAGCATTGATCTAGTGGTTTCAATAATGTGACGGTGTTTTCTTTCAGCCACCCTATTTTGTTGGGGAGTTCCTGGACAAGAGAGCTGTGCCAATGTGCCATGAGAAGCAAGGACATTTAGAAATTTATGGGAACGATACTCCCCTCCTGAGTCTGATCGGAATGTCTTAATCGTGGCTGAAAACTGTGTTGTAATCATATTTGTGAAGTGAACATATGTGTCATACAAATCAAATTTATGTTTTAACAGATATAGCCAAGTGTATCGTGTGTTTCCACAAACAAGACATAGTATAAAGATCCTCCTTTAAAAGGTTGTACTGTTGGTCCCCACAAGTCAGAATGTACAAGATCAAAAGGTGCAAGAGAAGCTGAAGAACTTTTATTGAAAGGCAAAGTAACTTGTTTTGAGACTCTACATCGAATGCAATCAGAAAAGTCACCAGGATGAATTTTAACAAGACAATTGGAAGAAACCAAAGAATCAAATTTATTCTTAGATAAATGGCCTAGTCTAAAATGCCACAAACTAGAAGAAATAGATGAAAGGGTAGAAGATGCAAGATACAACGAGGCAGGTACATGTAGTGTCTCTAAGTGATATAGTCCTCCAACTTTACGGCCTGTCCCAATCTGCTTCCCTGTGCACGGATCATGCACAATACAACCATTTGAATTAAACAGAATTAGATATCCCAAATCATGCACAATACAAGAGGAATTTAATTTGGTGGGTCTTAAAGAAAAGGAATGTCCCAAGATGTGACATTGAAATTTTAAAGGATATGTATGAAGGTGCAATAACAAATGTGAAAACCACATGTGGAGAAACGGGCGGATTTCCCGTGACTATAGGCTTACATCAGGTATCATCCTTAAGCCCTTATCTCTTTGCATTAATTATGGATGAGTTAACTGTGCATATTCAAGAAGAAGTACCATGGTGTATGTTGTTCGCAGATGATATAGTATTGGTGGATGAATCAATAGAGGGTGTAAATGCAAAGCTTGAGAGATGGCGGAGGGCATTAGAATCTAGAGGCTTTAAAATAAGTCGTACAAAGACGGAATATATGGATTGCAATTTCAGTGGACATATACAAAGTGTTAAAACCACTGTCAAAATTGAAACCCATGAGATACCACGTAAAGATTCTTTTCGGTACCTAGGCTCGATGATTAGTAAGGATGGGGAGATTGACGAAGATGTGGAGCATAGGATAAGAGCTGGATGGCTGAAGTGGAGACTAGCTTCGGGAGTACTTTGTGATAAACAAATGCCAACAAAATTGAAGGGAAAATTTTACAGGACAGTGGTTAGACCAGCTATGACATATGGAGCAGAATGTTGGCCAATTAAGAAAACACATATTCATAAGATGGAGATAGCGGAAATGAGAATGCTTAGGTGGATGTGTGGTAAAACTAGGAAAGATAAAATTAAAAATGAGCGCTTTCGAGAACATTTAGGGGTAGCACCAATAGGAGATAAAATTAGAGAAACTCGTTTAAGATGGTTTGGGCATGTTGAGCGTAGGCCAGTAATGGCACCGGTGAGAAAAAGTTTGGATATACAGGTGAAGGGTCCATCAAGAGGTAGGGGTAGGCCGAAGAAAACATGGATGGAAGTCATTAATTCAGATTTGAAGAAGCTGCACTTATCGAAAGATTTAGCTCAAAATAGAACGGAATGGAGAAATAGAATTCATGTAGCCAACCCCAACATAGTTGGGATAAGGCTTTGATGATGATGATGATGATGATGATGATGGCAAGTTGACCAACTAAGATCAAGTTTACAGAAAGACCAGGAACACAAAGGACACTGGGCAGGGACAGAGACCCAAATGAAGTTTTTATGTGTACAGGACCAACAGAGGAGGCAGGAATAAGAGAACCACTAGCAGTTTGGATATTCATAGGTACAGTTAAAGATTGATTGGAGCACAGAATTGAGGAATCAGAGACCATATGTGAAGACGCACCTGAATCAAATATCCATGGCTGTGGTGTACCTGAGAAGGATGTCATGGCAAAGGCAGTTGGTTCGCCAGAAGTTGTACTGGAAGGGACAGAAGTGGGAAGCAGCAATTGTTGCAGACGTTCTTCAATCATGCTTTGAAGTTGAGAAAAGAGATCTACAGGGGTAGCTACAGCCATCTGAGAGCTTCGATTGTGTCCTGGTTTCTGATTACCCCGATGATTAGCTTCTTTAGGATTATTTTTCTTTTTCAATAAAGGACAATCTCTCTTCCAGTGTCCTAGTTCCTTACAATAGTTGCAAGTAGACACTGTAGCTTTTGCTGCAACTGTAGGATTGGAGGCAACAAAGACTTGATCGGTGTCTATAGTCTTTCTTTTGGCCAAGGTCTTCTGAGTTTGTTCTTCTGCCAAAAGTTCTGCTAAAGCAACATCAACATGTGACGAGGGGACCGATGGAGCAACAGTCCTCGTACATGTTTATATTCTGGCCTTAGAGCCATAAGAAACTGTACCAATTTTGTTTCCTGTCTGTATTTTTCAAAAGTAGCAGAATCATCGGGAGTCTTGAACTGTGGTTCCATCAAGGCCAGTTGGTCCCAAAGAGATGTCATCTTAACATAGAAGTCATGTATAGAATCTGAACCTTGTTCAGCATTTTTAATTTCAGATTCTAACTGATAGAGACAAGCAGAATTAGACTGAGTATAGGTCGTGCTAGATAATCCCAAGCATCTTTGGGATGAGAGAACTTGGACAGTTGACTCCCAATAGATCGAACTACAGAATTTGCAATCCATGAATTTATTTTTCCCACAGAAGCATCCCAATCTTCAAAATTGGCATCTTTTTCATCAGGACTGGTTTTCTTGTCAGACACATATTTCCACAGTTTCTGTCCCTTTAGAAAATTCATCATCAAGTGAGACCAATAGGGATAATTGGTCCCATCCAGCACCACATTAATTCCAGTGATCTTATCTGCCATCTGAAGTGAAACAGAGACAGAAAAAGAGAAAAAACAGGCTGAGCGTCCAAAAAATCAGGGAGTAGAATCCCTTTTTGACTACTGAAACGTAACCGATCCTCAAATCAAGTTTCAAGAAGCAAGAGAAACCAAAAATTCGCACTCAACAAGGCTGGTTTCAACCAGATCCAACAACAGTCCACAAAGATCAATGGCCTTGATTAAAACTAACAGGTGAAAAATCCAAAACAAAAACGACCACAAAACAGTACCTGACAGCAGTCCAAAAAATCTGAAAAAATCATCAAAAAACTTCTCTTAGGTGGTCAACCACAGTGCGATGAAGCGCCCTTGTTAAGATCAAGTGTGGGTCCCACTGACTGATAACACCAGTTTTGGCGAAACTAACGACCAGGCTCTGTTTCAAACTATAGAAGGTGCCGAAGGTTCTGATGGACTGCCTGGAAACAGTAGATGATCTCTTGTGGGCTCCACTTCAGACACAGACTCTTTTAGATGATCTCTTTGGAGATTGCAAGCTATGCTTCTGCACAGATGATCTTCAAACAGAGATCTCAGGCTAACAGAGATGGCTCTGATACCATAAAACGAAATCTAACTCAAAACAAGAATCAAGCAAGAGCTGAATTGATGAGAAGAATTGCATGCCTGAGACAATCACGGCATGCCTTTAAATAACGTTTCACTAACTATATAAGGTACAAAATTAAGAGGCTGTCTAAAGGAAAAAATGGAAAAATACAGGTAGAGAGAGCTGTACAAAAGATATGATAATCTACAGAGAATCTGTCCAAATCTGGTTTAAGTTAATGAGCCAGATCTGCCTTGGGTCCATTGGACCGACCCAATGGGTTGGCCCCATCAATCGGGCCCAGTGACTTGTTTTGACATTTCCGACCTCAAAACTCACCTCATGAACTCCTTTAAGATGAAAGATTTAGGTCCCCTCACTTATTTCTTAGGACTCGAAGTCTAATTGAACAAAGATAGTATTCGGGTGGTACAAACCAAATATGCGGATGTCTTACTCAAATCAGCACGACTCGATGATGCCAAGACATTTGCCACACCTATTGATGTCGATGTTAAATTTAACAAAGACGATGGGCCACCTCTTGGAGACCCATCATTGTTTCGACGGTTGGTTGGAAGCCTACTGTATCTAAATATTGTTATAAGTTAGAGTAGGACATATGGTACAAATCAGGGACCTAGTTGCAAATATAAGAATGTCCAGGGGCCTTTCTGTAATTTCAAGAATTAATGAAATAAACATATGGGTATGGTCGTCCAACTCTAAAGGATGTATCATCCTATTGCTTTTTTGTTAGGTTCTTCTTCTTTCTTTCTCTTTTCTATTTTTCCATTCTTTTCGTTTCTTTCATTTTTCCTAAACAGGTTTGTACTCTTGAATCTAAGAGTTCAACTTGGTATCAGAGCTTCCAATCACAAGGAAGGCAAGTATATCTAGAAGCCTAGTGGTCCAGATCTCAGAAAAGAAGTGGTCCCTGAAGGATTCTAAACCAGCCCAGCCATACCAGAGGTACGGCTGGGTGTCTAGACACAAACAGTGCACAGTATGGTGCTCTGTGGTGTTGCTGAATGTCTAGTCCTCAATTGCCTTGGGCTGTAGAAGCCTGGGTTCGACAGGTTGTAGCTGTTTTCTTTTTTTTTTTTTTTTTTTTTTTTTTTTTGGTTGGGTTTGACTGGTCTTGGCTCACATTTGTGTGCTTGATAATGCATAGGTAGACAATATTTCAAATATTGATTCACTGCTGGAAGTTGCTGTTCGCTGTATGTCTGGCTGCAAGTTGTTGTTTGCTGCTGGTTGCTGTTTTTTGCAGTTGGCTGTGAGTTGCAGTTTGTTGTTGCCTGCTGATTGCTGTTTTTGCTGTCGGCCGTGAGTTGCTGTTTGCTGTTGGCTGTTGGCTGGTTAGATGCTCGGCTGTGAGTTCTGGTGCTTAGCAGTGTTCCTCTCATAGATTGGTGACTGTTTTTTAAAGTTTCTTGATTCATCATGTGGGTAATAAGTTGAAATCTCTTTAAATGGAGTCCAAGGGAGAGAGCTCTACGGGATCCAATCAACAACTCCGCCTGAATGTTGTCAATCCTAATGCAAGGATAACACCAAGCCTTTTCAACAGTGCTAATTATAAGGATTGGGCCTATTCAGCTAGAATGGCCATTGGAGGCTAAGGAAACTTGGGCATATTAATGGAAGTATCAAGGAACCAGGAAGTATCAAGGAACCAGGACAAGGCGAGCCAAAATATTCAGACTGGGTTTCAGAAAATATAATAGTCATGAATTGGATTCTTAATTCAATGGAAGAAGGCATTGCAAAAAGTTTTAACTATTTTGAGACTGCGAAAGATCTTTGGGAGTCTATTGAGATTGCCTATGCACTGAAGAGGAATAATGCCCGAATCTTAGAATTGAAAGTGGAAATTGCTAGTTTTAAACAAGCAAGTCTGCCAAGTGGAGATTACTATTCCAAATTCCGAGCATTGTGGAGAGAGTTGGAGTCATATATGAGTCCCGAACTGTGTTGTGCTAAGAAGCAAGCCAAATTGCTTGAAGAGCAACATATCTTTGAGCTATTGGTTGATCTTAACCCAGAATATGAACCCATTCGCTCACAAGTAACAAGTCACGACCCTCTACCTCCCATTGGTACAATTTTCACTTTGTTACAAGGAGAAGAAAGTCGTCGTATGGTTATGGTGCAGAAATCTGATAATACACCTGAAAAATCTGCTCTTGCAAATAGTAGTGTGAGCAACATATTGTCAAATACAGGAAATAGTGGTAACAGTGGGTATAGTGGAAACCGAGGACGTGGTCACGGAAATTATCATGGAGGTGGATGTAACGGTGGAAATGGTGGTCGTGGTCGAGGAAGTGGTGGACAGTCTAATTCAAACCGTGACAAGCCTTTTTGTACTCACTATGGTAGATATTGGCATACAAAGGAGAATTGTTAGGACCTAAATGGTAAGCCACAAAATATATCTGCATCATCGGTAGAAGTGGAGCGCTCAATTGAACAAGATGCTACTATTAAATCTGATTCACATAACTGGAAGGATGAGCTAACTAATCTTCATCAAAGATTGGCTGCATTAGAGGGCGCACCTTAGGACCATTCAATGGCTATGGCCTCTTCTCATGATCCTACTGCATTTGCTTCCTTTGCTTCTCCTTCTACATGGGTGATTGATTCGGGGGCAACAGACCATGTGAACGGTATCCGTTCTGAGTTTCAGTCATATACCTCTACTTCTATCGGACGCGTAAGAATTGCTAATGGTTGTTATAACCACATAGCTGGGAAGGGAACTATCTGCATCTTACCTAACCTTTCCTTATCTGCTGTTCTGTATATTCCAAATTTCTCTTTCAATTTCTTATCTGTTTGTACCCTCACCAAACATCTTAATTGTTGTGTCTTATTACCCTTCTTACTGTGTATTTCAAGATTTGAGGACGGGGCAGAAGATTAGATGTGGTAGTGAGAATAATGGTCTTTACACCTTCACCTTGGAAAATATAGAGTCAAGAGTTTTGCAAACAGAAGTTGATGATGATAATAAAGTGTCTCTGTGGCATTGTAGTCTTGGTCATGTGCTGAAGCAATGTCTTAGGAATATGTCTTTTCTGAATTTTAGAAACAAACTTGATAGTAGTTTGAGATGCGATGCATGTCAGTTTGCCAAGAATAAAAGTTCTGTGTACTTAATCAATATTAATAAAAGAAGCATTTCTCCATTTGATCTAATTCATTCTGATATTTATTATGCTCCTGTTACATCTATTTATGGTCATAAAAACTTTTATCACTTTTATTGATGATGCCACCAGAGTAACGTGGTTGTATCTTCTAAAAACTAAAGATAGTTCTACATGTGTTCCAAGCATATTATAAATTGATTGAAGTTATGTTTGAGAATAAGATTGAGGCCTTGAGGTCTGACAATGGCAGAAAATATACCTCAAGCATCTTCCAAAATTATCTTGTTGAAAATGGTATTGAATCGCAGGCCTCTTGTGCATATGCACCGGAACAAAATAGCATGGCTGAATGTAAGAATAGACACCTATTAGAGGTCACAAGGGCTCTTCTCCTTGATGAATGTTCCAAAATCTTTTTGATCTGATGGAGTTTTAACTGCAGCATATTTAATAAATCGAATGCCTTTAAAGATTTTGGGTGGTCTGATGGAGCTTTTACTGCAGCATATTTAATAAATCGAATACCTTCAAAGATCTTAGAAGGAAAGAACCCTATAGAAATCTTGTGGCCCACTACACCATTATTTCCAATACCACCAAAAATCTTTGGATGCACATGCTTTGTTCATATTCCCAAGTATCACTAGGATAAGTTGGATCCAAACACGTTCAAATATCTGTTTGTGTGATATCCTAGTTCTCATTAAGGAAATAAATGTTATGCTCCAGGGAAAGGTGGTCGTGTTTTTGTTTCAATGGATGTTAGTTTCCATAAGGACATCCTATTCTACTCCGCAAGTAAGGAATTGTTGCCAGTTGGGTGGAATTGTTGCCAGTTGGGTGTGAAAAGGATCATGCACCCCTGGCTGATTTCATGACACCACCAACTCACCTAGAAAATTATGAATCAGTAGAACAGCGAAGTTTTAACTCCAAAACTCCAAATGAAGGTAAAGCGATAAATAAAAGTCAGAGACCACTGCAAGTTTACTCAAGGAAACGGGCTAGACCATTGATCCAACACCCCCATCCTCAGACACCTTGGATCTAGATCCTCAACTTGAAGACCAGCATCATATTGCAACTCTTCCTATGCTAAGTACTCCTTCTACTGAATTAGATCTTCCTATTGCAATGCGAAAGGGAAAAAGATCTTGCATTACTCATCATCCCATTCAAAATGTTGTGTCTTATGATCATCTTTCACCTGTATCTCGCACTTTTGTTTCAAAACTTGATACTACCTATATACCCGAACTTGTGTCAAAAGCTCTCACTCACCCCAAGTGGAGGGAGGCAATGATGGAAGAAATGGCAGCATTGAAAAAAAATGATACATGGGAGTTGACTACTCTTCCTCAATGAAAGCATACCATTGGATGTAAGTAGGTTTTTGCCTTGAAGTACAATTCTGATGGTACAATTAACTAGTATAAAGCACGGCTTGTTGCAAAAGGCTTTACTCAATCTTATAAGGTGGATAACTTTGAAACCTTCTCCCCAGTTGCTGAACTAACTTCTATCAGAGTCATACTATCCCTCGCAGCAAATTGTGATTAGCCATTATACCAACTGGATGTTAAAAATGCCTTTCCACATGGGGAGTTGAAGGAGGAAGTTTATATGGATCCTCCACCTGGTTTTGTTGTTAAAGGGTAGTAAGACAGTCTATTTTCTTAAAAAGTCTATTTATTGACTCAAGCAATCACCTCGAGCATAGTTTGAAAGATTAAGTAGAGCTGTGCTGAAATATGGTTTTTACAGATGTCTTTCAGACCACTGTCTTTATAAAAAGGAAGGGTATAAGAGGGGTCATACTTGTGGTGTATGTTGAAGAAACAGTTGTCATAGGAAATGATGTCGATGAAAATTCCAAACTCAAAGCTTTTTTAAGCATGGAGTTTGAAATCAAAGACATTGGATTATTAAAATATTTCATCGGGATTGAAGTCACCAGTTCTAAGAATGGAATTGTTATATCTCAAAGGATGTCCTTGACCTCCTTAAAAAGACTGGGGAGTTAGGTGCAAAACCAGTTGCTACAACAATTGAACAAAATCATGGCCTACACTTAGGAAGTGGAGAGTTGCTTCAAGATAAGAGGATGTATCAACAGTTGGTAGGAAAACTGATTTATCTTACCATCACGCAGCTTGATCTCTCATATACTGTTAGTTTGGTTAGTCAATTTATGCATGCTCCCATAACTGATCATTTAGTTACAGTGCATAGAATTCTCAAATATTTGACAGGGTCTCCAGGTCAAGGAATTCTTTATAAATCACATGGGCATGCAAATGCCAATGTATTCACTGATGCTGATTGGGCCGGATCTTTAACAGATAGAAAATCGACCTTCGACTACTGTACAATGGTTGGCGGAAATCTTATCTCTGGGAAAAGTACAAAACAAGTTGTTATAACCAGGTCTAGTGCTGAAGCTGAGTATAGGGTTGTTGCTCATGGGTGTTGTGAACTAATATTCAGAATATTGTTGGAAGAGTTGGGCTTCAAACAAAGTAGTCCAATGAATATGTTTTATGATAGTACGTCAGCTCTCAAACTTGCAAAAAATCCTGTCCTCCATGAAAAGACAAAACATGTAGAGCTTAATTGTCACTTCATCTAGGAAAAAATTGAAAAGGAAGATGTAGTACTGACACAAGTTCCTATTGATAATCAATTAGCAGACTTTTTTCACTAAGGCAATCACTAAGGCTAAATTGCATCATGTTTTCTCCAAGCTAGGCATAGTCAATATCTACGCACCAGCTTGAGGGGGGGTGTTATATGTTAGAGTAGGACATATGGTACAAGTCAGGGACCTAGTTGAAAATATAAGAATGTTCAGGGGCCTTTCTATAATTTCAAGAATTAATAAAATAAACATATAGGTGTGGTCGTCCAACCCCAAGGGATGTATCATCCTATTGCTTCTTTGTTAGGTTCTTCTTCTTTCTCTCTCTTTTCTATTTTTTCTTTCTTTTCTTTCCTTTCATTTTTCCTAAACAAGTTTGCACAAAACCCTAGATCCTCTTGAATCTAAGATTTCAACTACTATGACAAAGCTAGATATCTCTCATGCAGTTCAAACTATCTGTCATTAGTAATCCTCGTAAGTCGAATCTTCCAGCTGTTTTTCGGATTCTTCGGCATGTAAAAGCACCCATGATCGAGGACTACTTAATCCGATCATTTATTCACTACTACTACAAGCCTATACTAATGCAGATTGGGCTGGGTGCCCCGGTACTTGTCGCTCCACAACCGGATGTTGTATGTTCTTAGGAACATCACTCATCTCCTGGAGGGATAAGAAACAAAGCACACCTTCCAAATCAACTGCTAAAACTAAATATTGGTCTATGTCCTCTGCTAGTGGTGAGATTGCCTAGCTTTGTTGACTCCTTTGTGAGTTTGGCGTTTTTCTCAAAGACCCTACTCTACTTTATGCAGATAACACCAGTGCCATTCATATTGCAAAGAATGTCGTCTTCCATGAGCGAACTAAGCACATAAAGATCGACTGCCACTTCATTCGTCAGCATTATGTCTCAGACAAACTCTATCTGCCCTATGTTTCGTCCCATGATCAACTAGCCAATGTGTTCACTAAAGGGCTACCCAAGGATCAACATGACTATCTTCTCTCCAAATTGATGCTTTGTTCCACCCCGCCTCAATTTAGGGGAGAGTGTAGAGATAGGTCAACCGACCCATCTGACCCACCTTGACAAGCCCAGTACCAAAGCCCACACTTCATCTTATCCCACACGTGGGATCTTTATAGGATTTGGTCAAAGGCCCTTTTATGGCATACTTAGCCTGTATGATTGTAATCTTACTAGAGTTTCCTTGTTAGCTTGTAATCAAAGATATTTAGACTATAATCATTGTAATCACAGCATGTGAATGGGCCAATGTTAAGTGTATATAAACACAGTAGATCACCACCTTCGAGTATCAACTGACATCACCACCTTCGAGTATCAACTGACATTCACAAAAGCTCTCTCCTCGGTATGTTCTTCTTCCTTTTCTTTTTCTTCTAAACATAAGGATCTTCAGATCCTGATAATTGCTCTTGTACCCTTGTACTTTTGTTTTGTCTAATTAATAAAGTTTTCATTACCGATCAAACAAAAATTACGGGCCAGTGCGGGTCCAAAATTCAAGTGGTTAAGGAAATAGATCAATGATCCCAGTCATAATTGGCCAACATTTTGAGCACAACAAGAGAATACTAATCCAAGCAAGAGAATATAAATCAACCCCCAGATCAGAAGATATAGCTTCTGCACAAGCCTATGGAAGCTCTTTAGGATGGCCTAGGCCACCAGAATCAGAAGAACACTTAAGAATAACAAAGGAAAATTATGTCTGAATTTTCTAGGCCCAGCTGGTATTGGAGATGCGAATAGAGCTGATAACAATCAGGTAAGGGATAAGCCTACTTCAAAATTTACGTATGGGTCCGTTCAGACTTGAGGCAGATTCTTACAATGGTAAGTGGGCACAAGGGCGTTCTAATCCTCCATGGAGACTAACCCCAGAAGATGGTTGAATCCTGAAATGTGTCTTTTCATTGACAAAGCAAATTCTTTGGCTACAGGTCAATAAGAAATACTACAGTCATCATATATGTAATGACTTTGTGTGTGATTTGTTTCTCTCTGATTATGTGAAGACCATTGTGTTAATAGATCCCTTTACATTTTAGATTTCTATAATAAATTACAATAATTGTTGCTTTTTAAACATTATATATATGTACATATTAAGGATATTAGAGCAGAGTAGACACTGGCATACCCTCAAAGATGGAAGGCTCTATATATACAATAATGTTCACAAAGTAGAATTACATGAATACCCCTTTCAAAGGGTTTAAGAGAGGATATATGAAAGGGTAATTTAGGAACAACTAAAATACTGGTAGTTATCTAGGACTCAGATATTTTCAGCTGCAGCGATGAAGTAATTTCTCTCTCTAACTAAACAGATCTAGAGAGAAACCACTCTCAGATCAACCCTAGGATGAAACAAGAGGTAGACAGGTGCTCCAAACATGACTTCGTCAAGAAACCTCAAAGAGGATGATGTAGAAATCCAACATCACTGTCAACGAAGAAATTCCACAAAGGAAATTATATAGATGTCTCACTACCCATAGACAAGGAGTGAAGGGGCTCAACTTGACGATTGAAGCCTAGATACCAAACACCCTTTGGAAGGTACAACACCCTAAACCTTAAACCCAGGTCTTTGATACAATGACAATGTTAGTGGCGTAGCCCCAGATCCACAATCAACAAATATATCAATCTCCCTAAGAACTGATCGAATCCAAGAATGGATTCAACCACTAGGGCATCCTCATAAGAGGAGAAAACACCATAACCAAAAAGAAAACTCTCACCTCAAATATTATTGATAATAAGAAATCTGTCTTTTCAATGAAGCCTAATCATCGTTATATAGAGGAGTTGGCTTGAACCCTACGAAACAAGACTTCCTAATATTGGAATAACCTCAAATAGAAAAGGAAACTCACTAATATTAATCATAATAAAATCAAATACTTAATATAATTCCTAAATAACTAGATGTTCGGTTGGGCCTGTAGACTAAGCCCAAGGGGTTGGCTGACCCATGGTCTGGCTTGCATCAATTTTCTCGTGCTTGGAACAACTTAACGTGATAAAATGCAGGAGAGAATTCAACCGCATGTTGAGGGAAATGTTCTCCTAGGTTTAAAATCAATCTCACAAACTTCAATCTTTTCTTTTGATTCGCATTTGCATGACATGTCTTGGAAGCTTGACATAGTCTTTTGCTCCGTGTAAAAATACAATGGAAGTGTCTCTTCGTATGAGGAATGGATTTAGCTCGGATGTGTGATCGAACTTGTAGATGCTTTAAATGTTGGCTTTCAAATACCCATATTTGATCCCTAACGATAAAGTTAATATGGGGGGCTTCAATAATTTGAACTCCGTGTGGAACCACTATAGCAATTGATTTGACTTTGGATGACCCAATTAGACTTCTTGAAGGTGGTGTTGGAATCAAACCACCTGGATGTTCAATGTCCTAGCTAACCCAAGCAAAGCCTTCAATGTATGTTTGTCCTTGTTCTTTCTCAACGCTTTGAAGTTCATGGTTGACATTGCCTTGATCAATAGTGTTTGTACCCACGAAATCAGTGTTGCCAATAACTTGCTCTTCGATGTCAATCCTTGATGCCTTCTGTCTGCACTTTTAGTGTAATCATTTCTTTTATTTTTTCTTTTTGCTCTTACTGTGGTTCTTCAACTGAAGGAGATGATGCAGATGAAGACATGGCTGTTGATGGCAATGGAACAAGCATAATCCGTTTTCCTTCTCACACAATTGTATATGCATTCATCTCTTTATCATTGTGCACTTTCCAATTAAAAAGAAATGGGCATCCAAAAATAATATGAGCAATATTCATATGGACCACATCATACCAAATTCTGGCTTCATAATTGCCAATCTTGAATGATACCAAGCATCTATAAGTAAGGGGGATGACATAACTATTAGACCATGTGACTTGGTGGGGCTTACAAAGCTTCTCAATTGACAAGTGAAGCTTACCAATAAACTCTTGCGCTACAAAATCCTTTGCATTGCCATTGTCAACAATTAAATTAACCATGTCTTTGACTCTTATTCACGCATGAAATTTCTTGGTCTTTTCTCCATTTTTTGTCTTCCTTCTCGTTTGTATTGAGAATTCTATGAATGCCAATCGTGGGATTATCTTATTCAGCAAAAAGTCTCTCCACAACATGGGCCTTAGGTCTTTGTTGAGATGCACATTATTGCATGCAAGACCGTCTAAGCATACACTCAACATGAATAGCTTCTTTGTATGCTTCTTGAATGGTTTCAAAAAAATTTTCTTGTGCTCGTATGTCGGGCCTTAGACCTTTTATATAACGTTCTCCATCATTTCAATCACTCTCCTATAAGCCACACAGACTTTCCAACTCTTGATATCTATAGGTATATTCATCAACAATAAAATGAGTTTACTTTAAGTTAATGTGCTGCTCAAAGTAGGACTCTTTTTCAAAAGACTAACTTCCATACTGAAACTAACACATAACACTTTCAATGTGTCTCATGTTGAATTGGATGCAACAACAATGAAAAAAATTAGACAGACCTAACCTATTAGGCTGGGTTCACTTCTTGTTTTAGTTGTTGTTGTTGTTGTTTTTTTATTTTTTTTTTATTGCTGCCTAGATGGGTTTGGACGCCCAACTAGCTATGGGCTCAAATCAAACTCGGGTTTGGGTCAAGTCGGACCACCAAACCATAGACCCAAACAAAGTCAGGCTCACCCGGGTTCGGTTAGACCTACTGCAGCCAAATCAAATTTTAATAGTTGGCACACGTGCAAAGGCTCTCTAGGTGTGCTCTCGGGATTTGAGCAGAGAGGAACTAAGAGGAAGGTCCTTACGTTCAAAAGAAGAGATGGCAGGCAAAAGCGATGCCGACAGATTGCTCTCAGGCGATGGCAGTGGCAACAACTGAGCGGATAAGGCAATAGGTCTATTGCGATGGTGGAGTTATAGGCCAAGGCGGGGACATCGATGGTGCAAAATACGTCACCTCTGTCTCTGCTCTTCTCCTTCACTTCACCTACTTTTTTTTTTTTTAGGGGGGGGGGGGGGGGGGGGGGGGGGGGGCCGGATTTGAAGGAGAGTGAGATGGAATTCAGACTTTGGGGATGCGTCCGTGGGTTGCCGATGGATTGGATTGGGGTTGGGGCTTTTTATCTCAAGAAAAGGGATTGGGATGCTTCTTGTGGTGTGGTTTTGGTTTGACTGAGGGTTTAAGGGGCTATGGTTTTTTTTTTTTCTTTTTCCTAATGAGGTCGGTGACTAACGAGGGTTTGGGGTTGGTCAAGAGTGGGTAGGGATGGTATGGGAGTTTCAATGACCGACAATTGGGACTGGGTTGGTTTGGGCGAAGGGTCTGGGGTTTGTTTGGGGTGATTCGGGATAACAGTTGAGATGTTGAAAAGGAATCAGGATCTAGGGCGAAAGTGGGTTTCAGGGATTTGGCGAGGTAGGTTTCGGCTGGGGACGGCAAAGGGGTTTCAAGTTCTAGGTTGGTCGTTTGGTGTTGTTGGTGAAGGGAATGGAGGCTCTCAGTTAACGATTGGGACGGAGTGGGTTGATGTTCGACTAGGGTTTGGGATCGATGGATTAGGTGTTGATTGGGTTTGGCAGGAGGGCTTAGAGGGCTTTTTTTGGGATTCGACTGTAGGGATGAGATGGGTTTGGCGGTGGAGGGTTTGGTTGCTTCATTGGTTGGAGATGTGTTTGGAAAGCGGGGATGGGTTTGGTTGGCTGGATGGTGGGTTTTGTGTATCGAGATTTTTGGAGAAAGGCTTTCGTACGAGGGGATTCAGGTTGGGGATAATGGCTTAAGGGACAATGGATGGATGCTTGGGTGTTGATGTGATCGCTAGATGATGATGGTTTCTCGAATATGGATGGGATATGTGCAAGGGATAGAATCTGAAAAGGACAATTGTCCTTCTAGCAATCACTCTTTGGCTCGGATACCAATCGATGCAGCCCCGGATCCATGATCGAAAAATAGATCAATCTCTCAAATGATTGATCAAATCCAAGAATGGATTCAGCCACTACGGCATCCTCATAAGAGGAGAAAACACCATAACCAAACAAAAAACTCTCAACTCAAATATTATTGATAATAAGCAACCTTTCTTTTCAATGAATCCTAATCATCCTTATATAGAGGAGTTGGCTTGAACCCTAAGAAACAAAACTTCTTAATATTGAGATAAACTTCAACACAAAAAAAAACCTCACTAATTTTAATCATAATAAAATAAAATCAGTATCATCATCATCAAAGCCTTATCCCAACCATATTGGGGTCGGCTATATGAATTTTGTTTCTCCATTCCATTCTATTTTGAGCCAAATCCTTAGATAAATTAAACTTCTTCAAATCTGATATAATGACCTCCATCAAATATTTTCTTCGGCCTACCCCTACCTCTTGATGGGCCATCCACCAGGATAGCCAAATTTTTCTCACCGGTGCCATTACCACCCTACGCTCAATATGCCCAAACCATTTTAAACAGTTTTATCTAAATTATCCCTTATTAGTGCTATCCCTAAATGTTCTCGAAAGCACTCATTTCTAATTTTATCTTTTCTAGTTTTACCACACATCCACCTAAACATTCTCATCTCTGCCACATCCATCTTATGTATATACGTCTTCTTAATTAGCCAACACTCTGCTCCATATGTCATAGCTGGTCTAACCACTATCCTGTAAAATTTGCCCTCCAATTTCATTGGCATTTGTCTATCACAAAGCACTCCAGAAGCTAGTCTCCACTTCAAACTTCCAGCTTTTATCCTATGCCCAACATCTTCGTCAATCTCCCCATCCTTACAAATCATTAAGCCCAGATACCATAAAGAATCCCGATATGGTATCATAATAAAATCAAATACTTAATATAATTCCTAAATAACTGGATGTCTGGTTGGGCCTATGGATTAGGCCCAACGGGTTGGTCGACTCATGGTCCAGCCTGCATCAATTAGAGTCAAGTAAAAATTGTCATGGGGGGGCCATATTAATGTTCACAAAGTACAATTACACGATACCCTTTTTAAGAGGAGCTATGTGCGAGGCTAATTTAGGTACAACTAAAGAACAAGTAGTTATCTATAGGGACTTAGATTCATAGAGATGTTGTGCTCCGCCAGCCTGCCAAAATCCTTCACATATATCAACTACGTGTCAAAATTCTTTTACCCAAAAACAAAAAACATGTCAACAATAGGGCCACTCCCCAAATCACCAACTATTTTGTAAGATTCTGAGTCTAAATAACAAATAAAAGGATGCCAAAGTGATAAGTGACAAGTAAATACCTGCCACTGCAGTTGGCCCTTCGAGCTAGCCATGACCTCTTGCTTTACATCATAGTCTTCTGTGGAAAGTTGTCCAATGATCACATTTTCCGGGTGGGGTAAGCCCATCACATTTGCTGTAATAGAAGAAACAGACAGTCTAAAAGGTGCACCTGGAAACTGTGTTGCAGAAGCTTCTTCCCAAGATGCCACACCATTTTGTTTCCTGGGCTCATGAAAACTTAACCCAGAATTGTCAATTTTTGTAGTTAGATTTTCATGACCAAGTGACACAAAATTCAGTCCAGGAATGTTTAACTGCTTTCCCTGAAAATCACCTGCAATATATCCAGTAATTTTCTGGTTAACATTCCATGTAGACCTCAGAACAAATGAGAGAAAATTACAAGGGGGCAAATAAGAACTCTGCAGCTTACTTTGGTCAGTTGGATAAGAGAACGGGAAATAAGAATTCAGGAGACCACCATCCATCTGACTGTTTATCACAGGCCTGTCCTTAGATTGCTGTAAATCAAGAAAAGAGTGGTATCTGGAACTTGCTTGATGGTTATCTGTTGCAACAAATTTTGCATTAGTTGTATGAAGGGATTAGATATATTTTAGAGAATGTGAATTGGTGAATGACAGATAGTATCGTTGTTCCAAACAATAGTTTGTTTCACCAGAACGTTAAAATATCCAAAAATAAGAATTATATGGGAATAATCATACCAGACTCAGCATCATCCAATTCTGATGTATATGCACTGTTTAGGCTAGAAGTATCCATTGTTCTTGACAGAACTTGATTATTATCAATAAAAAAATTAGAGCTGATAGGACTGCCAGAAAGGGCACTTAGAGAAGTTTCCTCAGGGTCCCTGGTTCGGCTATTGTTTATTTTGTTACCCTAAAAACACAAAAATAAAAATTAGATTATATGCATCCACGTCAATTTGACTATTACTTTTGGAACATAATGGGGAAAACGACAGATCAAGTAAAGCTAGAATTTAAGTAATAGCACAAGATCACCTTAGAAAAACTGCAAGGGTAATAAATACACATGACAAAAGTTTGACAGCATGGAGAATAAAGTCTTGGATATCTTCTCAATGCTATGGCTAGTTATAAAAAGTAAGATTAGAATTCAAGCCTTAATAGCTGTCTCAGGTCAATCTCTGAACCACATGACTTTCAACAAGGACAGCAACATGTAGGATGTTTATGATTAAACAGTAGTTATAGAAATGACAAAAGTTCCTCCAATCAAGCCAGTGACACATTTTGCTTTCCAGGTTTGTTGCTATTACAAACAACAAACAACAAAGGAAAACAACAATAATAAAAGAACATTTATTAGGATTTAGGACTAGACTTGCAGATTGCCATCCAATGCCAATTATGGACAAATTGCTGCGAATGGTTAATGAAGAAGTGATTTTTGTCTTTCTGGATATGAGTGAGCTTTGGTTCATCAGACTATCTGAGAACTTTCAGCTTTTGTGACCAAAAAGGTAGAACCGCTGAATGCCTATTAGAGAATGTCTTTTTTTTTTTTTAATTAATAGATCTTAGTGCAAAAGCTAGCAGCCCTTAAAGATATGCTAGGGTGTATATAAGACCTTGTCCTTTTTCCCATTTAAAGTACATTCAAAATCACAGTGCCTCTTTTTGACCACCCCAATCTTCTGCAGTGTCTATGAGAACTGCAGCAGTTGCAACATCTCCACTTCAGTGGTTCACAGAGTGACTACAGCACTACGTTCAACATTGATATCTAAAAACTTAAACCATCGTTTGTTTAGTATGCATCTATGCAGCTGAAGAAATTCCCCATTGTTTTACTTCTGATTATCAATACAGCAACATATTAGCCATTGCTAACAGATACGTGTTAAGAGGATAGTTCCCCCCTAGTATCCCAATGACCGTATTCCTCATATCATAAGCTAGTGATAAAATTGCATGTAGAAAAACACCATCTCCTCTAAATGCAATCAGACAAGCAATTTCTGTCGCAATTTCTAAGTTAATATTAAGTGATTTTGTGGAAGAGATTGAGCTCTAGTTCATTAAGGAGATTTTGTCTTGAGGCATTCCTTAGAATAGGCGACTCTGATACTGATCAGCTTGCACAAGGGATGGATCTTTAAGCTCTCATATTCGGTATGTTCTGCAGAAAGTTTTTCAGCTTCCTGTTTGCTTGACAGTGCAGTTTTATTTGACTTTTTCTGTTGCAGTTTTTGTTTTCTACTGCATGAAGCTTCTAGTGCAGTTTTTTTCCCCTTCTCCACAGAACTTGTGAACAAATATATATAAATACATGTTCATATGTATCACTTAGCAATTGCAACATTCGTCATGAATAGGTACCACATATAGTTGCTGAATGATCTGAATCATATCATGCTATACAAAGGCCACCAAAACCAAACATACAAAACAGTTTCTATTCAACTGGTCTAAAGTCATTTATAAACCAGTACATAAGCCAGACAGCAGAAAAGTGAATTCGGCAGTAGCATACATCGCATTTAAAATACTCAAAGAAATTCTAACATGCAGTTCAGTATTTCAGATCCAATCAATATTGCAAAAGAATAAAGAGGATTTCAATCTATCTGATTCAGAACTACTACATAACCACAAATTATTTACAAAGATGAAGGAAATTAAATTCGACCTTCACTTCACGATAGTGGACCAGCACAATGTGCATTAAGTCCCTGCAACAGCAGGCAAATACATGAGCAACATAATGGATTATAAATAAAATGGAAAACTTCACTATGAAAAATATACAAAGCAATCAAGAAGGATGATGGTGCAAACATAACTTTGACATTAACACCTTAAAGGCATTGGTAAAGACTGTGACAGATATATTGAAGGCCATTTAGAATTTCTCGGAGTTTGTGCTCATAAGATGAAGTTTTATTATAGAAATAGAGGCAAGATGAACGAGAACAAACTAAGATTTCTAAGGCAGACTTTTTTTTTCGGTCACATAGGGCATACTTGAATACAGTAGAAAAGAAAAGGTGTCACCATCTTGAGGTGTCAATGGTCCAAGAATACAGGTACACAGCATGCAAATGGTTTTCAGTTTCATTTACAATAAATGTGAAATGGCATTAAAACCATAGCAGTTTAAAAGGGCAAGGCTAAATTTTAATTGATCATCCCATTTACATACATATTATATTTCAATCATTAAGCTTTCAGATTAAATAATTAAGGACTTCAGACAGTGCCTCAAAAAAGTGTTCACATTTAAAAAATGCTGGAAAGGATCTTGCCTTCTCATGCATTCTTCAACTTGGAAAGGAAAAAAGTTACGAAAACAAACAAGCAACAAAAAGGGATATTCTACAGTGCCTCAAACAGTAGAATAAGGATCCACATCAACCTTTGCAATGTTTTCCATTCAATCCCGAGTCAAGGAACATCAAATGGGCCCATTTCTTATCAGGACATAAGAGAACAAGATAAAATTTAATGAGACAGGTCGATGAAATGAGTAACTTACAATACCAAGAAAACAAACTAAACAACTGAAATATAAACTTGTTTGCATACTCACTCTTCCAGCATCCAGTAACTGCGTCTTTGAAAACTTTCGTTGTCTTCTCCATGCGCATAATAGCAGTGCAATACATCAACATTTCCAGCCTGTGTTACAGAATTACTTCCGCATTTAGGATAAATATGAGGTTAAAAACTTTCCAAGGAAGAACAAAACAGAAGCAATGCATGCAACAAAGAAAATGAATCACATATTTGCACATACATAATCTCCATTCTAAATAAAAGAGTAAATGTTATTTTTTATATATAGATAGCTGGATTTCACTTAATACAGATCTTACTATAATCACAAAAAGAAAAGAAAGGAAAGCACAGAGTGGACCATGAAGGAGATGGAGCAGCTACAGAAAAATGATTTCAAGGCCCCGCTTTACTAAAATTAAAACAAATTCTATGAAAATATTCTCGCTTTCACCAATGCATCAGCTGCTGAATGCTTTCTCCTAACATGATGGAAAGAAGCATTTGTTTGAGGGGCTAAAGCTTTAAGATGAAAAAGAAATTGTCAAGGCCCCTTTGATTTACCACTTGCCCTAGCTATTGTATTGAGTCACTTTCAGCCAGCACTAGCAAATGGAAAGGGGCAGAAAATAAGTCCAGAGCTTCCTTGAACGCAACAATCTTGGCTCTATTTGAATCACCTTCTCCAACAGGACCAGTTAAGGATAGCACAACTGGTGTGATGGCCTCTCACATAGCTATGTCATGGCCTCTCACATAGCTAACCTACTTGGTGCCCTTATCAAAAGAAAGAAAAAAAAAATGCTGACCTCCCTGGATTTCACTTGGATCTTTCGCTTATATTTAACATGAAACCCCAACCCAAAGAAAGCATACAAAATGAGTCTCCTCCCAATCTAAAGGCAGGCCATCTTCTGCAGATGTTAACCAGCATCTGTAGAAATCAGATATTGACATTCCACACAATTTTTCATGGCTTGAAGACCGCAATAAAAACAGGGATAATTTGATTCTCGAAAACAAGATATAAAAGTGATTGAAAACTCAGACTCAGGCCCCAACTCACCATGCTTGGATCAGGTCAAGCCAGATTGAGTCAGAATTCTGGCTCTTTTTTGCCACCAAAAACTCTGAATGATCTTTTAAAAAAGAAAATAAGAAAATGGTTGCTATTTTTTGCGAGCAAGAGAGAGAGAGAGAGAGAGAGAGAGAGAGAGAGAGCCTTTGACCTTATCACAAAATGGACAGGCCTTGGAAGGGAGGTCAGAGGAGAGGGACTTTTTGGTGCTGATTGAGGAGAGGAGCAGCATGGGACGGAGAAGAAGAGAGAGATCAGTGTACGAGCTTTCACATTTACTTTTGGAATTTACTTTGTAAGTCCATTCAGTCAGAGAATAATAATAATAATATCGCTGATTTTTCATGTTTTAAACTGTTGCTAGCTTCATAATGCAGGCCAGACCATCAGTCAACCAACCCACTAGACCTAGTTCATAGCCCAACTGACATGCAATTATTTAATAGTATTAATTAAGTAGTTTGATTTATTTAAAAAGTTCATAGCCCACCTGACATGCAATTATTTAATAGTATTAATTAAGTAGTTTGATTTATTTAAAATTATTTTAGGAGTTCTATTATAACTAGGATAAATATGATTTAGTTTCCTTTATTGTTTAGGAGATTCTTAGTGTCGTAGTAATCTTAAAGTCTTGGTGATGTAGTAATCTTGTCCTATATAAGGATGGATATGCTTCATTGTAAAGACAAACATTCTGATTATCAATAATATTTGAGTGATGAGAATTTTCTCATGGATATGGTATTTTCTCCTCTTGTGAAGATGCCCTAGTGGCCGAATCCTTTATTGGGTTCGAACGATCCTCAGGAGATTGGTCTATTTATCGATCGTGAATTCGTGGCTGTGCCAATTGGTATTACAGACAAATTCGTTGTCTTCCCTGGATCTCATCCATCCATCTATCTCATCACCCAAGCCCCACTCTTCCCCAAGAACCCATCTTTGTCAACCATCCATACCCCTTCCTCATCTCACCACCTGCAGAAACCCTTCACCCTTTCCCCTCAACCAAAACCTAACTCCCGAATCCCTAAAGCGGACCCAAAACCCACAAACACCAAAAAAACCACCCATCACAGCACTTTCATCGTCCTAACCCTGCCCTACCAGAACCTAGATGAACCAAACCCCACTTTCCTACAACCCCTCGGCAATAACAGCCCACCAAAACGTCACCATCTTGCCAGGAGCCCACAATCCTTGTCTCAGCTTCCCGAAACTCAAACCCAAACCAATTCCTCAACCAAAACCCTAATCCCCATCCAAACCCATCCCCTACGTATCCCAGTCCAAACCCTAGAACCATTATTCGTGACCCATCCCCGAGACTTTGTCAAAATCCACTTTCAAACCTCCCATCATCAACCCCCAAGCCCCTCTCCTACACCCAACCACGATGCCAAACCCCACCCACAGCCACACTATGCCCCTGCCCTAACCTGCACTGCACAGACCCCCATTCCCACAACAAGGCTTTTCCATCGAAACCCAAACAAGGAAAAAAAAAGGTCGAGAGAAAAGCAGATAGGAAAAAAAAAGGTAGCAAAAAGGGAGGGAGAGAGCCAGAGCACAGAGGCCGTTCCTACATCCGCCATGGTCTTACGGTCACTGCACAACCCATTTACTAGAAGTAACACCACGTCGATCACCTGTCAACATCACCATTGCCAACTTCTTCAAATCAGCAGTGAACACCAGCCCCACTTCCACCATCCCCTCGTCGCAGCCATCACCGCACTAGCCTGCTGTCACTAGCTCAACATCAACACATCTCCATCTTCGGCACTCTCATCGATGCAGAAGTTCAGGAGAGAAAAAAAAGGGACTTCTACCCCTTTCATCTCATCTAGGCACGAAGAACAAGAAAGAGAGTGCAGTTGGGTTGCATAAACCCGACCCGAGCCCAACACTTAACACCTTCAGCACTTTAACTGAGCCTAGTTCAAGTGTAGCCCAATCCAGTACAAAGAAGCCCAGTAACAGACTGCCGATACATCAAGTGATTGCAGCATCTAGTCAAATAGGGACTTGAGCAAAATCAACGGTAGCAACTTGTTTTCACGATATCGGGGCCATCCTGACTCCGATTTCAAATCTGTATGATCCTGTACACTTGTTTTGAAGGGATCTACACAACAAGTTAGATTGATTTACCCACACCGGTCAAATTTTTTAAGGTAAATTCACCGATAATTACAGCAACAATTGCATCAAAGATTTATATACACAGTGGATGCTTCAGAAGACACCATTAAAGAACTCACAAATGCTTCCACCAGCACTAACGATGAGTCTTCAAGCACTACTATCCCATAACCTCAAAGACTTCAATTAGAAGCTGGTCCCCGTGAATCAGTCTAGGAGTTACTATACGTCTTTTTGATGAACGGGACACTAATGAAGCTCAGTGGCAAGAAGACCTCTCAAGAAGAATCAAATTGGAGGTTATTGATTTTTCCAAGCAATATGATACTCATGGCTTCCTTAACTGGCAGACTTTGATCAAGAATTATCTCACTTGGTATCATATCGAGAATACTCAATGAGTTACTTTTGTCAAGATGAAGCTCAAAAGTCCCACTAGAATTCGGTGGACAAAACATAGATGATAATAATGAACAGATGGGGTGATCTCCTATTACTCAACGGGAAATTAAGAAAAAAAGGTTGGAAGACAAATTTTTGCCGTATGATTATATTAATATCTTCCAACGAGAGCTCGTCCATCTTCAACAAGGATCCACGACCATTGATGAATATACTCACAAATTTCATGAGCTATGCATCCGTTGCAGAGCAAGTGAAACAGATAGCATAATGGTCACCCATTATCGAGAGAGATTGTGCTCAGACATAAAAAGTGCAATAGCGATCTTTGATTTCACCAATATTGATGATATCTCTCGCAATGAGTAGAGAGTTAAACAAGAGTTGCGTTAACAACGCTTTGGAAATCAAGTTGGGGATTCCACTTATAAAAAGGGGTCATGATCCTAATTTCAATTAGGCCACATAGCCAGGGTTCCAACCTCGCCCTGGTCAACTACAAAATCAGCATCAAAGATAGGCACAAACTCCCCTGAGACAGACAAATCCTCAACAAATTCAAAAGTGGCAACTAAATCAGAATAATCTTCGAGCACCAGCCCGATCACATAAGTGAGATATGTCATTCTTGCAAACAACGCAGACAGTATGCTAAGGAATGTCCACACAAAAATTTGCATTATAAAGGTGGTACAGATGATGATGAGCAATATGATGAGCACATTGAGATGGAATCGCCTGATTTGGTTCCACAACCTGAGTCTGAACAGCTAGTTGAAGTTTCAGACCCTATTGAAGATGGTCCCTTGCTTTTCCTTCATTGGCGCCTTTTAATTGCAGATAAAGCCGAGGACAATGATGATGAAAATCTAGCACCTATTTTTTGGACTCGAGTTACTTGCAAAGGTAACTGATGTAGCACCATTATTAAGGGGGGTAGTGCCATGAATGTCAAATCCAAAGAAGTAGTTGATAAGTTGCACTTGACGACTACAAAGCATCAGAAGCCTTATCGAGTTGCATGAGTTGATGATTATGCTCTTCCAATCCGGTAACAGTTCATTGTTCCTATCAAGCTTGGTTCTTATGAAGCTAATGTTAAGTGGGATGTTATCCCAATGAATGTTACCCACATCTTACTTGGTCATCCATGGCTCCGTCATCTTAAGGTCATCACCGACCAGACGGATAATACCTACACTTCTACATGGAATGAAAGACAAATTCAATGGCAGCCCCTAAAAAGTTCATTCTCATCAACATAAGCCCCTCCTTCTGCGTCATCACCTTCCAACAAAGAATCAAAGGAAGAGCCAAAAGAAGCAATTACCATCATGATTGCACTAAAAGAGATGCCAACCATGAAAGCTGACATTCACGATGCAACAACGGTGCATTAAAGTTGAGGAAGTACAAGCAGCCATTAAAGTATTTGACCAGGTTAGCAAGGACATTAAACATCCAAGAGATCTGATTATAACTCCACTCCCAGCAACTTGCATTGGGTCACTAGAAATCAAATCAATTGCTCCAGTGGTTTCGCATAAAGATCAAGTTGTTAATGTCCCTTACATTGACTTTATCTTCGAGGATCAAATATAGATATCTGAAAGACAACAACTGCAATATCTAATAGTTCAACGCCACATCCGAGCTCCATGCAGAGATCAACAATCGAGAAATTTCCAATATACTTTTATATGGAGGAAGAGAATGCAGACAGTTTCAAAGCCATGTCATGCAAATGCAGAACAAAAGAAAGAACAAAAGTTTATGCGATTGATTTTCGACCCAAGAGGACATTTCCCCAAACTTGCAGTCGAACTCCTCCCAGCATTTCTTAAGTTGGCAAACTCATTGGAGTCGAGTTTTTTCAAAGAATTGATGTAGGCCAAACCATAGGTCAACCAACCCGTTGGGCCCAATTCATAGCCCAACTGACATGCAATTATTTAATAGTATTGATTAAGCAATTTGATTTATTTAAAATTATTTTAGGAGTTCTATTATAACTAGGATTGCTATGATTAATTTCTTTTATTGTTTAGGAGAGTCTTAGTGTCCAAGTAATATTATCCTATATAAGGATGATTTTACTTCATTGTAAAGACAGACATTCTAATTATCAATAATATTTGAGTTATGAGAGTTTTCTCATAGTTATGGCGTTTTCTCCTCTTGAAAGGATGCCCTAGTGGCTGAATCCTTTATTAGATTCAATCAATCTTGCGGGAGATTGGTCTATTTATCGATCGTAGATTCATGGCTAGGCCACTTCAAATGAAGGAAATTTGCATATCCATAGGACTTGGACAACCGAGTCAAGCATAAAGCAAATCAGCTGAGTTTTGAAACACAGAAATACACCAAGGAGCCCCTTTCCCTTCATAGATTCTTTGGTTCCATTCCTTCCATACTCCCATGAACTAGCAAGAGGCAGCATTTCCATAAAATTTGGCCTCTTATTTTGAAAGGGCCAGAAAAGCAACCATCCATTAGGGTCCTAAAAAAAAGAGTTTGGAAAGGCCCAAAGAATACCAAATAGCCAAAGGAAAGCACACCAACTCACCAAGTAAGGCTTATGAAAGAATAATGATAGAGCACATGGTTGAGCAACTCCTTGTTTACCAACAGAGAAAAGACAAAAATAAATCCATTGCATTTGCAGCTCTTAAGGCTTACTTACATTATTCATACTCCATTTTATTGTTAAAGACACATAAGAGGTATCTTCCAGAAGTTTCAAATAAATAAATAGCACCTATCCACTAATAGCTGATGCAGGACAATATGAAATCTACCCTAATATGATGAGATCAGATCTGAATTAACAATTAAAATCAAGTTATAGGCATGCCAATTAAATTAGAACATTGAATATCAAGTAAATAATAGATCTAAGGTCCAAAGTGGTCTCACAGATCCCGCAATAAACCCTTTCTTGGTATGGAAAATGGTAGGATCTTAATGGAAGATAGAACTTCCAGGTTGCTTAAGGCCAGTAATGCATATCCAATGATTTGGACAATAGTCTAGGGGGAAGATTTATGGTACCAAAGTTTAGATCTAATAGTTTTAGATCCAATGAAGGTTCAGATCTAATAAAAGTTCAGATCTGCAATAAGTTTCAGATCTAGAATAGTTTATGATAATAAGGTTCAGATTTGAAGTTTGGTAAAAAGGTGATTCTTGATCTGCAGGGCTCAAATCTGGGATAGTTTAGATCTGATGTAGATACCAGGTGGCACTAGATCTAAATAGCAATGACCAAAAATGCTCTTGGAAAGGGAAAAGTGAAAGAGATAAAGATACCTTTATTGGGCTCTCACCAAACTCCAATCCAAAGGCATTAGAAGAGATCTCAAGAGAAAGGCAAACTCTAGAGGCTCAAGGTGGAAGAAGAAAACTTCTTTTCATTCAATAACATAAGCATAACATAACCAAAAGAGTACAATAAAAGTCTTTAATAATACCCTAAAGATGGATGGCATCACCACAATAAAAAAAACAAAAACAAATAAAATAAAAAACAAAAGAAACTTGTGCCAAGAACCTTGGGTTTCGTGCGCATGGGATGTGTGCATGAATCACAAGGTAAATCCCCTTTTTCTACTTACATGGGCCCCTTTCTTCTTCTAAAACTCTTTTAATTAGTTGGGCCCCTCTAAACTTCAAAAACTCTTTTATTCCTCCCATGTGGCACTTCCCATTGTGGGGCCTTCAAGAAAATTGCACACATGGGGCCTTCTCAATGAGATTCCGCAAAATCAAGCCATCGAATGTCCTCGCAATGATGGATGAATAGTGGATTTACAATTTCTTAGCGATCAAAGCTTGGGTATTGGTCATCCATCCAAATCAAAGCTTGATCCACTGCTTTGCGCCCTCTTCTTTGATACACATTATAAGAACGAGGGGATCAAATCTGATGTCCCCATCAATAGCTCAATTGGTGAGGCACCTCCTTTCCATGGAACAACCAGGGAACAATCCCTGAATGTAGCGCTGATTGTGAGGGACTTGGGTGAGTGATGTGTGTGGGTACTTACCTTAATAAATAAAGAGCACTAATTAAAAAAAAACATTTTTCTTACTTTTAGCCTCTCGTGAGCTTCCTTCACTGTCTTTCCATCTTTCTTCTTTCTCCAGTTATGGCCATCCTTCCGAAAGTATCGTTGTACCTTCCGATCAAATAAAAAGAGTGAACCACCTGGCAAGTAAAATTCATGACGTGATAAGATGTCTGCAGATGGTTTAGGCACATGCAAGAAAGATCCAAAATGACCTCATTCCAAATTACTAAAGTTTTACAAATTCAAAGAGCTAAAGATAAGGGGAGACGAGCAAGGATGTGGAATCAAGTTACAAGAAAAGACATTCTAGATTCTGGAGTTATCAGGATTCAGGAACATTGCTTTAAATAGTTGAGTAGAAATGAAAAACTCACACAAAGCTGACCCCAGATTGATGGACGGCATCAATGATGATGGTTTACAAATGATGTCAATTTTTTCATAGTGGAAAGAGGCATGAGAAATATCTGACATATTCAGCATGCGTATACGGTAAAAATGACAAAAACATGTGTACAATAAAAATGACAACAATGACTAAGTTAAAATCCCGAAAAGATGACAACAATGACTAAGTTAAAATCCCACAAAAAAGTTTGCAATAAAAAAATTAAAAAAAAATAAAAAGGTCTTAAACAGGCCAGCAATCAAAACCAAACCTACTTCATCCCCAGTTGTTGCTCAAACGATAAGGGACATGTATTGTGAGTGGGTGTGTGAGTCCAAGTCCCGTTTTAAAATATTTATAAAAAAAAATCACTTATAAAGTAATATCTGGCATCATGGTCATAGAATTCATTGAGGAAGTTAGATCTTTTAACAGAACTAAAAGAAGAATTCAACAATGTGAATTATATAAACATGTTGGAGAAAATTTCCAAATAACGAGTCATACTAGATGGTTTATTTGGAGGCTCAGGGGCAATGCAAAATTTCTGATAGTTTTGTAGAATTTCACATATTTCAGGTGGACGCAGCCATCTGTTTTGTGCTTCCAAGAGTATCTGCTCAATATCTGCACATTCAAAAGGAGCATGCCAAGTTAATATAAACAATGCAGACTACAAATGAAGGTATAAGGTTTGTTGTCCTTGTCCATATGATTAACAAGTTGTGCTTACCAAAAGCAATTAGATATAGTTAATAAAATAATAATACTAAAGTGTATGCAAGAGGTAATTACAAAGGATCCTCAGATCATTATCACAACAGGAAAGCCTTGTTCCATCTATCAGGGGCGTTTTGTGAACTATGCTTTTCCACTCAACTTTATTTAGACTCATGTTCTGTAACTGAAGTCAGTCCACAATCCTTCTTCTTTTCCTTTTCTTTTTTCCAAGCTGTCAATAGAGGCCCAAGAATCCAGATCCAAGCCCACTAATCAATTTACTCACATGTGGGACTTGGTCAAACAGCTGCATGTACATTACTTTCTTTAGAGATTTGTTCGTATATTAGATCTTTCCTTTTTTTTGGTAGATTGGCTATGATGGTGGATCTAATTCATTCAAATTGCTTGATTATGGGCATGATTGTATCAAATGATTGAGCTTACAGCTTCTTCTATATAATGAATACTCTGTCAATCCGTAAGGGACATGACACTTCATAAAAAATCTATGTCATCTTCATCTCTTAACATCTATACAAGATGATATGGTATCAAAGCCAGTAATTTGCTGAAAGGCTTTCATTCTCAACCCTCCTCTTTATCATTTTCTTGAAAGAACTTGTGTTTGTGTAAGAGGGTCTGTTGGACAGCAGTATTCCGGAAGATCTCCTCTCTTTTGAAGAAAACACAATTGTTGACACTCAGACCCACAAGAAGCAGGTCTGATTTGAAGTGGGGCCCGTCTGAATCTTCCAATCTGTGTGATTTATTCAGCAGTGTCTCACCCATTTCCTGTGATTTCTTCTGAATTTTTTTATTCTTTTCTGCTGATCCAAAGTGGGTCCTCTAATTGATCATCTAAAATCCCAATTTTCAGCATTGTTTTTCATCTAGTCCATCCAACTCTTTAGATTTGAGATCACATCATAAGAAAGTTGGACTGTAGCAGCATAAAGATATTGCCTTGAGGAGTGTTTGCTCTGATTGATCATATGATCTTCAACTGGGCCACACGTGGGCATTTTTCAACCAAACAGTAGTTCGCCCAGCTTATTTTGGGACAAATCTGTGATCCAATCACAGATATGGATTTCCTGCAGTATTTATTTGGACCATTTGGTGTTCTGTTGCACTGTTAGTACCGTAATCTACTTCATTTGGAAATCTGGTTGTGTAATTTTTTGCTCGTTACTCGCTGGTTGGAGGTTCTATTTCTTTTTTCTGTTGCTGCTGATCTCTCCATTGGTAGACTTATTTTTTATCATATCATCTCTTTCAATTGGTTTTCCTTCAGTTAAAGTTTTTGCTATTACTTGATGGAAAAATCTAAGAACTCTATTGTGCATCATGATTGCTAGAAATGAGCAATGCAAGAAGAATTAGGTGTGTTAGAAAAGAATCACACATGGGATATTGTGGATTGTCCCTCTTCAGTCAAACCAATTGGGTGTAAGCTATGATGCCCAGATACGGCATGAATACCGCAAGGACACGCTATGGACACGGCAGGGACATGGATTTTACACACAAAAAGTGAAGTATCGGATACAATACGTTGGCCATTTTGAAGTATTTGTGCATCATAGGGTGTAAGTAGATCTACTCAATCAAACTTAAGCCCGATGGAACCTTAGATAGGCACAAAGCTCGACTCGTGGCACTCGGAAACAAACAAGAACATGGCATTGATTATGACGAAACATTTGCTCCAGTCGCCAAGATGACCATTGTTCAACTGATTCTTGCCATTGTTGCTTCTCAATCTTGGCCATTAAACCAGATGGATGTAAAGAATGCATTTATTCATGGTGATTTGAAGGAAGAAGTTTATATGCATGTGCCTCAAGGTGTCTCCTCTCGATCCAATACGTCTTTTTGTTGATTGCGCCGATCTCTCTATGGCCTAAAGCAAGCGCCTACGGCTTAGTTTGAAAAGTTTAAGTAGACTCTACGTCAGATTAATCTCTCTCAGAGTCCTTATGATCCATTGCTTTTCTTCAACACACATCTAGAGGTGTAACTGTTCTATTAGTCTATATTGATGATATTATTATTACTGGTCCCGATGCCGGCATGATTAAGTATCTTCAAGCTTCACTCCAAGATTCCTTCAATATGAAAGACTTGGGCTCGGAGGTTCATCAAACTCCAAATGGCTTATTTATCAATCAACACAAGTACACTTTGGACCGCATTGATCTTGCTGATCTTCAAAATTCAACACCAGATGATACACCGTTGGAAGTCAAATTACGAAAGGATGATGGTGAGTAGTTACCTGATCCGCACATGTACCAGCAATTAGTTGGAAGTCTGATCTATCCCACGATTACAAGACCGGACATAGCATATGCCGTCAATCTCATTAGCCAATTCATGAATGCTCCTCAACACCTTCACCTGGACACTGTAAAATGGATTACCAGATATTCAATGGGAAGTTCCACTCGAGGTCTAATTTTTCAAAAGGGCAATCATCTCATTTTGGTAGCCTATTCTAATATTGATTGTGCTAGTTTTCTTTACATTCATCACTCTACCACTAGGCGGTGCATGTATCTGAGTGGTGCATGTATCTGGGTGATGCATTGATATCATGGAAATGCAAGAAACAAGAACGTGTCCCCAAATCTTCAACTGAGGCTGAATATTGTGCAATGTCCTCTGCTTGTTTAGAAATCCTATGGCTTCGGGGACTTCTCTCTACTTTTGGTTGTGCGCAAGCTACTTCTACGCCTTTGAATGCAGACAATACTTGTGCTATTAGAATCACTAAAAATCCAGTATTTCATGAGCGCAAAAAACACATAAACGTAGATTGTCATTTTATTTGTGATGAATATGAGCGTGATGTCATCAACCTCCCTCATGTCCCGACTGAGCTTCAAGTTACAGATATCTTCACAAAGGGACTCCCTCGGCCTCGTCATCAGTTTCTGCTTTCCAAATTGATGTTGTGTGACTCTCAGGCATTAATTTGAGGGGGGGTGTCAATAGAGGCCCAAGAATCCAAATTCAGGCCCACTAATGAATTTGCTCACATGAGGGACTTGGTCAAACAGCTGCTTGTACATTACTTTCTTTAGGGATTTGTTTGTATATTAGATCTTTCCTTTTTTGGTAGATTGGCTATGATGGTGGATCTAATTCATTCTAATTGCTTGATTATGGGCATGATTGTATCATATGATTGAGCTTACAGCTTCTTCTATATAATGAATAGTCTGTCAATCCCTAGGGACATGACACTTCATCCAAAATCTCTGTCATCATCATCTCGTAAAATCTATACAAGATGATACAAGCTACATGGAGAACTTGCACTCATGCACTCACACACTCAGGCCTGTCTCTAACCAGCTGAGCTACTACCATCTCACAATTCTTTTACCCCAAAAGTCCTTCCAGGATGCCCAATGAGATACATAAGCTTTGATGGCATCAATTACCCATCATCAGTCCACTAGAGTCTAGATCAGTCAATACTCTAGTGTGCCACTCTTCCCATATCTCCCAAAAAATAAAAATATAGTTCCAAATTATCTTTCAAATTAAGCATGACGATCTGCCACAGCCAAATTACAGCCACTTAATCCTATTTAACTTCAGGAAATGGTACCATAAGCTCAACTTTTGAAACAAAGGAGTAGATGATCAACACTTTCCTCATCTTCCCAGATCCCAACACATTAAACAGGCATGCTCCCCACTCTCTCGTGTGTCTAATGTTAAATTTTTATTAGCAAAGATTGTACATAGTGAATCTTTCTCAGGAAGTTGACTGTTACCTCTGTTCTCCCTCCAATCGTCTATGGGGAATGGATTGGCTGCTGAAAATCTAGTTCTATGTGGAAATTTAATGAAAATTACTTATTGGACAAGTAAAAATAGAACAATTTGCCTCTGCAATCCAGTGCCAATTAGTAAAAATTCACCTCCCTTGAATGTCAGCAACGGGAATCTGTATGCCGGGGGGAAAACAACAGTCTAAATCTTTATGTGCATGTTTGTGTAGCGCTCTTTACACAAAAGAGGAAGGGAAAATCAGAAGATTTTCCACTACCTTCCAAAGTTAGTGCAGCAACTATTCCTCGAGAGAAAAAAAAAAAAAAAAAACCTGAAAACTAATGTTTTCTACTCACTTGCAACTTGCAAGGAGACTCCTCATAAGTCTGAACCCCACCTCATAGGTCCATAGTGCATTTCGTCTTCCATGGCATCACACAAGCATGCCCTAAAGGCAAGTTCTACAGAAAATGCCCATTGCCAGTGTCCCTTTTCTGGTTTTCATACAGTCAGCTCCTCCAATGATCAATCAAATCCCTTCAAACACACATAGCCTCTCTCAAATTGACACTTACCCCAATTTGAAACTGATCTGAACATTAGCAAACGTTGTAATCTATCACAGCAAGTCTACATCATGTATGTATGCATAGCCACAAAACTTTGAGAACCCAAAACTAAGGGCTAGAATCATTTAAATAGCATCACATTTTATGTACCTCTCGATCTACACGCCCAAACCTTTCAATCACCCTGATTATCTGTCCAGATGCACAATTGGGGCGTGAAAAATCAGAAATCCAATTGGGTGTCTACTGTCTACTCTACTTATGAAAACAATCTTCCTTTGTGGTCATCCATTACAATTCATTACCAGCCATACTTGCTGATAAAACTATGAAATGTGAATGATAGAAAAAACACTATCACACCCAAATCTCAAACTTCAAACAAAAAATCACATAAATTAAACCTCAAACAGAAAGAAAGAAAGAAAAGAAAAAACAACTCTACCAATTTCTTCAATTCAACAAAGAGTCAGCAACTAACACAAACAAAATCAAACCAAAAAAAAAAAAAAGGGTCCCAACCACAAATAAAGTTCCAAATTCTTACCCAACTGAGTGTTCCCAGCATATCGCCTTCCTTCAGCCATAGCAAAATCAAAGAAAAAGGCACCACCTTTCAGCTCGATCTTCAAACCCTACAGCTAAATCCACATCGGAACACGAAATCAGAAGCTCTAATCTCCTTCTCAGAGCTAGGAACAGAGACTTATAGCCTACAGAAACGATTGAAAAGCCGCAGAGATGCAATCGACTGCGGATAGAAGACGAGAAATCGCGAAAAGAGAACTAAAAATGCGATCTTTGCAGAGAAAATCGAGAATTCCAAGGCAGAAGAGAGGGTTAGAGAGAGAGAGAAGCCGCCTCTGTGGAATTTTCAAAGAAAGGAGCGACAGCGACACAGATGAAGAGGCAGTAACTGGAGAAAGGTTCGGATTATATTGTATTTTATCCTTTTATAGGGAAACCTGCACATGATCCACCAGTGTGATTTTTTATATAATTGGAAATAAATATTTCTTAAGATTTTGCTAATAACTACTTTTAGTAATTTAAAACCTCACACTTCTACTTGCAGTCAAAGGTCACAATTTTATTTTATTTTATTCTATTTTATTTAAGATTTTTCCTATAAAGTGATAGAAAATACTTTTAGATCTGATCTTTTAATTAAATTCAAGTGATTTTCTTTTCCTTTTCTTTTTCTTTTTAGGTTGGATCGAGACTAATTTCAGCACAACATAATATATTTGAGCTCAAATTAAATCCAAGTCATCCTCAGCTCATAACTCTCAAGTTGGATTTTTTTTTTTTTGGGAGATTTTTCAAGTTGGATTTGACTTAAATTAGTAGATCATAACACGATTGGATAGATTGAGTCACTTTTGTGGCTCCGTGTTGTTTGTGGTTTGTCTTTGTTTGTCATTTTCTGAGATGGAATTGAAAACTATATTACTAATCTGTCAGCTTATGGGTCATCCCTAGTTCCTTCATGCGCTGTGGGCCATGCTTCGCTTTGAATACATTCCACATTTGATTCATCCGTTGCCGGAGTACATTTGAGAATGTGATTTGCCTGTGTGAGTATCGATCAGTGGCACTTGTGGGCGAGAAGGCATGCTTATCGCCACATGAGCTATCCAAGTTCTAAACGGAAGCTCGTTTATTAATCTGTTTATAAATGTCAACCTAAACCCAACATAAACAATGAATTCCCAAATTGGATTTGGACTTGCCACTGTTAAATGAAATCTTATATGACTAAAGCCAATGTCATGGAAAAAAGTTCTTGTTTCAAGCTAGACTGTAGTGAAATTTTCAATTTTTTTTTAAAAGATAGACGTTGATCAGCAATCAAAGTGGTCGGCTGAAATTTGCAAATTAACTAAGTGTATTTTTGTAACTAAAGCACAGGTGATTTATTTGTTCGCTCTTTGCTAACCACGCGGCCTGTCAGGTGTTTATTTGTAATTGTTAGGATTTACAAATGGTTTTATGTAAAATTTCATACACTTTCTTTTAATGTTTGGCTGAGTCCATTGCCCTTAGATATTTTGGAATAGTACTGCTGAGCTGGACTCCTGTAGTCCTGTGTGGTGAAAGGAAGAAAGGACTGCAGTGCAGGCAGCGTTTGACCGCGTTGACTACAATGACCCCTGGCCTTTTATTCCGTTTTTTCATGCCCAGTCACCGAGCAGCGGACGTCAGGGGCGCCTGAATCCGATTCTGGGAAAATTCCCTGTGGGCACTGCAAACAAGAACTACGGCCCGGCCCGCTGTCATTAAAACTGAACAAAAATTCTTTCAATCTGGGTCTACGTCTTACCATTGGGTTAATTTTGTGCAAAACATCTGATATATTTACAAACAAAGGGAATTGAATGCTTGTTTTAACGGTTGAACCAATCTGATAGGAGGCCATACTCGAATGGAGTGAAGTTGGGCCCACTAACCATTTATCAGATAATTTTGCTATGAATCATTGGAATTTAAGAATGAGAAGCCCACCTATACAACCTGTTTTTTTATTAGAATTTCTGATAGTAAGTTGCTTTGCTTGGATTTTTTTTTTAATATGATGTGGCATTTTGTCTCTTAGTATTACAAATATTATGTTTGTGTACGAGAATTTTAAAATTTTGGCTAACTAAAATGTCTTAATAAGCTTGGAAATTTTTGAAATTCCAACCCCTTTAATTTTTTTTGAAATTTTTGAATGCTCAAACAACATATTAGAGAATTTCAATTTTTTTCAGACAAAAAATTTAATATTATAGTAAAGAAACACACCCATATTTCTTTTGTTCCGGTTGCAATATAGGAATACTAGTTATGGCATTGAAGGCAAAAAAAATTTTTTTTTTGCCATACTGTCCACATTTTTTACTTCAGTTGGAGGCGATCCCACCGTGAGGTTAAACATTTGATTAAAAACATGATAATAAAATCTTATGCAATTTTTACTTCTTACATTTGATAAAAGATTAATCATCTTTAGGCGTAGGATCAACACACCTACGTATAACTGGCATGGGCACCATAATCTCACACACATCCCACTGTCCCCTTGTTACTCAAGTGAATGTATCAATCCTTTACCAATGGCGATCTATAGCACAAGAAAATGGAAAAAAAAAATATGGTAGTATCCTAAACAATGTGGAAATTTAGCCTAAATAACTCACATTTAAAATTCAGGAAAGTGAAGTCCAATGAGGATCCGGACTCCTGTTTTGGCCAGTCAGTTTGGGGACGAACGCGTTTGGGTGATACGGACATGGACGAGTAGACAGGTTGTGTTGATTGGACAATGCATCGGTGTCAATTGAAGCTTCTTCAGACCTCTTCAATCCGGACTTCTTTCAAGATTCATGACATCAGGATCAGGTTGGCAACCATTTTCTGCCACAGTATATTTTTACTTGGAAAGTGGAGATTTCATTTCCCACATTTAAGCTTCTATTGTTTAATGAAACATGTTTTTATGAGTTTATGATGACCCCAGAAAGTTCTTTTTTAATTTTTTTGGAAAACAGGTTGTTGTATAATTGGTGTATCATTAATATAATATGAATAGATAATATATAACCCTCAACTGTAACTTAGCTAATTAAAAACATTTGTGTATGTATAATATTAACACGAGTTTAAATCTGAAATGTACAAAAAATTTGATAATAATGTATATCATTGTAATCAAGGGTTGTAGGGAGGGAGCGTCACATGAAAAAAGAATTATGGGAGAACACCATATAAAAATTATTTATAATTTTATAAAGTAAGGGGGGCACTCCTAATTGTACCCATGAGTACAGGGTCCAACCATGTAACAGATTGAACTGTTAATTATGGGACTCGTGAATGAAGTAAGCAGGTTGAAGGAGATTAGGATCACTCCATTCAGGGTCATGGATCAATGGTAAATTTTTGTTTTGAAAAAACTGGTTTGTCCAGTTTGCTGAAAATCTGTGAGATGTCAGTGAAGAAATTTACACAACTCAATTACTGTATCAACACTCAAGTCAATTCCAGATCATAATTCAGCATAAATATGTATATATATATATATATCAGTGATATGAATTGAAAGTTAATATTCTTTTTTTTCTTTCTTTGTTTAAATATTAGCCTGAGACTTGACTCGACTGGAGACTTCGTGAGTCTGAACCCCTGAGGTCGCAATTGATAGATATTTGATTCAACGCGGAAAACTTTTCAACCACTCAAGTTCAGCGTGGTGGGGTGGTGAGAGAGACCTTTGGAAGATAAATTATGGACTATGGGTACCACATAATAACAACCATTCAATTGGACGAGGTTTTTCTTTTTCTTTTTTTTTTTTTTTTGGGCCTTTATCTCCTATCTCCAGCGTAACTCATATTCCACTGGCACGCTAACCATTCGTGTAATGGTTGAGTATATGATGCTCGATGTTTCTATAGAGAGGGATGTGCTTCATCGTTGAGCTAACTATTAGTGCTTGGGAATTGTAAGAGGATAAAATACGTCATACCTCAGGCCGAACTATGCACCATGAACTTGGAATAACTCCCACAGCCGAGCAGGGGACCAATAAGCTCGGGAAAGCTCCTATAGCTGAGCAGGGCAAGCAAGCAATAAAATAGCTACCTCAAATTAGTATTCTGTCAATTACGACTAATTCAAACGACATGGGATAGCTAGCATCAAGCATTTCAGATACAGACCATAATAAATGAGCACTATCCATGAGCTAAGGGATAGGAAATACGGTCTTCCAACGTGGGAATGAACATGGCAACAAGCCCTCTAAGAGGGGGGATACATGCAAAAATGGAGACGACATTTTAGGAGCCTAGAGTTAATCTACAGGGATAAAAGGGGAGGGGGATGAGACGTTAGAGGTATGACAAATCATTTGATTCTCTTTGCATTCTAGTTTTTTGAAAAAAGTTTATGCATTTACCTAACCATCAGAGGGCCTACTGTCGGACCCACCTGACCGATTTTCCTCTAACGGTAGTCTCTGTTCTTAATTCAGGTTGCTTGGAGCATCTACATCAAACAGGCGACTAGCTACTCCTCCAGGATTAAAGCCTGCATCCCATTTTCAACTTGCAAGTCCGTTAAAATCTGTATAGGTCCGACCTAATTTGAGACAACTGACCTTACAATTAGCACCGTCTGTGGGAAGCAAAAGTGAAAGTCCACTGACACTTCTTCAAGTTGATAAAGATGTCAAACAGAAACCAAATTCTTAGCTCTTCATGCCTAGTTAGGCAACCTTTATCACCAACATAGGGAGATCTTGAAAAGCATCATTTGCACCCAAGGAAGGAGGCCCGGGTAATCTACTTCGAAGATGAGGATTATGACTATGTCCCTGACTCGGAAAGCAATCAACCACACCAACTATAAGTAGATGGGGGCGTGTTCGATCAGAAATACACCGACATGGTTCCAGTCGTTTGGAAAGGTCACCTTCAATTATAGAGCTGCAAAGTGGTGCGCAGCAAAGGTGGGATCCCAGGTCCTCAGATCAAAGACTTCCGCACAGCTCTTACGCACAACTTGAATGCACTTATAAAGACATTGTTCGGACCTAGTGGAAGGAGTAAGGCAACAGCAAGGGAAAGTCAATAGGCTGCTAGATGAACTAAAGGCCAAGGCAGGAAAACATGAGGACATTAAGCAAGAAAATGAGGCTAAACGAAAGAGTGCCGAGGTAAAGCACTGAGGCCGATCACCGACTCGTAATATAAGGGTCTGGAGCCCAAACCAAAGGAGGGAGGGTCACCATTTCAAAGCTCATCAGTTTCGTAGAAAGGCAGAGTTGGGCAATGAAAGAAGCAGGACATCAAGTTCTCAGCCTCGGAATGAGATAGAGGGCAGCAAAAGCCAAGTGCAGCGCAACAGAGAAAGGGTGTCCCCAAAAGGGGCACCGAAGGGAAAGAACGCCTGTGAGAATGATTGCTGAAGATGATATCCAAGCGCTCATAGAGAAAACGCTCATAAAAAAAGGCCGTGCACCTCCTTCTGAAAGCCAAATCAAGGAGAGAAGTTGGAAAAGGGTAAAAAATTTCATTCTCCATTTTCGGAGAAGATCGAGAAAGCAGAGCCTCCACGGTGTTCCAGCATGCCGAAGCTGAAGGTCAATGATGGTGTCTTAGACCCTACCGACCACGTTCAGCTATTCCAGCACTCTATGGCACTATGGGTTAGGAATGAGCCATTGATGTGCAAAGTCTTCCCATCAAGTTGAGGAGACCTAGCCCTAAAATGATTTTCTCAACTAAGGGTGAGGTCCATTGGGAGCTTCAGAAAGCTGGTAAGCTCCTTCGTGACTCGATTTATCACAAACTCCAAGCAACCAAAGGACATTGGGACACTGCTTGGCCTCAGGAAACAGAGCTCGGAAAGCCTGAAGGAATACAATGCCTGCTAGTAGCGCTTGTACAATGCAGTGGAAGGTAGTAACAAGCAGGTGGTGATTGCCACCTACAAGCTTGGACTCCTGAGAAAAAGCTAGCTCCGGCAGTCTCTAACCAAGCAAATCCAATCACACAGGAGGATCTAATGATATAAATTGAAGAATTCATAAAGCTAGAGGAGGATATGGGTCCATCAGAGTATAAATGGCCCCATCAGGAGTAAGAAGGACCTCGTCAGAAGAGAAAAAAAGAATTCGAAGAAAGGCTGAGTAGAAGAATTCAGGAGGGTCATACTGAACCTAATGAAATGGCCTACGAAGGGGTGCTAACCATTTTCAAAGATCCTATATATAAGATCTTGACTCAAATTAAAGATAAGCCTTATTTCAAAAGGCCTCCTAAGATGGTGAATGACCCCGACAAAAGAAACCCAGATCTTTGGTGCTCATATCATCGTAAAAACGGACACCTCACGGAGGATTGCAGAATGCTCGAGCAGTATCTTGAGGATCTGGTGAAACAAGGTTATTTGAAAGAGTTCATAGAAAGCGGTCGAGCAGAGGGATCATCGAAAAGCTTGGAAAGGCGAAATCATAGGCTGGCCAAAAAGGAGAAAGCCTCGATGGAGGTTATAGATGTTATCTGTGGAGCAACAAGCCCGAGAGAGGTAATAGCATGGGCTATCAGAAGTATACCAGGTAAGCGGGCACCTGAGCGACGTATGCAAGCACCGACATCCTAGAGGTGAAATCTCATTTTTAGATGAGGACCTGTGAGACGTAGTTCACCCTCATAACGATGCGTTGGTGCTCACCCTCAAGTAAAGGGGTTCGACGTTCGACGACTGCTTGTTGATTTGGCAATTCGTCAGAAATCATGTATGTCGAGCTCTTCAATAAGCTTGGACTCAGACAATCGGATCTATGACCATCTTTTATACCACTGTTAGGATTCAATGGCCAAGCAATCTAGCCATTGGGATTGATCAACGTACCGATGGCAGGAGGCCCGATCAGCTTTTAGGTGGAATTCTTAATGGTGGATGTCCCATCCCCCTATAATGCCGTCAAATGTAGATCCACCGTATGAGGGTAGTCCCATCCACTTATCATCAGATAATTAGATTCCTGACAGCAAATGGCATCATGGAAATTGGGAGTGATCAGGCCACCTCAAGGAGTTGCCTCGTTGCGGCCATTAAGGGAAAGCGCAAACAAAACGATGGCATTGTAGGCTCACTAGACAAAACCGACCAGGCATAGCAACTACAGCTTAGTCAGCAACGGTCAGATCATCTGAACATATATCTGGCCGACAAAGTTGGAAAAAATCCCTATCATCGAAGGAGACTTGGTGAAGCACTTTATAGTCAGTACCTCCTTGGAAAAAGGCGAGCTAAGCGAGTTTGTACAATTTCTTGTCCAAAATTTTGACATCTTTGCTTGGACTTCATATGAGATGCTTAGAGTCCACCCAAAGATCATTTTCCATAGGCTCGGATTAAATCAGAATACAAAGCCTGTAGTTCAAAAGCAAAGAAAACTCGCTCCCGAATGCCGAGCTGCTGTATATGAGGAGGTTGACAAACTAATGGAGGCCGACGCTATATGGGAGGTTCATTACCTAAAATGGCTATTATATAAGAGGTTCATTACCTAGAATGGCTATCAAATACCATCGTCATTCCAAAGAAGGACAAGCAGTGGAGGGTATGTGTTGATTTCACTTATTTGAATAAAGGTTGCCCAAAGGATAGTTTCTCTCTCTCCAAAATTAACCAATTAGTGGATTGCACTGCGGGTCATAAAAGAATGAGCTTCCTAGATGCCTACCAAGGTTGCCTCCAGATAGCAATGGAGCAGGCCGACCAATATTAGATGTCATTTATAACTCCAAAGGGCACTTTCTGTTACAAAATATTGCCTTTCAGACTTAAAAACGCTTGGGCAACTTATCATCGGTTGGTAACCCGGATGTTCCAAGGGCTGATTGGGAAGACTGTGAAAGTATACATCAACGACATGGTAGTCAAAAGCACAAAAAAAGATGGTCATCTTGAGATTTGAAAGAGGTATTTTACATCTTGAGGAGATATAAATTGAAACTCAAAGCCTCGAAATGCTCATTTGGGGTTCCTTGGTTTTATTTTAACACAGAGGGGAATAGAGGCAAATCCCGCTTAAATCCAAGCCATTTAGAAGCTAAAACGGCCTAGTTCAAAAAGAGATGTCCAGAGACTAACTGGGATGCTAGTGGCTCTCAACTACTTTATTGCTAGGAGCTCAGATAAATATCAACCAGTGTTTCTTGCTTTAAAAAATAGAGCAGAAAAGGTTTGAGACAAGTAGTGCGATCTGTCGTTAGCAATGATTAAGCGGTATTTGAGTACTCCTCCTATTTTGTCTATCCCGAGGGTAGGGGAGGAACTGGTTATGTACCTAGCAGTATCTGAGCATGCAGTCAGTGCAGCCTTAATGAGGGAGGAGGGAAAACATCATCTTCTAATCTATTTTGTCAGTAAAACCTTGCTCGACACAGAAAGAAGGTACCTTCCTTTGGAAAAACTCGCTTTGGCTTTGATATGTGCAGCTCCAAACCTCAGGCATTACTTCCAAGCCCACGACATTAAAGTCCTAACCAAACAACCACTGAAAGCTGTATTGCAAAAGGCAGATCTATCAGGAAGGATGGTTAAATGGGTAATCGAGCTCCGGGAACATGATATAAAAATCATCCCGAGGAATGCTATCAAAGGTCAAGTTGTAGCAGATTTTATTGCAGAATTCACTCTAAGAGCAGAAGCCGCCCAAGAGCAAGGAAAGGCTGGGATCTCCAACAATGCAGATAGCAGTACAAAAGGAGAGGAGAAAGAATGGTTGCTGTACGTGGATGGGGCATCAAACAGCCGAGGTTTGGGTGCCAAGATGGTACTCTTTATGCCAAAAGGAGTAGTAATAAAAAAGGCAATGCATTGGGTTTTTCTACATCAAACAATGAAGCAGAGTATGAGGCTTTACTATCAGGGTTCCAAATGACCTAGGAGTTAAAGATTACATGGTTGGTTGTTTTTCGTGACTCCTAGTTAGTTACTAACCAGTTAAATTGGGAATATGCTGCTCGGGACGATAGAATGATTGCATATTTGGAAGTAGATCAGTCGAGAGGAGAATGTGCATGCTAACAACTTAGCCTGTCTAGCCACGGTTGTTATGGGGAGAAATCACTTTCGATTTCCAGCCAATACCCAACATGGAGGCTCGACGGATCATGTGCTCAGCAGAAATGGAGGAAGAGGCTAGTTAGATGACACCATTATTAAGGTACTTGAAGAATGATGGACTCTCAGGCGATGCAAAAGAAGCTTGGCAGATTAGGAGGAGGTTGGCTCGGTTCTAGTTATCACCCTAAGGAAGGTTGTACCGAAGTTCATACTCGAGACCTTACCTGAGATGCGTTCATCCCTCGAAAATCGAAAACTTTTATAGGAAATCGATGAAGGATGTTACGGGGGACACATCGTGGGACGGAGCTTGGCACATAGAGCTATGTCGTAAGGATACTGGTGGCCCTACATACAAAAGGATGCCTTGCAATTTGCGCAGAAGTATGAGAAGTGTCAGCAATTGGGTAAGAATATACATCAGTTGACCGAGCAGCTAAACACAATAACCCGTCCTTGGCCCTTTGATAGGTGGGGGATTGACATCGTCGGTCCTATGCCTAGGTCAGCAGGGAACTTCAGGTTCCTAATAATGGCAACCGACTATTTCACCAAATGGGTAAAAGCAGCGCCACTGGTCCACAGTAGGGACGCCGATGCCAAAAAGTTTGTCTGGAAAAATATTATTACAAGATTCGGAATTCCCTAAGCACTAGTTACTGAAAAAGACAAACAATTTGAAGGAAGAGCTTTCCTAGGCATGTGTGAAAAGTTTAACATAAGGCATTACTTCTCAACTCTGGTATATTCGTAGAGCAATGGCCAAGATGAAAGCTCCAACAAGACTTTGTGGGATGGCATAAAGAAAAGATTGGAAAATGTCAAAGGGTGTTGGGTGAATGAACTCCCTAGTGTCTTATGGGGTTATAGAATCACGCTGCATAGGTTGACTAGGGAAACTCCTTTCTCCTTGGTATATGGAATGGAAGCTGCAATCCCTCTAGAGATTGGTCTGCCAACTATGCGAACAGAGCATTACAATCATGAGGCAAACGGAGAAAGAATTGCTGAACAGTTGGACTTGTTAGAAGAACGAAAGGAGCTTGCTTTAATCAAGTTGGCATCTTACCAACAATAACTAGCTCAGAGCTTTCGGAAGAAGGTAAAAGAAAGGGAACTTCAGGTCAGCAATTTGGCACTGAGAAAGGTTCTTCCGAACACAAGAAATCCCAACCATGGCAAATTGGGCACAAATTGGGAAGGACCATACCAAGTCACTTCCATGGCGGGCACAAGCGCTTATCACCTTGAGACACTTGATAGAAAAGCACTCCCGAGGCCTTGGAACATTTTTTACCTAAAAAAAATTATTTTTCTAATGTTTGTACCAAAGAGTTAGATTTACCTATGAATTCTAATACCAAGAAGATTTGTTGATATGAGTTCTTGTACTAAGAATTTTATTCAATGAAAATCTGTTATCTTTGTACCAAAGAGTTTATTTTTGTACCAAGTAGTCTTCAATATTTAAAATAGTACCTCGACTCCCAACTAGGGAGGTCGGGCGAGGGGATGGTGGCCTAGAAGTCCGAAATGGATATTGTTAGCAGATTCTTGGATCCGACCACTAACCAAGACCAGGGTCTGGTGGAAAGGGTTACGTAAATGATGCATACTTCATACAGAAGGATAAAAACCTAATAGGGAAAGCCCCCAAACTAAGTATACTGTCCTGATCTTTTTTGTCTAATGGCTTTGCATGACGATGTAAGCATTAGAAACAAAAATCAAGTTCCAAAAAGGTCTAACAGATGTAATGGACAAGATATTAAAAAAAAGAAAAAGAAGAAGAGAAGGGGGTACTTGATTAAGATGGGCCCATGGTAGGGGCTAAGATTACAGGTATCCAATAGGCCCATGGCTTAAGCACACACACACAAAAAAAGAAAAAAAAATGCAAACAGAGCCATAACGAGCAAGCGAGAAATATTATAACATATGTAACACTCCATCTCCAATTAAGCATGTTTAGCGATTAATTAAGTTATTATCTAATGACTATAGAAGTAGCCTAATTAATGATGTTTAACATGCTATTAGGATGGATTTAACTTAATTTGTCTTATGGGGTCATGTTTAGGTCCTAGATAGATAATTAGATTGAGTTTAACCTTGATTAGGTAGATACGAGCCCTTTTTCATAATTTTCATAATTTTTTTTACATCATTCATACATCACATTGATACCATCACATGTGTCTTGTTAAGCTCGTCAACTTTCATACTTAACTCAAACATATTTGACTTTATTTGTAATAGTTGAACCCTCATTTGACTTAAACTGAAATTACTCCAAGGAATGTGGACCTCCTTATAACTTCAAAAAAGTATTTCATATATAAAAGCCTAACTGTTACCATTCGAACTTCTTTTTTCTGGGTTCTCCTCACTCCAAGTTCTTCTTTTTCTTCCCTCTATCTCTTCACCACTATTTCTCATCAAAGCAACAGAATAGATGATTGCATGTGTGATATGAGGTTCTTACCTTTCTTTTATATTCTTGTTTAGCTCTTCTCAATCCTTGAAGTAAAATACTTGGGTATTTTTTTCTTCTGATTAATATCTAAGGTAGGATTGAATTCCACTACAACTCTTTTGAGTCTAAAGGACTCTCATTCTAACATATGCATTCATTCCCTTCCTCATTTTTTGCATGCATGGCATTTAGGATCAAGAATTTGGTATTCCTTCACAAGTTGAGACAAAAGAAGATTTGTTAGTTGAAAGTTTAATCTAAGGCAAGTATAAGCAAATTTTGGTTGAATGCATGTTAGTATATCATGATTCTTGTAAATCTATCAATTTTAAGGTGTTTTACAACCCTTAATTGTTCTTCTATCCTATTGATTTGGAAATGCATGTTAAGATATCAAGTTCTCAAACAAACTGCACTTGTTTCAGGATATTTGAAGCTTACGGCTAAGCCGTAGGAGAGTTACGACTCGAATTCAAAAGAGCAACAATTTGGTGAATTATACTACGACTAAGCTGTAATATACACTATAGCTAAGCCGTAACCAAGCCATGTCCTAACCGTAAGTATTTTATAGCTTGAAATCCCGAGAGCATACAAATCAAAAATCCTTCTATGGCTACGATGTATAATGTGCCACGACTAAGCCGTAGCCAAGTCGTGGCTCAGCTGTATACTACATATGGCTAAGCCATAAGACGAATCATGATTTAACCATGAATGCGGGGGAGATTCTGTGTAACTACGATCAAGCCGTAGTGCATTTTACAACTAAGCCATAAGATTCCCACGGCTAAGTTATAAGTCACCCACGACTAAACAGGAAAGCCACTGAAAATTAGGATTAAATAGGTACTGTTGTGAGACCTTGTAGGGCCTTCGCTTTTGGATCCCTATACCCTATTAATTGGCCCAAAGGAATGATTGAACATCATGAAGGGTCTTAAGGGCTGAGACTCTTTCATGTGGTATTGTTTATTTGTTAAGCACCTCTCTATGAATGTTGGTTTAAAGAACTTCGATACACATTTTTCGACACAATGTAACACCAATAGAAAAATAACTGTGTATCAAATAATTTAAAACTATATCATCATGCACGGTTAGAAACGATGGATGACTAGATTGAGGTTGTTTAGTAAAACTACCTTGATTCCCGTTAACTTGAACTGAATAGCATATTGGATTAACATTATTGACTTTTATTATTCCAATATTGATTTTGATTTAAAATGATCATGTACGAGTTGATTCTATTTGAATTGTTTCTAAATAGACCTTTTACATTGGCATTGACTTAAATTGAGTATGAACGAAAGCATATGAATGAATTGAACGTATATTGGTCGATGGTGTTCTTAACGTAAATATCCCTCTATGGAGGATATGATAAATGTAATAGCCACTTTGTAAAGTATTTCTGTTAAATGATTCTCATGGCATGATTATTCAATTATACAATATGCCTAGTATACTAAATTGACCTATTTAATTACATGTTAATAATTATTGTAAATACAACGCGTATTACTTTAATTATGCTTATGATTTGCTGAATAGTCTTATTCACTAGTTGTTTTTTTTTTTTTTTTGTTACAAGCCCATATCCATCTTCCGATCTTGGGAAGATTGAGAATAATTCAGAGGAGGCCTTCGAGAAGCCCTTCGGCCTAGATAAGTGGACAGTGGATCATTTTTTATCAATCTAAACACGGAGAGGTCAAGGACTAAAGTTTAGGCCTTATTTTGGGATATAACTACATCTAGGGTTTCATGACTGCATCAATTTTATTTTGATATGCACGGATCATGACCTTGTTGTTGACCTATAAAAAATTGTAGCTGATACAATCTACTCAAAAGACTTGAGATGAGCTTGGAATGCAGTAATTCAAGTTTCAGAGTTAGTGGACATCATTTGGTTACTCAACTCACCAAACATCAAGTTTAAGGTTTGATGACTCAAATCCAAGGGTCACCAAACAAATTCAAGCTATTAGGTTACCAAAGTGGTTGAAACTCTTATGGCCACTCTAAAGCATGCTTGAGAATGATGTTTCAAAGTTTCAAAGCATTTGGACTTGATCTCAGCTCATAATCAAGTTTTAGTGACTGTTTGCCACCTTTTTAGGGGTCATTGTGGAAATTGACACTTTTACATGTCAAAGTAAACTCAAGCTCAGGGGATTGCCTTCAAATACATTCAAAAACTATCTTTCAAAGTTTTAAAGCATTTAGATATCATTTGGACCAAACTCAGTCTAGATGGTCGTCTACTAAGCTCTGTGGGGTCACTATACAAAGTGATACCTCATGAAGATGAAATCAGCTGAAACCCCTGAAGGAAGCTCAAATTATGCTCAAGGAAAGCTCTACAAAATCTCAGGTCAGACGGATATCATTTAACCCAAAGTTTACAAACATTTCAATTTTGGGTTAGTGACCTTAAGTGTCACTGATCAAAGTCCTACTTCCCGACGTCCAAAACTGATGACGTTTGGGCACAAAGTTTTAGTCATGCTCAAGGGAGACTTTACAAATTTTCAAGTCAAGAGGACTTTGTTTGGTCCCACTTCCACTGCATATCAGCTTAGAAGTCACTGACCCCCAAGCCATGGAGGTCACTAGCCAAAATTCTACTTCTAGGAAGCCAAAGCTGATGAAATTCGGAACGGAGATTCAAAATAATATATTCAAAATGAATTTTTTAAAGTTTCAAGTCAATCGAAAGTCGTTCGGATAGGAAACAAGCAACTACCTATAGTGTGATGTCAATAGTGACTTAGAACATGCAACAAATGGTTCGCTGCTTGAAATCCTACTTCCACAAATCTAAACTACATGAAATTTGGGTGGATACTCCAAGATACCCCAGACATCAATCCCTCAAAGTTTTAAACCAAACCGAGGTCATTTGAGCCTCAAACAGCTAAAATAAGTGCCCATTTTCATGAAAAGTCAATGGGGGAGTTGACTAACTTTAGAAGGTCAAAACGGGCTGAAATTTCTATGACACACTCAAAATAGTGTCAAAAGGCATCCCTCCAAGGTTCATGAAGATCGGACATCATTCTAGCCCCAAATAGACAAAAACGGGTTACATATGCAAAAGTCCAAAAATGGGCCTTAGGAGTGACCGTGGCCTACAGTTAATGGGGGCATTGACTAACCTCAAAAGATAAAATCGGACTAAAATTTCAATAACACACTCAAAATAGTATCAAAAACATCCCTCCAAGTTTTGTGAAGATCGGACATCGTTCGGGCCTCAAATAGGTGAAAATAGGTCACATATACAAAAATTCAAAAATGGGCCTTGGGAGTGACCGTGGCCTGCAGTTAATGGGGGCATTGACTAACTTCAGAAGATAAAATCGGACTAAAATTTCAATAACACACTCAAAATAGTATCAAAAAATATCCCTCCAAGTTTTGTGAAGATCGGACATCATTCGAGCTCCAAACAAGCGAAAACAAGTTACATATGCAAAAGTCCAAAAGTCGGCTTTGGGAGTGACTGTGGCCTGCAGTCACTCTCACATGTGACTTGGTCCTGGATGGTTTCTAGGAGTCATTTCACTTTATTTCAAAGTCTAACTCCCTTACAACTGCTGGGAACCATCCCAACTTCCTCTAAAGCCTATAAAAGGTGCATTTGGGCTCTAAAGAACGGTTTGAAACAAGGGAAGCAAAGTTGAAGCAAGTTCCAATAAATCGCATACTAAGTTCAACAAGTCACAAGCCCAGTTTTAAGCATCCACAAGACTTCCAAAGCACTTCTAGCACTTCAAGCTTACTTCTTCCTCTCCTTTCTTACTACCTTATGGTGAGAAATAGTTCAGAGGAGAAGAAGAAGCATGCACTCACTTAAAAAAGTCAAAGGCAAGGGTTACTTGGATGAAGGTTTCTTCCTTTGATTTTCTCGCTTAGGAAGGGTTTTGGGCCATCTCAGAAGTTGTGAACTAGCCTCTTTAGGCTTCACTCTATTCCTTGAAAATTATAGGTTCAGAATGACACAACTTTGGTTTCATTTTTGCTTGTTTAAGCACCCTTTTCGGATTTGTACAAAAACGGTCAGTAACCAAAAGGTGATGATTATCAAAGGTTTAAGTCGATTCCACTGCCAAATCAAGCACTTGTGGTGGCCATTCAATGCTCAAAATTGGAAGGAAACAAGTTCTTACACTCTGAAGAAGTCGTAGTGGCGAAACGGAACAAAATAGAGGGCAAACAGTGGCCATTCGGCCACTATTTGCCAGTGACCATGGCCTACGGTCACTCCCCTTGTGTCCTCATGTTTTGCATTTTTTCTGCATTTTCATGTTTTTTTTTTTTTGCAAAATTCAAATTTAGATTATATCTGAGACTAGAGGAAGGGGTTGTAAATGTTTCAAAACTTATAAACAACCTGCATCCCCGCAGTCAGAGCATTT
>JASUAD010000006.1:59203583-59546919 GCA_037013555.1 Sextonia rubra | reverse complement strand
TATTATCATCGATTGGATGTTAAGAACATGAAGTTCTACATTTTATTTTTGTTTCTCTACACACTTTTGTTTTTATATATTTTATAACATTGTACTGCATGTTTGATATAATTACTTTAATATAGTTATAACTATATGGTCATATGAAGCTCTAGCTTTTGATTTATTATTGCAAGAAGCAGTAGTTGTATATAATAAAACCTGAGGTTCTACATCAAATGCATAACTTGAATTCGAAGATCTATACATTATCTGGAACCAGACATTCTAAGATTTGGAGTATGAACCCAAAGATTCATGTTCATAAGTAAACTTGGAGCTTTAATTTCTAAAGATCCAAAGTTGTATAGATTGATGCGAAGGTCATAAATTTAAACCTGAAGTTTTGACAGAGTCAGAAGTTCTGATTCATGCCAGAAGTATTAATAGAACTAGAAGTTCTGATTTCTCAGTTAAGAACATGAAGTTCTAACTTTTTCATAGGCCGACTTTTCATTATACTTTGTCATTGGATATTGAGAACCCGAAGTTCTATTTTTGTTTGATTGATATTAGTGAATCAATCTTTACACACTTTAAAATCCTTGGTAATCCTATCAAAGTCGGAAATAAGATATCCCTAGAGGATATGATGTATGCCCTTATTTTCTGTGCCATTATATCCCTTTTAGACATGGATGATCACCAACAGATCGTCATACACCCAATGCTTAAAATAAATGCTAGATTAGTCAAACAAAATCCCTCCAGAAGAGGTAGATATAAGAAGTCCTCCAATAGATATGAAAATAACTACCTTAGGAGAGATGATTAACAAGGCATTTTATTTAGAAATTGGGAGAACCACCAAGCATGGTCTAGAAGACCTACAACTACTTTTATGAGTTTGAATATTAAGTTCAATTTTTTTGATATTTTGTTAAATGTTAAACTTATTCTTTTATCCCCCGTATCTTATGCTTGCATGCTATATTTGCTTTGAATGGTAAATTGTTTAGCTATTCTCAAGTTTTATTTTTTTAATGCGACTAACTAGCTATGTGAGTTTTTTATTACTTGTTGTATGGATCATGGAATGCATAAAATTAATGATAATAACTGTCCAGTAGATAGTGCCACAAAACACACTATATTGAAAACCAGAAGTTTTTCTTTAAGTTAGTGTTTAATTCATGTAAGGTATCAATTATAGCTAAATCTGTACAAATACTTGAATGCTTTATAAATGTTCAATAATGTTACCAAATGGTACCCACATATGCATTAAGGATGTATTATTTGTTTTAGCGGTTCTCGAAGAAACTTGCTTAGATTTAAATACAGCAGGATGATTAGGTATCACATATAGACACTATAAGTGAAGATAACAAAAAATATTTGTGCATCATTACTAGTATTGACAGTCAAAAGCTGATACTAAAAAAGCTAAGTACATTCTCATCAGACCTCATGGCTATATTACAAAACAATCTCCAAAAATCAAATCACATTCGATTATGCGCAAAACGATAAAGTCAAGCCAAAGCTTAAACTAAGCCCTAGACTTAGTGACCCTAAGATTTTAATGCTTTGGCATAATAGGTTAGGTTACCCTAGGGCTACTATGCTAAAGTAAATCATTGATAATTCTTTTTGGACCTTTCCTTAGAGTACCATCAATTGACCATACTTTTTGAAAATGATACAAGGCGACATTTGTGAACTCATATAATCCCCTGCTAGACCTTTTTAGGTATTTTGTAATTAAAAACCACCATTGGTTGGATGTTTGCTTATTTTTTAGCTCCTGCCTGCCTATTAATACAAATTATTAAACTTAGGGTATATTTCCCTGAGCATCCTATTCAGTCTATAAGGCTTGATATCACAGGTTCTGACCTAGATGAACCTACAACGTAGATTGAGAATCTATGTTGGTTATAATTCACCTCCAATTATTAAATATCTAGAACCAATGATAGGAGATGTATTCTTGCTCGTTTTGTAGATTATTATGTTGATGAGACAGTCTTTCCACTATTACAAGGAGATAAGAAAGTTCTGACAGAACGCTTTGTTCTTGTAGAACAACCCGTTCTTGAAAAATGGCGAGAATTAGTGTGGAATACTTCTACTCAATCTCATATAGATCTATGTACTTCACAATGTGATAATGAAGTACAGAGAATCGTGCACTTAATTACAAACGAAGTCCCTGATGATTTTAATGATGTAACAAAAGTGACTAGGTCATATGTATTGGCTATGAACACACAAATACGAATTAATGTCCCTATAGGCACGAATTAGTGTTTCTGTAGAACAAAATTCCAACTATGGCAGCAAATCCATCTGTTACATGCCAAAAGTGTTGCAGATTTACATGTTCCAAGGACTTAACTCCCTGGAAGAGGAAAAATAAGCAATCAGATCCCAATTATACTCCCGAAGAGGCTATGACAAATCGTATACTCCTGATTAGGTACACCATTTCACTCAATAAAAGGCTATGAAAAAAATCCACTCTTTCTAAAACTCCTGAAGAAATTAATGTCCCGAAAGAGACACGAGCCTTAGAAGAGACTTTGGAATCTCCTAAAGAGGCTATGGATACCAATAATGAAGAGATCTCTATATTTTATAATTAATCAAGAGAGAGATGCGATGAAAGAAAATTATCATTGATGACGCATTTATATATACGGTAGCTACACAAATATCAAGGGAAAATGAGAATGATGGTTGGGATACATAAGACGTTCTATACATGAATGTTGACAAAGAAAAGATTGGCCAAAAATGGAAAAGTTCCATCAAAGAAGAGTTAGAATCTCTCAATAGGCGCGGTGTATTTGGACTTATAGTATAAACCTCAAAAAGTTTTAACCTGTAAGTTACAAATGAGTGTTTGTAAATGAATAAAATTACTAGATACAAGGCAAGACTTGTGATATAAAGTTTCCTGCAGAAACTTGAGATTGAAAACATTCACAGATATATATATGAAAATCCTAGAAGAATTTAATTTGCCTGAAACAAAGTTAAAGAGTACGTACTCAATACAAGTAAGACGTTCATTGTACAGCTTAAAGCATTTTAGAAGAATATAGTATAATCGCCTTAGTGAATGTTTATCTAAGAAAGGGTATGAAAACAATCCCATTTGCCAATATATCTTTATGAAATTCTTATAAGAATTCACAATAGTAGAAGTTTATGTAGATAACATAAATCTAATCGGAACTCTAGAATAGCTCAAGGAAACCATTGACTATTTATAGGAGAATTTTATCTCGACCCGTAGATAGAGAGAAGTTTTAATGAGATTTTTCATTCTTTATAAATATACTTGCCATATATAGTTTTGCACCAAGGCTTTAGATTGTATCAAACAAATGTTACGATATTTATGTTTGTTTTATTCTTATAATTGTAAAAAATTATAACTTTGTAGGACATGCAGATTCAGGATATCTTTTTTATCCTCAAAAGGTTCGATCACAAGCAGATTATGTGTTTCTTAGTGATAATACCACCATTTCTTGGGATTCTATTAAACAGATTTTGGTAGCTACTTTTTCTAACTATGTTGAGATTTTAGCCCTCTATAAAGCCAGTAGGGAATGTGTGTGGCTAAAATCTTTAACTCAGCATATTCATAGTTCTTGTCAATTACCTTTTAGTACAGGTACCCCGAGCGTTATTCTAATTGCGCTTAAAAAATGGTGAAAATGTGTAATGGATTCGAGTCCAACATTTACACACTTTAAGCGTTTAAGAAGAAAGTGAATTAACTACAGTTCATCATTAATTTCTCTTTTATTTGCATGGGTTCAAATGCCTTGATTGCGGGGATGCATGTTGTTTACATGTTTTTGATACGTTTACAACTCCTCCCTCAAGTCTCAGATGTAATCTAAATTTAGAAAATACAAGAAAATGAATTAAAAGTGTGAAAAAAAGGCAAAAAGGAAGAAACTAGGGGAGTGACTAGGAGCCAATGACTGGGAAACAGTGGCCAGTGACCGGGAGCCAGTGGCCGAGAGCGAGTGACTGGGAGTCAGTGACCAGGAGCCAGTGATCGGGAAATAGTGGCCAGTGACCAGGAGCCAGTGACCAAAAGCGAGTGACCAGGAGCCAGTGACCGGGAAACAGTGGCTAGTGACCGGGAGCTAATGACCAAGAGCCAGTGATCAGGGGCCAGTGACCGGGACCTACAGTTACTGGCAGACAGTGGCTGAATGGCCACTGTTTGCTCTCTATTTTGTTCTGTTTCACCTCTTTGACCTCTTCAGAGTATAGGAACTTGTTTCCTTTGAATTTTGAGTGTTGAATGGCCACCAGAAGTGCTTGATTTGGCTATGGAATCAACTTAAACCTTTGATAATCATCACTTTTTGGTGTATGGACTATTTTTGTATAAATCCGAAGAAGGCACTGTATGAAGCCAAAGTTGTGTCATTCTGACCCTATGATTTTCAAGGGTTAAAATAAAGCCTAAAGAGGCTTGTTCACAACTTCCGGTGTTACCCAAGACCATCTCCAAGTGAGAAAATTAAAGGAAAATGATGTCATCTAAGTGGCTTTTGCATATGCCTTCCTTAAGTGAAATGTATGTGTCTTCCTCTCCTCTGCAATATCTCTCACCTTGAATTGGTGAGAATGGGAAGAAGAAGTATGCTGGAGTAGTGAAGAATGCCTTGTGGCTTGCTTGGAGTTACTTTAAACTTCTGGAATTCAATTCAGGAACTTGCACTTGTTCTTTCCCTTCCATTGTCTGTCCTTGTCTATGTGTTAAACCTCCCTTTTTATAGACTTCAGCAGTAGTTTAGGAAGTTATGGTAAATTAAAAAGAGTCACAGGAAGTTAAGGTTCAAAATGAAGTGGAGGGAACTGCCAAAAACCATAGGAACTACTCCATAGGTGTCAGTGACGGCAGCCGCGGTCACTCTTAAGGCCCATTTTTGGACTTTTGTATATATGACTCGTTTTCACTAGTTTGGGGCCCGAACGATGTCCAAGGTTCACAAAACTTGGAAAGATACTTCTTGACACTATTTTGAGTGTGTCATAGAAGTTTTAGCCCATTTTGACCTTTTGAAGTTGGTCAACTCCCAAGACCCTTTTTTGGACTTTTGCATATGTGACCCGTTTTTTGTTGTTTGGGGCCCGAACGATGTCCAATCTTCACAAAACTTGGAGGGATGCTTCTTAACACTATTTTGAGTGTGTCATGGAAGCTTCATCTCATTTTGACCTTCTGAAGTTTGTCAACTTCCTCAGTGACCGTAGCTGTGGTCACTCCCAAGGCTCATTCTTGGGCTTTTGCATATGTGACCTGTTTCGCTTATTTGGGGCCTGAACGATGTCCAATCTTCACGAAACTTATAGGGGTGCTTCTTAAAACAATTTTGAGTGTTTCATGGAAGTTTCATCCCATTTTGACCTTCTAAAGTTGGTCAACTCCCTCAGTGACCGCAGCCACAGTCACTCCCAAGGCCCATTTTTGGACTTTTACATATGTGATACGATTTTCGTTTGTTTGGGGCTCGAACGATGTCCAATCTTCACGAAACTTGGAGGGATGCTTCTTGGCATATTTTGAGTGTGTCATAGAAGTTTTAGCTCATTCTGACCATTTGAAGTTGGTCAACCCCCTATTGACTTTTCAGGAAATTGGGCTCTTGTTTCCACTATTTGAGGCCCAAATAACTTTGGTTCGACTTGAAACTTGGAGGGAATGATATCAGGGGTATCTTGGTATGTCCATCCAAATTTCATACATTTTGGATTTGTGGAAGTAAGAATTTGAGCAGTGACTCAATTATTGCATGTTCTAAGTCACTATTCACCTCAAACCATTGGTAGTAAGCTTGTTTTCTACCCGAGCGGTGTTCAATTGACTTGAAACTTTGGGGCACTAACTTTGAACATATTTTGAATCTCTGTTCCGAATTCCATCAGCTTTGCCCTCTTGGAAGTAGGATTTTGATTAATGACCTCCATGGCTCGGGGGTCATTGACTTTTGAGCTAACATGTAGTGGAAGTGAGATCAGACGAAATCCGTTTGACTTAAAAATTTACAAAACAACTTTGGAGCATGACTGAAGCTCTGTGCCCAATTTTCATTGATTTTGGGTCGCAGGAAGCAAGACTTTGGTCAGTGAACCCATGGTTTGGGGGTCATTGACCCACAGTTGACATGTTTAAAGACTTTGGGTCAAATGAAGTCTGTTTGACCTGAGATTTTGCAGAGCTTTCCTTGAGCATAGTTTGAGCTTTTTTCATGAGTTTCAGCTAATTTGATCTTTATGAGGTGTTACTTTGCATAGTAACCCCACAGAGCATAGTAGATAACCCTTTGGACTAAGTTTGGATCCAAATGATGTCTAAATGCTCTGAAATTTTGAAGGATAGTCTTTGGGTGTATTTGAAGGTATTCCCCTGAGTTTGAGTTGTTTTGACTTGTAGCAATGTCAATTTTCATAGTGACCCCCAAGGAGCTGGCAAACAGTCATTGAAGCTTGGTTTGAGCTGAAATAAAGTCCAAATGCTTTGAAACTTTGAAACATCAGTCCCAAGATTCTTTAAAGTTGCCATGTGACTTTCATACACTTTGGTAATCTAGAGGCTTGAGTGTGTTTAGTGACCTCTAGTTTTTTAAGCCAATGAACCCTGAATTTGGTTTTTGGTGAGTAAAGTAACGAAACGAAGTTCACTAACTCTGAAGTTTGAAATGCTGCATTCTGAGCTCATCTGAAGTCTTCTAAATGGATTACACCTACTTTAAACATCTAGATGCAGTACTTGACTTGCCATTCAACAATCCCAAGGTTTATGTATTCTTGGTTTGGAATTTGCTTGTAATGTCTTTGCTACAATATTTGTAATTTTTTATGGGTCAACAGTTATCTGCGAAGACAATGAGACATTAAAGATGATAAGACAAAACATATTACACCAAAGTTCTTTTTTACTCATGAGCTTTAGAAGAATAAAAGATTAAAGTCAAGCAAGTTCGGTCAAGCAACAATCTGGCTGATCAGTTTACGAAGTTTTTGCCAAAATCACTATCTTAGAAACTTGTATATGAGATTGACATGCCTAACTATATAAAAGGTTGTTATTATCAGGGGGAGTAGTCAATCCGGGGGAGTAGTCCTGAAGTATGCTACCTAGGACATCTATGCGCTGTATTCTTTTTCCTTTTCTAGGTTTTATCCCATCGGGTTTTCCTGGTTAAGGTTTTAATGAGGCAACATTATGCAAGTCCAACACCAATTCAATGATACCGTAGAACGTTGTACTCTTTTTCCTTTGCTTTGGTTTTTATCCCACTGGGTTTTTCCTTTGTAAGGTTTTAATAAGGCAACTATCATTGAATGGTGGTCAATCAAGGGGAAGTGTTATAATGTATCATCGTAGGTGGATGCCCACATTGGGACCCACATGAGATAAGGGGATTGTTTAGGGTTAGAGTATTTCCCTATTAGGTTGCTTGGGGAGAAAGTAATCTTATTCTATAAATAAGTTCCTCCTCCCCCTATTATGTATACACATATCATAATAATAAGATCCCTTTCTTCCTCTCTATTCTTCTTTATTTTGCTCTTTCTTATTTTCTAATATAAAGTCTTTTTCTATTTTTAAATAATTATCAGCTTCTTAGTTTTCAATATAAAACAAAAGAATTCAAAGTAAATTATGATTTACCAATATATTATTAGAGAGGTTAAAGGAGAAAGATATGGAGGTGAGAGAATTAATATATAAGGAACTAATATAAATGCCTAAACATTATCACTTTGGCGATAAGGAGCCTTCTCTCCAAAATAACAGTAAGGATCATTCCTTAGATATAGTGATAGTGGGACACTACAACTTAGTATTTTCATCAAATGTTGGAACCTTAATTCACATACCTGTCGTAACCTCTCACACTAATATCTACCATTAGATTTAATCATAATAATTCATTTTATCTAGCGATCAAGTAGAGCAAAATACTCTAATGGTGGGAAATTGCAAAACTGTGAGGTTCTTTAGACTAGTTAGAGGGACATAATTTTTATCCATACCTAATCAGTAGTAGCATGACATTCCCATTATCTCCCCCCTATGAATTTCATGATTTGTATTAGGTCCCACAGAATTTAAAGGGCATACCGTCAATATTCTGTAATATGGGTGTGTCACACAAAGCTTCATAAAGTGATAGGGCTATGGGCTGAATGGCCCACGCTCTGGTTCAAAGCTCATCCTGCTTCACTCTACATTTGTAGAGAATAACTTAGAATGTCTCAAGCTCAGCAGTAAGCCCCATCAGCTCATTGGAAAATCCATTAATTTCAAAATCAACACAGAACCCTCATCTTTCATATATAAGGATGCACTCTCCTATAGGTTTTACATCATATATAAGAATCTAAATCTTGTTAAGCGAGTTTACAATTTTCATTAAACAAATTGAAAAGGACTTTTTACACCACATAAATTGATTTATCTACGCCTTAAAAAATGAGATAGAGGCCACATACCTCTTATGAAAATCGAAATGGATGATCTCTAGATGATATAACACAAAAGCCCCAATTCAGAAATCCAAAAAAAAAAAAAAATGCATAAAGGACAAAGATGAAACATAGTTTTATAGTAAAAAATGCACTTTGGATTTGGGGGAAGGGGGTAAATAAAAAAGGGATTATTACCATATGGAAGCCCTTTAACTTGATTAATACAAAAAAAATTATCCACCAATTGTTATTTACCACACAGCTGGTTGTACAAGAAAGGACACTCGAAAAATATCTATTTTACCTTTAAATTTGCGATATCCTAAAACAGTATGATATTAAACTATGTGATATCCTAACTAAGGAAGATATTGCAGGGTTTGATATCTTACTAAGTTAGGATATCGGTGTCACGCCCCATCCTATATACATGCATGAGATTGTCTATTTTGGCCCATGGGCTTTACGGTTTTGCTTCTAGTGGGCCTCAACCCACTAAAAGGCCTCATCTTAGGGTGTGTGGGGTGGAGCGTTACAAATGGTATTAGAGTCGACTCTTTACTAGTTCAAGTGTAGGTTCCTGCCATGGTCTGGTGCAAGAGGGCGGGTTCTCATGTGGGCAGTAGGCTAAGAGACCTAGCAGGCTACAGGAACTAACAGGCTACTGCACAAGGATGTGCAGCCCTAACGGGGGTGAATTGTGATGTCCTCGCGTCCCATATCTACTATAGAGAGGAAAGTAACTGGGCTTATATATAGACCTTACGCCCTTACTTTGCATGAGGCCTTTTGGTGGATTGAGGCCCACCAGAAGCAAAACCTTAAGGCCCATGGGCCAAAGCAGATAATATCTTGCATGCGTGTGGGTTGGGGCATTACAACCAGACTCTACTATATCCTAATGATTTAGGATATTGAACAAATTTAGATTTTTTTCACCCCTTACCTTGGCCCAAAGTGCATCTTTACCACGAAATTATGTTTCATCTTCATCATTTCTTCATTTTTTGAATTCTTGAATTAGGGCTCTTCGTTTGCATCATCTAGAGATCTTCTATTTCGGTCATCACAAGAGATATGTGGCCTCTCTCTCATTTTTAAGACATAGATAAATCAATTTATGTGCTATAAAATTCCCTTTTCAGTTTTTTAATGAAAATTGTAAAACCACTTAATAAGATTTAAAACCTTATATACAATGTGAAACCTATAGGAGAATGCATCCTTACATATGATTAATGAGGGTTTTGTGTTGATGTTGAAATTAATGGATTTCCCAATGAACTGATGGGTCTTACTACTGAGCTTTGGACATTGTAAGTTATCATTTTTAAATGTAGAGTGAAGTGAGATGAGCTTTAAACTAGGGCCTGGGCCCTTTATCCTATAGCCTTATTTATTTATGGAACTTTGTGTGACCACACCATTATCACATAATGTTGACAGTCTACCCCTTAATTATATGCTTAAATATAATGGTGGATATTAGTGTGATCGTAAACATTCTGTGATGTGGGTATGGTCACACAAAACTCCATAAAGAGATAGGGCTATGGGCTGGATGGCCTATGCTCTAGTTCAAAGTTTATCCTGCTGCACTCTACATTTGTGGAGAATAACTTACAACACTCCAGGCTCAGCAATAAGCCCCATCGGTTCATTGGAAAATTCATCAATTTCAAAATCAACATAGACCTTTCATCCATCATATATAAGGATGCATTCTCCTATAGGTTTTACATCATATATAAGGTTTTAAACCATGTTAGGTGATTTTACAATTTTTATTTAAAAAAATAAAATAAAATCACAAGGGGTTTTTACACTACATAAATTGATTTATTTATACTTTAAAAATAAGATAGAGGCCACATACCTTTTGTGATGACCAAAATAGATAATCTTTAGATGATAGAAAACGAAGAGCCTTAAATTAGGAATCTAAAAAATGTAGAAACGATGAAGATGAAATACAATTTTGTGGTAAAAATGCATTTTGGGTTTGGGGGGGAAGGGGTGAAAAAATCCGAACTTGTATAATATTCTAAATCGTTAGGATATCGCAGAGTTCGATTTCATAACTTAGTGGGTTATGGAAGTTTGTGATATCCTACTTTTTTAAGATATCGTATAGTTTGGTATCCTATTGCTTTAGGATATCACAAGTGTAGGGGTAAAATTGATATTTTTAGATGTTCTTTCTTGTATGAACAACTTATTATTATCATCATCAAAGCCTTATCCTAAACATGTTGGGGTCGGCTATATGAGTTTCGTTTCTCCATTCCATTTTATTTTGAGCCAAATCCTTAGATAAGTTAAACTTCTTCAAATCTGATTTAATAACCTCCATCAATGTTTTTTTTTTGGCCTATTCTTACCTCTTGATGGGCCATCTACCTAGATAGCCAAACTTTTCCTCACCGGTACTATAATTGGCCTGCGCTCAACATACACAGACCATCTTAAACATATTTCCTTATTCTTATCCTCTATTGGTGTTACTCCTAAATGCTCTCAAAAGGGCTCATTTCTAATTCTATCTTTTCTAATTTTACTACACATCCACCTAAGTATTCTCTTCTCCGCCTCATCCATCTTATGTATATGCATCTTTTTAATTGGCCAATATGCTGCTTGATATGTCATAACTGGTCTAACCACTGTCCTGTAAAATTGCCCTTTAATTTCGTTGGCATTCGTCTATCACAAAGCACTCGAGAAACTAGTCTCCACTTCAGCTATCCAGCTTTTATCTTATGCTCAACATCTTCGTCAATCTCCCCATTCTTATTAGTCATTGAGCCCAGACACCGAAAAGAATCTCTATGTGGTATCTCATGGGTTTCAATTTTGACAGTGGTTTCAACACCTTGTATATGTCCACTGAAGTTATAATCCATATATTCTGCCTTTATATGACTTATTTTAAAGCTTCTAAATTCTAATGACTCCCCATCTCTCAAGTTTTGCATTTGCACCATCTCTTGATTAATCCACCAATACTAAATCATTTGTAAATAACATACACTATGGTACTTTTTTTTTTTTTTGAATATGCGTAGTTAACTCATCCATAATCAATGCAAAGAGGTAAGAGCTTAAGGCTGATCCCTGATGCAAACCTATAGCCATGGGGAATCCATCTATTTCTCCGCATGTGGTTTTCACATTTTTTATTACTCATTCATACATATCCTTAAAAATTTCAATGTAACTATTGGGGACATTCCTTTTCTTCAAAACCCATCAAATTAAATCTCTCGGTACCATATCATAGGCTTTTTCTAAATTGATAAAGACCATGTATAGATTTTTCCTCTTTGCTTGATATTTTTTCATTAATTGCTTAAGTGAAAAGATAACTTCCATAGTTGACCTCCCTGGCATAAAACCATATTGATTTTCAGCAATCTTGTTCTTCTGTCTAAGACTTTGCTCCATTATTCTCTTTTATAACTTTATAGAATGACTTATAAGTTTAATCTCTTGATAGTTGGTACAATTTTGGTGGACAATTTTTGAATGTTTGCAGGTTTAAGGGTTTTTGTACAATAATAATAAAAAAAAATCAAAATTTTTCGCTATCCTACATCGTTAGGATATTGTAGAGTGAGATATCCTATTAAGTTAGGATATTAAACCCTGCAATATCCTACTTTTTTAGGACATATCATAGTTAGATATCCAACTACTATAGGATATCGCAAGTTTATGGGTAAAATCGGTATTTTTTCGGCATCCTTTTTTGTATGATTAGCAGTGTGGTAAATAATTTTTGGTGGATAGTTTTTGGATGTTTATTAGGTTTAAGGGCTTCTGTACAGTAATAATCCAGTTGTTGTTTAACAGATCTGTCTCCTGTGATAGAATTAATAAAATGATTGGGCTGAATTATGTGATTGTCATGCCATCATGCCCTTTCATTACCCTGGTTTTAATTTTCATAAGTTGTTCTGCGCATTGTTGTTTCTTTTATTTTTGGCTGATGATTTGTTGTAAGATGCCTTGCTTCTTGTTATATTTTTCTTTACAAGTAAGTAATAATTCATATTGTATTTATTTTTCCATCCATGGAAGGTCAACACAGCTTGCATGCGAATTGTCTTTTGAAGATATTATTCATCCCCTATCATAACCTTTGCTATAGAAGTGACTGATGGCTATGTTTCAGAATCATAGACATGTATTGAAATATCCCCTATAAGGAGATCATGAAGCACAAACGTAGGTTGACTACAGTAGTAGTATATTTGTGTGATTCTGGGTCTACAGATATAGCAAAGGTATTGTAATTAGAAACCCAATAACATTGTGTGTTTCTTTTTTTTCTTTTTGGAATGAGGGTTACGCTATTACAAAAATAACGTTCAAATTCAACCTGCTCTGTTAAAACGAGCATCGAAAAGGGCATGTTTGGTAAATAGAGGGGAATTCTCTATGTAGAGGATACCCTTTATCTCCTGGAACCAAGATATTTTCAAAGAGGATTTCTATAAGAGAGTTCCATGTTTGGTAAATAGGGAGGACTTCATCGTTTGTGGATGTGTAATCTAATGATTGTAATGCTTTAGCAATTTCTTAAATTTAATGAAAAATCAAGACCTAATCTTTCATCCCATAGGCTTTTTAATCCATCTAAATAATCTGAAAGGTTCGAATTGTGCAAAGGGGGCTCAATGAAATAAAAATACTAATATTTAACGTTGAAACTTTTTAAAAAATATCTCAAAATCCAGAAAAGATCAACAACATAAATTTGATGTAATAGTCATGTTTGGCCTTCCTAAATTAATGAACGGTTAGGGTCATGATTTTAGGGCCCACAATAATAAAAAGAAATTAGAAAAAAATAGACCGTGTTTTCATCCCTTCATTGCACAACGTGAAATCAACCATGAAGAGTCTTTGGCATTTTTCTCATGATCCATGATGAATTACATTGTTAATTTAGACCTTGAAGCTATTTTAGGCCTTCTTAAGAGATTGAATGGTTCATATTTTACAAAAGGGCCCAAAAAGTCTAAATATTATGATCCAATTGTTTGGACTTTTTTAAAAATATCTCAAAATGTATGATAAAACAACGGCTAATATTTGGTTTTCGCCCATGTTGGGCTTTTTAAAGATGAATAATAGTTTAGATAATGATTGTGGGACATATAAGGTTTGTTTCCAAAGGCCAAACTGCTAAGCCCTAAACTAATGTCATTTTACTATTCCTTCATAAGTCTGAGTGCACATGGAATATGATGATTAAATGGGGGGGACGTCGGATTGCTTAAAAAATCAAATAAACCGACTTCTCCATTTCTCCCTATTATTTTCCTCTTCGAATAAAATGTGGGTTTTCCATGGAATTTCAGGATACTATGAGAAATCCTTTTCATGGATGTTTGCCAAATGTTCCCTAAAAAAAAAAACTATATAACTAAAGGAGCCTTTTTGGTGTAGAGGTCATTTAAGGTGATTTTTCGGGTAAAATCCTCTTATATTATAGAAGTTGAAGCAAGAATGATCCCCTTTGGTGAATGCTAAGCCTACAACTTATGGTTTCTTCGAAGTTCATGTCTTTTTGAATATTTTTAAAGTTATTGGTGATGATACTTGACTATTAACCTTGTAGTTTTGGATATCTGGAACATTGTTAATGATTTTGATAAGATTAGTTTAGCTTATTCATAGGAAGATGATTGTTTTTGCTCACTGTATGGCTAGGCTTATGACTTTATTTATTAATTTATTTATTTTAACCTAGGGTATTCCTTGCCAACCTAGCCTTCAGACCTTTGGCCTTTAGCCTGGGGCTTATCCAATTATGACGAGTAAGGACTATTGCCTAGGGGGTGCATACATGGTCGCACATATAGTACTCAAATAACACAAAAAGGGTAGGAGTGGAACTCAAGACCTTGGGGAGTTAAATTGGGGCTCAGACTAATTGAGCCACTACCTTGACGGCATTGGGCTTTGGTGGTAGGATTGTTTTCCTGACTTGATTGACTAAGGTACCTTTTCCAATGTAGTTATCCCCCTCTGCATAATGAATTCCTAACCTCGATTAAAAAAAATGGTAGGGATTTTCACAAAACAAATATTCCCAAATCTTGACTGCATGAATTGATTAAGAAAGACTCTAAAATATTGAATCAGGGTATCATACAAAGCCAAAAGACCAATTTGTCCCAAAATAATGTCGTTTGAACTCATATCCAAAATATCTTCCATGAACGATATTGTTAGGGCTCATTTCTAAAAGCTTTTTTCTTCCCTTTTTTTCCCAAGACAATATGGTTGGCCCGGTCTTCATTTTCCTCTTAGAGAAACGAAACCCCTCATCTTCTCTTGGCTCACCTATTTTGCTTGTTGTAGCTTAAAGCCTCTCTCTTCTACATCTTCATTTATCATTTTCTTTTCTAAATCTACAATCTCTCTGTGCAGAACAATATATTATCCCTCTCAATGTCAATTTAAGTTGTAGTTGGAAAAGTATCATTTCCACCATCATTTGCAAAGAGAGATTTTGGTCTTTAGTGCTCTCACAAGGGTAGAGAAGTTATTGTTGGAGTAGCAGAGACAATCCACAAGGCCTATTGAATAGATTATTAATATGCGTATTGGTATTTGTGGTAGAATAGGTTCATTCATTCATTTATCTCTCATCTATAGCTAGGACTAAGTCCATCGTCTCTCTCTCTCTCTTTCTCTCTCTCTCTCTGCCACCATCCATCAGCCAATGAATTGAGAACTGTAAAGCAAGGGGGAAAACAGAGATGGGAAAAAGATGGAAAAAAGCAAAGTTTTTTTCTTTGAATGAATCATAATGATGTCGTTTTGGGGAAGAGGAGGGTAAAAATTGAAAATTTTTTCTTTTGACAAGCCCTAACAATATCGTTTAGGGGAAAATGGTTCTTTTGGATGTGTACAATATCCTAATTCAATGTCGTAACAAGGAAAAGAGGGGAAAAATTAGAAAAAAAATTTCTTTTAACAAGCCCTAACGAATAATGATATCATTCAGGGGAAAATGGGTCTTTTGGATGTTCACTATAACCTAATTCGGTGTTTTACTATCTTTCTTTATCAATTTGTGTAATCATGATTTAGGATTAAAAATTTTTGTAAAAACCCCAATAAAGAAAAAAAAAATCTCTCAACATGATAGGTCATTGAGTAGGGTGTTCTTGGGCCAGGTTGGGTAGAACTGCGGCATATCTAGCCAGTCTAACTTTAGAAACAAAAGGCTTGTATCCGGCCCTAGCCTAACACAAGGTGTAAAAGCTAGGCCCAAGCTTGGCCTTAGGATCGACCCAACTGGGTTTTTATGATTGTACAGGCATTCTAGTAATTGTTTGGACATACTATCACTAAAGTTTAAACTTTCATTACTTCAGTTGCGCTGCACTTTAGGCTTTCTACCACTTAATTCTTACACATCCCAATTATTAGATGGGCTCAAATTATATATCCAAACCCAGCCTATGAGCACCTTTATCATTGATTGTGAACGAATCTAACCCACTACTGCTCATCTAGACTCACTTGTTGCACTTAACTAGGTGACGTTCCAGAGTCAATCGAGTTTAGAATTTTGGGCTTTAGGTTAATTCAACAATACTGCAATATAGCCTCGGAGTTTTAGATATTTGCATTAGAAGTAGAAAAAGAGCGATAGTAAACAAAATGGGCCCTAAAACAAGATAGAGAGATTTAAAGGGGGGAAAGAGCAATATATTTAAGGATAAAATGACTGAGAAGAGAGAATTGAATCTTAAAGGAGAAAATACAATAATGGAATCAAATGGCTAATTGCATTAAGAAGGTTGCAAAGGAGGTACTTGGAGAATTAAAAGGAAAGAGACATGTTAATAAATAAACATGGTGGTGGAGTGTAGAGGTTCAGGAAGTTATTTGAGAGAAAAGACATTGCTACAAAGTTTGGCAGGGGACTAAGAGTATGTAAAATTTTGAGCTGTATAAAAAGGCAAGGAAAGTAGTAAGTAATGTAGAGTTCAAAGCATGCGATGGCCTCGTTAATAGGTTGGGAACAAAAGAAGGAGAGAAGAATATTTTCAAGCTCATAAAAATAAGAGAAAAGAGAAGTAGGAACTTAGATCATATCAAATGTATTAAAGACAATAAGGAAAATAGTCTGGTGAAGGACAATGATACTAAAGAAAGGTGGAAGGAATATTTTAGTAAACTTTTAAACGAAGATCATATGAGGGATACAAGAACTAGGGAGGATACTTCATTATCAGAGGATACTTTTTTCTATAGAATTAGAGGGGTGGAAGTGAATGAAGTATTAAAGCGAATTAAGACAAGAAAGGCTACAGGCTTACATGATATTCCGATAGAGGTATGAAAATGTTTAGGAGAGGTTGGGATGCGCTGGCTATTTAGACTATTCAATAAGATACTTGTGACAAGGAAAATGCCGGATGAAAGGAGAAGAAGCATTGTAGTACCTATATATAAGAATAAGAGAGATATACAAAATTGTATCAACTATCGAGGGATTAAACTTATGAGTCATACTATAAAGTTGTGGGAGAGAATAATGGAGAAAAGATTTAGACGGAAGACCAAGATCATTGAAAATCAATATGGTTTTATGCCAGGAAGGTCAACTATAGAGGCTATCTTTTTACTTAGGCAATTAATGGAAAAATATGGAGTAAAGAGGAAAAATCTACACCCGTCTTTATCAATTTTAAAAAAGCCTATAATAGGATACCGAGGGATTTAATTTGGTGGGTTTTGAAGAAAAAGAAAGTTCCCAGCGGTAACATTGAAACTTTTAAGGATATGTATGAAGGAGCAATAACAAATATGAAAACTACATGTGGAGAAACAAATGGATTCCCGTGACTATAGGTTTGCATCACGGATCAGCCATAAACTCTTACCTCTTTGCATTGATTATGAATGAGTTAACTGTACATATTCAAGAAAAAGTACCATGGTATATGTCGTATGCAGATGATATAGTATTGGTGAATAAATCAAAAGATGGCGTAAATACAAAACTCGAGAGATGGTGAAGGGCATTAGAACATAGAGGTTTTAAAATAAGTCGTACAAAGATAGAATATATGGATTCTAACTTCAGTGGATATATACAAAGTGTTGAAACCATAATCAAAATTTAAACCCATGAGATACCACGTAGAGATTTTTTTTGACATCTGGGCTCGATGATTAGTAAGGATGGGGAGATTGACGAAGATGTGGAGCATAGGATAAAAGTTGGATGACTGAAGTGGAGACTAACTTCTGGAGTGCTTTGTGACAGACTCATGCCAACAAAATTGAAGGGCAAATTTCACAGGATAGTGGTTAAACCAGCTATGACATATCAATAAAATGTTGGCCAATTAAGAAGACACATATTCGTAAGATGGATGTGGCAGAGATAAGGATGTTTAGGTGGATCTGTGGTAAAACTAGAAAAGATAAAATTATAAATAGGTACTTTCGAGAGCATTTATGAGTAGCACCAATAAGGGATAAGATTAGAGAAACCCGTTTAAGATGATTTGAACATGTTGAGCATAGGCTGGTAATGGCACTGGTGAGAGAAAGTTTGCCTATACAGGTGGATGACCCATCAAGAGGTGGGGTAGGCCGAAGAAAACATTGATGAAGGTCATTGAATCAAATTTGAAAAAGTTTAACTTATCTAAGGATTTGGCTCAAAATTGAACGGAATAGAGAAACAGAATTCATGTAGCTGACCCCAACATGGTTGGGATAAGGATTTGATGATGATGATGATGATAGTTAATGCAACAATATTCAAACTAGAAAAAGGTTTTTTTAGAAAGATTGAAACATTCATGCACTCTCAATTACAAGTCAATGAACCTAGATGGATAATTTCGAAGAGCATGCTAATTGGTACCCAAAGATATGAGGAATGGTCACATCAATTCTGAGGGAAGAAAGCTATGAAACCTATTTTAGATTCATAAAAATCTGATTTTTTATCTAACATTTTAAAGATATTGGTTCTTTATACTTTTGGATTGGACTAATTAGACTCACGGATGATAATAGTGGAGAATTATTACTTGAATTTAGTTATTGAAACCTTATTTGGCACTAGAATTTGTTTAGGATCCGACCTAATTTTTGGTATGTGACATGCTCGGCATAACTGATTTGCCTCTGATATCTGCAATATATAAACACCTCATAGCCGATTTAGGACTTTGACTTACATTTGGCCATGTACTAGGATTTGATAGCACATTAGGTCCTGACAGTAGCTATGAAGTGCAATGAATGGGAAACACTAGTGAATCATTGCATGTGGGTTATAACATGCTTTGTGTCTTTCCTGGTTGCAGAGTTCAAGTTGAGTTTGATACTGATTTTGTTGCCGATAGATGATGCCTGGTGTGCAAAAGATTAGGAAGGGATTCGATGATTTTGCTTGGACATTAGCTGACTGTTGTAGTTATTCCTTATTATTGGAAATTAGGTCGTTTGATCTTGAACCATCTCTTCTTCTAGAGATAGAAAGATCAGCATCAATGAAAGATTTAGAATGCCAGTGATTTATTTTAGATTGTGGCTCGATTACTACTTTTATATAGCGGAAAAACTAAAGCAATCAACCATACAAAAATAAATAATAGCATTTAACATGGAAACTGAAACAGGAAAAAAACCACGAGTCTAAAGTGAACAAAATTAAATAGTAACTTCTTCGTAGTACGAGATATACTCACAAGCCTACAGCCAGTCCCTTGATACAAGGTGTTGTCGTTGTTATTGATGGATCTCCATGACATGCAGTCTCTCAGTGCCCTGTTATCAGTACTTTGATCTCCATAATGAACAAGTCTCTCCAATGAGAAAACAATCTTCTACAAGGAAGTAGAAGCAATAAATCTCCTATGAAGAAGTAAAAGCATCAACTCTAGAACTTGAAGCATTCAGCTTAATCTCTCACGAAAGCTCTAGATAATATCTCCAAAAGCAATATCTAATCAGAACTTGGAGATCTCTATGTGTTGTATCTCATAGGGTTAAGAGGAACCTTCTTATTATAGCCCTAAATTTGTGCCTTAGGATGGAAATCCAATCCAAGTGAAAATAGCAAGTCTGGTATAAAAAAGAAAGAAATCTATTTAATCCATTGGGCTTCTACCATCTGTGTGTTCAAACATGGAGACATGCGTTCAAATGGATAGGCCTACTATTCGTTTCTTCAAGTAATTTGAATTTTTGTGTCACGTTCGTTTGAATGTCCAAACATGCATTCAAACGTATGGGCTTGCTGTTATTTTCTCCAAACAATCCAAATTTCTAAAATTTCAAATTAGCACTTTAGTGACTTGATCAACTGTCCATACTAAGAATATGAAATACAAACTAATGGACTCGAGTTTTGTCCACTACATGAATTTAGCCAAATATAAAAATCCCTACAATCAGGATTCCTCGATCCCTTTGTTAATGCTTCCCTTTTTTTGCTTTCTCGACTCTAAGTAAATATTATGGCAAAAGACCTGTCCTGTCCCAGGCCTTTAATTAGGGTAATCCGACGGGACCCATTAGGCGCCATGATGTTATCCCATAATAACCAGTACACACTAAGGTAAACATGAATAATTTTCACATTTAACGTGCAAGGAAGATCCATAATCACGGAATATTCTAGATAACCTGCGGAAAGCCTAAGTGCTAAGCACACACATAAACCACAGTACAATGAATACCTGTTTAAATCATTCCATAACAAACTGCATATATAGATACTGGAGTCAACATGATCCCAATGAAAGTCTTCATGTCTAAATGCATGCTAAAAATAAACAAGTGCATAAATGATAAGAGTGCACAAGTGCGCGGTGGTTAAGACTCAATAATAATACATGTCTACCATAAGAAAATAGGCACAAGTTTCTCAAATAAAATATGATGGAATGATAAACGGAGTAATCCATTCCTTCATGATCCTAAATGCCATAACCGTGAGATCCTTTATCGTGTATGTCTAATAAAAGATATCCTCAAGATCCCACTTAACTAGTCATGGAGGAACTTGTGTGGGATTCTCTGGGTGTGTAATGATAACCGAGTTTGTGCCAAGATCTACTCTTGCAACAGTATGGGTAGCACCCCTGAGATGACAGCTCAATAAGAATTGAGCAAGTAGAAAATCACACGTTGTACCAAATAGAGTTAGGACATGATAATTTAACAAAGGTCAAAAGCGTATCGAGGGATGTAAGCATATAATGAAGCTTGTGTATGAGAATAATATATAACAGAAATGTACTTGCAAATTGGCAATTCATGTGACTAGTATCCTTCAGCAGTAATATATGGGATGGGAACTACGTAGATGGCCTAATTACCTAATGGAGCATCAGCGTACTCCTATCGGGACCCAATTGCAATGGTCTGTAATGTCAAACTCATATTCAGCTCTACTAGGCCTCATAGAGTCAAGCTCAGTAGTGTCGACTCCCTGAATCAATAACATAATGAAACATATTGTATAATTGTGCATATCATACTTACTGATCATAAGTTACTTGCATATTATATGAAAGTAACTGAAGCATGTTGTTACCAAATACGGATAACAATAAATAAAAATAATATAACAAAAATGAAGGACGTACTGAACATAGCTGAACAGTTAAGAGAAGAGAATATAACGTATAAGAAGGTCATAACAGTAAGCATATGTTTCCAATTTAATTAAGAGACATGGATGCTTATAAGCAAAACTATTCTAAGATGCCCATGTCCTTAAACTTCCCTTTCAGTGTGACTATAAGCCACCCAATGCTGGTGTTACTTAAGTTCTTGGTATTGCATTGTGTATGAATAAAAACATTGAACTCATATTTCCACACTTGAGGGTATAACACTAGAATCAACTGGAACATCTAACAAGGATGAATGCTAGCTAGCATGTTCTTTATTTACTTTATTTGATTTCGTTGGTCACATGTAAGGTATAGGGGCTCCAAAAGTTAAAGTCCTACACAATCATAAGGTCAACTTAAGATTCTAGTGTAATACTTGACTCCATAATCAAGCTCTAGGTTCCCTAAGGTATACTTGACTTCATCAAGTTAAGTTATATTAAGCTTGAAAAAAAGCTTTGTTGAAAGAATTTAAGTAGAATAAAAATAATTGATTAAATAAATAATTTTCTTGTAAAATAGGGTCTGCCCAATCGATCGGATCAAGGTCAGATCAATTGGACTGATCCCAGAAAGCCAATTCGATTGATTGGACATATGTCTGATCAATTGTACTTAATGTGCATTTCGCATTTTTAAGCTGTTTGGGTCTGAACTTTTTCCTGTTCATTCCCAAACTTCTCTTACATGAAACCCATCATACATTACACCAAATCTAACATTTCCAGGGTCATTTTTGCTTCCATTCCTTTTCATTCATTCAAACCCACATTTATTCTAAAAACATTCATTTTTCAAACCTAAGACAACTTCCATTAAAGAAATATGGAGAAGATGAGCTGTAATCATGCATTAGAATAGAGAATAATCAAATGATCAATAATATCCCATCATGCCATTATTTACTTGCTTAAACTTACCCTAGGTTGCTCTTAAATCCAAATCCAAGTCCAAAATGAAGAAATCCCCAACTCTTAGCTCAAACAATACCCTATTGATGACATGACATGAAAGAAGAAGAACATATGAGATGAATGCCATGAAATGATGAATAAATGAGGCTAAGCTTGGAAGAAACACATTTTACACTACTTAATAATTCAAACTTCAATAAAGATTGAGTTGCTCACCTTAAAAAATGTGCTAATGATGAAGTGGGGCTTTTCCTTCCAACCAAACACTCAAGGGCTAAAGGAGATGTGGAGAGGAAGATGGAAACACTCTCAAATGTGGCTTAAGAGTCTCTCAATTACTCAGCTCGGCGTGGGAGGTGTAGGAGATGGAGTAGAGACAGAGTTAGGGTTGCTCCAATAGTTTGGGCTTTTACTAGCAAGTCCTCTAGTTGAGGGTACTTACAAAAAAGGTCATAAAATGCCCTACATAAGCAACTTAAGTTAAATGAGTAAGGTCTACATCATTATTTGTGATGCCCATGATAAAATGCACATGATGTTATGAAATGTTGCATGATTAACTTAATTAAAATCACAAATTGGTCCATGAACAACTAATCTAAGTTTGGATCCTCTTATTTACCTATCTATGACTTAGTTAATACTAAAACACAATCAATTAGCATAAATCATAAAAAATAGCAAACAAGTCCCTAATTGGGGAACCGGACATTACAAGACCTAACTTAGAATGTAGAACACTCTATTAGAGAGCCCGGAACCTCACCACACCCTGTCTTTTCTCGATAGCAGAGAAAACCTCTTCTTGTTTAGGTTTAGATGCAAAAAGGATTATAATAGAATCATGCTTTCTCCTCTGGCAAAAATTTGTAGCGCAAGCCACATCTGTTGGATTCTAATGTATGTGGATTACTGAAATTAGCTGCAAAATAAAAAAATTGAAGAAAAAGTTAGAAATCACTAAAACAATTATTAGCTAAATTATATCTTTGGATAGGCTTTCTTTAGGCAAATTTTGCTCCCACACATGTGCAGATGGACTCATGGTTGATTGCCCCAGGACAGCTTCCTTGAATGGAGTCTCCGCAATTATGCACTCGATTAGCAGGAGAATACTCAAATCCCTTAGGGACCACTTTCACAAACTCACGACAGCCGTAACCCAAAAGAAGAAGAACAACGAATAGTAGACATCAAAGGAGTAGTAGAACTGTTGCTATTGCAGACTGAATAACAAACCTTCCTCCAAAAATTTGGAAAATTGAAAATTTGAATAGAAAACTAAATAAGTCTAAATGAAATCTAAATATATTTGAATATAAACTAATGCTTTGAAATATGATCCACATATTACACTATTGTACAGAACTAAAAAAACATATGTATTGAGTTGAAAACAAATGAATATATATTGTGGTTATTAGGTGCGCAACGTGTGCATGGTGCACACCTAGGGTGGGGCCCACCGGATGGTCAATCCAAATGGACCACACATATGGCCTCTTGAATTGCATATGTCTATCAATTTTTGGTCCAATCCGAATGAACTGGACTGTTGGATGGACTGCAAACCAATCCAAATGAATTGTACACCGTTAAAATTATGGGGTCCAAATGTAGAAAATTCAAAAGAGGGACGTGGTTCATTTTTTGCAAAGAGGAAGGGCCCACCGAGATCTTTTAATCCCCCTAGTCCCATCCCAGGTAGAGCCCCATGTACGCCCCATATCGAGGTGCACAGGCATTGGATAAATGTTATATATACTAAGTTGAACTGAACTAAAGTGCCATCACTAAACCGAATATGGATACCATAACCTACTAACTAAACTGAATTGAAGTGAGGTACTTAGTGATCTAAGCTAAATTGAACTAGACTGCAGCTAGTGAACTAAATTAAAGTTAAGTGGTTCCATAACATATACTAAGATCATGAACATGTGTATCGTAAAAAATAGATGCTTTCATGTACAATGCAGATATTCTAAATTTGTAAAACAAATCTTTAACATGTCTAAAATAAATCAATACTATTAGTAAACAAGACTGTGCATTTCAAGAGTTATCAAATTGACGTTACACATAAAATACACCGAATAACCCTTTGACTTTGCACAATGCTGTACACTGATGTTAATTTGAAAGTAAATCAAACCAATGGTTAACATTGGTCATATGCTATTTTTTCAAAGTTTCATGATCATTGGAAAACTATAGGATACCTACCCATGCTAAATAGTCTAAGTCTAGGAAAATACCAAAACTATTCATTGTCAGTGGTTGACTTTGAAAATGGTATGGAAAATAATTGTAACTATTATCTATCAGGTTGTGATCACAGTTGACCCTGCGGTCACTCCATGATTGTCACACCCTGAACTCAGGAATTGGAGATTAAGGTAGATCCCGTGGTGTGGTACATGTAACTTGTAGTAATCCGTATCATGTCAAGACACGTACGAACTGCTATACAGGAGATTCCACAAGTACGTGTGAGGAAGATCCATACGCACGTATCAATGGAGAAGTCACTTGTAATTCATCATAGGCATTAATAAAACATTTATTCATTTGTTACTATAAACCATGGTCTATTAAGTTAACCATCAAGACCGATCAGAATTCGTACTTTTTTACTTATCATACATAGCGATTGACTCATTCTTATACAGAAACATATATCAATCTTGAGATTGTATTTAGTCATAAAAATCAAAATTAAACGAAGTAACTGTTTTTCAAATAATGCATACTTAAATGAGCTATTAGAGCTCGAACCTTCTTAATCTTAGCTGCCCCTATCTTGACTCACGGGCTCATGTTCAGTAGAAGCTCCATCTCCAATCTTGCCTCAAAGTTCACAAAGAAGAATGGGTACATGAATAGATCATGTTGAGGGCAAGGTTTACTTAACAATATGAATGGATTTGAATTGAAAGGCTATCAAGGTTATTTACTAGCCAAACCTATGCTAAGATAATCTATGTTTCCGTAGTCATTCCATACAGTGTATTCATAAAACATCCGGTGTCAATGTATTACCAAAAATCTTGGTGTTACATTGTGCAGGCATCAAACACCTCTTCTCATGCTAACACCAATGATGTGACGTCAAACATCCAGAAAATCAAGAGAGAGTAAGTGGCAGATCTACACTCTTTCTAGTCAGTATTTGATTCCTGTTGGGCTAATTTAGTCCAGGTAAAGGTACCAATTCTAAGGCCCTACATGATTTTCGAAATTCCTAATTTCCTAAGTTCATTGTGTTCTTACGGCTTAGCCATGTGCATAGGATTTTTCCCCACAATTATAGCTTAGCAGCAATTTCGCCTTGGTTAGGCCATGGCTTGGCTACAGCTTAGCTGTAGAAGAAAATTTAGATTTTGGTTCTCTGAATTCCTAGCCGTAGTGTTCTTACAGCTTAGCTATAAGCTTCAAAATATCACTTCTGAAGAAAATTTCAGTACATAACTTCTTCCATTGATTCCAATGTGCTTTCCTTTGCTCCAAACTATCATCATACATCTTTCAATACTCACATTTCATCCATAATTCATAAACATATCATTATCACTTAATCCATCACATATCCTAAAATCAAAGGGGTAAAATAGCTGTAGATTGGCATTTAAAAAAAAGTTTTTCAAGAATCAACATAAGTAGACATACAAGCAGTAATATACACTCTTATACTTGCCTTATTTCAGTGCTTTACCCAATCAAACTTTTCCCTTAGATTGATGATAGGGAAAGCCTTAATAGAGGATGATCCTACTACATACAAAGACATACAATGGGTGAAATGAGTATGAAATGCATGCATGTTACTAAATTGAGCCTCCTTAACTTTATTAAATCCAAAGAACTAAAATGAGAGTTGTCCCTTACCTTAGAAAACTATAAATTGAAGAAGAGATGAATTTGTAAGTTCTAAAAGAAAAAAGATAAAGAAGGAAGTAAAAGAGAGAAAATGGAAGCCTTCAGTCTCACATACACAGCTCCAAGATTCAATTTTTAACTCTAAGCTTGAAGAAGAGATTGGAGAATAATGAAAGAAAGAAGCTCCAGAAGAGAGAGATTAGAGGGAAATGAAGAGGGAATGATGGTTAGTCCCTCTTTAAGTCAAATTTTCTAGAACTTTACATCCAAATCCAGCTTGTTCATAGAATTTACAGTTTAAGGAAGTTGGACTCCAATTAGGCCAAGATGGTTCCGGATTGAGCTGGGCCAAACATGAAAGTTGATCCACAAGATAAAATACATATGATGCAACTAATATGGCACCAAGATGATGCAAACAATGTAACTCTAAATTGAAAAAAGTCTTTGACTACCTAACTAAGGTTCGAATGTGACCCAACTACTTATACTTGATACAAACCCAAGGGTGTTTAAGTTGAATTAGTCTAATAAGTATTATTTAGCATAAAACAAGATTAATTATAGTAATTCAAGATTGGTTTGGCTTTGGACCTTATAATGGTCGACCAAGGAAGGCCTCGTGGTTGACCCCGTAGTCACCCCCGATCAATTGAGGAAGCCCCTGGTGTCGACGAAGAGGTCTTTCATGATTGATCGAGGTTCCGTAAAAATGAGTTGCACAAGCTCTGTTTTGATTTAAAATTTCCAATTCTTATATCCATTTTCATTCTACAAGTTTAAATGAGTATATTAGCATGAAAGAAAAATGTTCACACCATTTTGTATCATAAAAAACCATTAAGAATGGAAGAAGTTTTAAAAATTTAAGTTACAGTGAAATTCATGGAAATTTGTGGAAAATCAGGAAAATTCAAAAACACAAGTTTCTTGCTTCAATTAAAACTATTCAAGAGTTGCTTCTCAACTTCTTTCTCACTCACAACATAAGCAAATCAACCCCTTAGAGCAACACCAGGGCAATAGCCAAGAGAATAAGAACAAGAAGAAGGATAGAGAATAGTTCTTTTATTTTCTTTAATTGTAAATGATTTATAACTTTAATTACATTGTTTAAATAGTGTTGGAGAAATGACTTTGGCTTCATAAAAGTGGGGGGATTGGTATGTAGAAGGTGGTTTTGAAGTGCCATTTGATTGTAGGTAAAACAAGGCACCTAAAGTAAATTCAAGCCAAATTCTAATGCTTCACGACTAGCTGGGCCTTTTTACTTCGACTTCGCTTAGCTAGGAAGCAAGAACTGTGAAAATTCTAGGTGTTCATTTGGCTAGCTATACAACTGGCAATGGGTTCCTGCATGGCTAGCTATGGACCACCACTAAGGTTAGCTATGTATCCCTCCCAGGTAGCCGTGGGAACATATAGACTTAGGGAATTTTAGGTTAGTTTGAGGCTTAATGTGGTCCATTGTTTGGGAACCCTACACTTTAAAATGATGACCAATGGATTTTCATAACATGGGAGAAAATTTGAGCTACCTATCACCTATGTAATCACTTTATTCCATTGGTTAACTTGTGCCACCATGGCTGTTGTCCTAGGGTGAATGATATTCATTGTTTGGTGTGATATCAAGGCTAAAATATCATTATGACATAGTGAATCCTAGGAATATATCATATTGGATCATTGATGCGATTTAAATCCAATCCAATTAAAACTGTTAGTGCACTGTTGTCTGCATGAAGCAGTGGCAAGTAGAAGTCAGGGAGCTCTACTAAGTTAAAAATAAAAATATGAGATTAATAAAGAGAAATTGAGATCCAAGCACAACTAGAAAAAGTCAGAAACAAAAACTAATCAAAAGTGTAGGAAATTCAATATATAAAATAGATCAAAGCATCCAAAATCCACTAAGCAAGATAATTGATCAATTCATGCGATTAATCGATCATTTTGTCTCAAAATTACTAAGATGAGAAACAAGTTAATCTTTTTGATTTGGATGATATGTCTTTTTCAAAATCTAATTTTTAATAAATAAAAATAATCCATCACCTTCACCTCATAAAAGAATAAATTATCCTAAGTATAATTTATCAAATTAAGTATAAACCATCAAAGAATCTTAATCCTAAGCATAATTTATCAAAATAAGAATAAGTTATCAAACTTAATTCATTGAAAATCAAAACAGAAGCTATCATAGGCATGAGTACAATTCTATTTTTTTTAAATAAAACATTCATTAAAAGAGATTGAAAAAGAAAGAGAAATAATTACTTAAATTAGAACAAAGATTCACTTAGCTTCATATGTGTGCTTAGATCTAGAAGTTCATCCCTCCATTGAGAAGAAATTCTAGAACATCTTGATTGATAATATCAAATCTCCATAGTGGTTGTCCTAGAAATCCTATCTTTTATACCTAAGGATTTGGAACAAGGCTCTAGATATACCTTAAAATAAAATGAAAACAGAAAAGAGATGGAAGGAATAGAAGTTGAGAAGAAAGAGGAGAACGGGAGACATCATTTAAGGTGGGGATGGAATATGTATGCACAATTCCCATTTCATTTCTTTTTAAAACTCTTGGCTATCTTACAAATATGAATGTGGACAGTTTTTGCAACACATATAGAAGGGGCTTATCTCTTGAGCTGAGAATGATTTCTTAACTTTGAATTGGTTGAGGATAAGGCAGGAACCTTCTGGAAACATTTGTTGATCTTTAGGTGAGATCCCACATAGTGCAACAATAGATCATCGACGCTATGGATTTAATTGCAATTCAGTGCAAAATAGTACATAAAAAATTTCAAGCCCAAAACTTGGGCTAATTTAGCTTCAAATTGTGTAATATTTGGTTCCATGGATATCTACTCTATAAGAGCTTTCCAATGGTAGGTCAATTGTGCCGATTTGACAATCAGATTAAGAGTTATGACCAATTTGAGATAGGCTATTTGAATTTCAAATTGCAGTGGATTCTGTATCTGCACAACTTTTGGATTTGAAAGGAGATTGTGGTTTATTAAACTCTTCATCTTTTATCTCACATCAAAATTATCTTCTTTAAATTAATTAAGAGAAAACTAATTCAAATCTACAACTAATGTAAGCACTATTAGGTGGGACATTTTCTCTTATTAAATGGTGGGCTCTATTAGAGGTCTCTTACTTCAGTTAAGACTCTTCAGACGTTAATTACATCCAATTGATCTTCACATGTGTGTATGTGGGGTTCTTTTTGTAAATTCTTTAACTTACTTCTTTACTTCGATTCAACAATGTAGGTCCCAGGTCAGAGTCTTGATCTTGATGCAACTAAGATTCTTCTCAAAATTCTCCTACGGTTCTGCAAGTCTTACAACTTTTTATTTCGTGTACAATCTAGCTCAACCAATGAAGTACTAAAGAGCCCTTAACGAACTGGGACTGCTCCAAAAAAAATCCTGATCCAACTGGGATTCTTTGAAAAATTGGAAAACTGCATAAAATATTAAAATGATATAGAAAATACATGTGAAATGTTTGAATTCCAATTTCAATGTGAAATTGCATGATGAAATTCAGTGAAAATCAAATTTAATTAAGTTCATAATTCTACCTAAAATGATGCCTAAATAATACAATTTTATGGATTTAATAATAGTCATGTCATCAAGTGACTTTAAACTTAGGAATTTGGCTAGTAATCCAACTTGGTTCAGATAAACTCTTATGTGTACATGTTGTTAAGCTTATTAGTTGATCTATGCATGATTTGAATTAAGCATATTTGTTGATCTTTGCATGATTCATTAATGTTCACACATACATTGCTTTTCCGAAAACCCTATCTATATTTCTTGTGAGTCATTTTGGTCATATTAAACCCTCTTTTGCTTAATTTGTTCTATAACTATGTATATGCTTCTTCAATTGCCTATGACCATCTTCAATATGATTCAAGTGTGTATGATAAGGTTCCTATATGGGAGTAAGCTTATGCATATGAAAGTTAAGTATGATTTATTTTCATGATTCATTAAGTGTCGACACCACTTAGCTTCGACCCTAATGAAGCTCAACAAGGCTGAGTGTGGGTTTAGTTATTTAAGCTAGCTACAATCTAGATTTGTATGGAGTTGTTGGAACTCCTAGGTCCATGATGGAGTGTCTCGGACCCTATGTGAACTAGTGGTACCTATAGGTGTGTGACCGTAGCAACCAAAGCCGAGAGAAGTTAACTTCATGTGAATACCAGTTAGTATGTTTGTGGATGTTACATTTGATTCTCATATTCATAAGTGTTCAAGCATGTTATGCCTAGTATCTTACATTGCTCTCATATTATCATATGTCATTTATTCATTTGATACATTACATGCTTATGTTTATAATTGTTTTACTTACTAGTTTGTTGTAATTTATAGTGCAATTCTTGATGTAATAGGTACAAACACCGAACCTTTTGCCCCAGAAGCTAAGGAGGTCAAGAAGACACCTCAGCAGCTAGTTGATTGGAATGCAGATGATGTCTTCTAGACATCAACCAACGTAGAGTCGTCACATTTTGGATTGCATGCTGCATGGGTGGTCTTGGGTCATGGATTATAGGCATTAGTGTTCATATTGTACTTTTGGATTCATATGATGTATGATGGGTTGTACATTGGAGTTCCTATTGTATCTTGGGTTGTACATTTGATGTTCATATTATATTTTGGGAAATGAAACTGTTAAGTTCATGAATTTGCATGATTTAGGCATTATTTTAGATTAGATTAGGGACTTAATTAGCTTAAATGCATCATTATTTATTCAATTTCATCATTTCATGTATTTTCACTTAGAAATTGGAATTTGTATATTTTTTGCACATTTTATGCATTAATTAAGAATATTTACAATTTTTCTCTGAAGAGTCCCAGTTGAAGTCGAACTTTGTTCGGATGGGTCCCGCTTAATGTAGCCTTTTCAGTATTTGATGGGTTTAATTAGAATGTACAGAAAATGAAATTTGTAGGACCCACAGAACACTGGGATGATTTGGGTCCCGCTACTTGAAGATCCACATACTTAGAGTTCGTTTGCCTGTGGATCCCCCCTGAAGATCAGCTAAGGCTTCCATAAGATCTTATCTCATCCTTGTACCAAGAAATACTCTTCCAACTTAACTAACAAATTATAACCACTGCAGAGATAGAGTCCACTACAAATTAAAATTTAAAATTCAATCCTATTTTTCTCAGGATAGCATATCTTAAAATGACCATAACTATCAATCCGGACGTCAAATCGATGTAAATGACCCACTGTTGGAAAGCTTATTTAGAGTGGATGTCCGTGGAGCCTAAGATTGCACAAATTGAAGCTAAAATGAGAAAGTTATGGGCCTAAAAAGTTTTAAGTATATTTTTAGGTGGGATTGTAATTACATCTATACCATTGAAGTATAACTTTGCACATTCCTTTGTGGACCCCATATGAAGATAAGATAAGAATGACAAAAGCTTCCACCTTATCTTATCTCTAAAATCTCTTTCATCTAAGGAGATAAACCCAATCAACAAGTAGCAGATCTTATCTCTCAATCCATCAGAAAAAGGTCCAAATTTAATGAACCTAAGGAGCCAGAAAACTATAAAAATAGGCTACCATGGGAGGCTCCTCCTCATTCCTAGCTAAATCTAGAAATCCCAGATCTCTCTCTCTCTCTCTCTCTTCCTCTCTTCTCCACCTCTGCCCTCCATGAATTTCTATTTTTATTTTAAAAGTATTCTGAGGCCTTGTTCCAAAAACTAGGATATAAAAAAGAGAATTCTGAAAGGCCATTATATAAGAAGAAGATATCAATAAAGTTATTTTTGAAGTTCTTTACAATGGTGGGCTAAGTTTTTGATTTGAGCGAAAGATGAAACTAAGTATCTTAATGTTCCAGTTTATATTTATTATTTTAATTTTTTTTATTGTCTCTTGTTAATGTGCTTTTAAAAGATAATAATAGGTCTATCTTCATGCCAAAGGAAAACTTCTGATTTATGTTCTTAATGAATAAATTTTGATTATTTATACTTACTTTGATGGATATGCTTAGATTCTTTAGTTATCTTTGATAGTTTATGCTTAGTTTGATAGGTAATGCTTATGATGTTCATTCTTTTATGAGGTGAAGGAGGTCTTGAGTATTGATTTTGTTTTTCTTAAATTAAAAATTGGTTTTTGCAATAGTCAAATCATTCGGATCAGAAACATTGATTTGTTTCTGATTTGAGTAATAATTGAGACAAAAAGGATAAATTAATTCCATAAATTAAATTTTTGAATAACTTAGTGGATTATTCTGACTGTTTTGATCTGTTTCTTATTATTGTTATTAATTTATTTAGTTTTTGATTTGTATATTGCACTTGTTTTTATTATTGTTTTTCTTTTGAAAAAATTCAGTTTTTTAATTAAAAGATTCAAAAGCGCTCTTTGTGTGATTGACCTGCATTTGCCACTATCTCAACAAGACAACTATGCACTTGTAGTTTTAAGTAGATTGATTAAATTTATATCAGAAACTTAAATTATGTTTATAAATATTAAACCTCTTCTCTAACTTTAACTTAGGTACAATGGTTTATGCTTTTATCCATTTCCCCATTTCCTTTGGTACTTATGCGATATTGATTAAATGAATTTGGAAATTTGATATGTTTATTTACTCAAGAGAAGTACACTAGCTTTTGCTTAAATTAGCGATATGGATATGTGTGTCATGCCTCACACATGAAATCCTATAGGACTCCTTTGTCAGGGAAAAACTTTAAATTAGTATGGCTTGAATCCCCATGGGATGCATGCATCACGCCTCAGGATTATTGCTTCCTTGGGCTCAAGGATTGACACATGCCAACTAGTAGCTTTAGCATTTGATTATGGTGACTGATCATCACTCATAACTCACTGTGAACTTCGATTCATACAAAATTAGGGCCCAAAGTATGCCTTGTGGAAAAACTTTTAATTGGCCTAGATTCTCACACCCTTAGGATTGGGCTAGGATTCGATCCAATTCTAGAGGTGTGACACTTGTATAGCAAGATTTTTTTCTTATTAGCATCATTGTCGGCCTGCATTCAACATGCCTAAATCATCTCAAATGGACTTTTCTATTCTTATCCCTTATTGATGCTACCCTTATATGCTCTTGAAAGCATTCATTTCTAATTTTATCACACAACCACCTCAACATGTCATCTCTGCCATATCCATTTTATGCATATGCTATTTCTTCATTGGCCAACATTCCTCCCAATAAGTCATAGTGCGTTGTTCTATTCATTGTCCTGTAAAATTTTTCTTCAATTTTGTTAGCATTCGTTTGTTATAAAGCACTCCAAAAAGAAGTCTCCACTTCAATTATCCTACTTTTATCCTGTGTTTTACATCTTCATTAATCTTGCCATCCTTACTAACTATCGAACGAAGGTAACAAAAATAATAACTTAGTGGTATTTCCTGGACTTCAATTCTAATAGTAGTTTCAACTCTTTTTCAATGCTACTAAAGTTGAAATCTATATATTCTGCCTTTATACGACTTATTTTAAAGCCTGTAAATTCTAAAACTCCTGTCATCTCTCGAATTTTGCATTTATGCCATCTCTTGATTCATCCACCAACGTTATATCATTTGCAAACAACATACACCCTTTTCTCTTAAATCTGAGCAGTTAACTCATCTATAATCAGTACAAAGAAACAAATGGCTTAAGGATAACCCCTAATGCAAACCTATGGTCACTGGGAATACACTTGTCTCTCTAGAAGTAGTTCTTGCACTCGTTACCACTCCTTCATACATGTCTTTAATAATTTCAATATAACCTATTGGAATATTCTTTTTCTTCAAAACCCACCAAATTAAATCTCTTAGTCCCCAGTGGTAAGTTTTTCTAGCTTAATGAAGACCATATGCACATCTTTCCTCTTCGCTTGATATTTTTCCATTAATTTCCTAAGTGAAAAGATGGCTTCCATAGTTGATATCTTTGGCATAAAAGCAAATTGATTTTTAGATATGTTGGTTTTCCATTTATGTATTTGCTCCATTCTCTTCCATAGCTTCATAAAATGACTCATAAGTCTAATCTCCTGATAATTGGTATATACAATTTTGTATATCTCTTTTATTCATTTATATAAGTACTACAACACTGTTTCTCTATTCATCTGGAATTTTCTTTGTCATTAATATCTTATTGGAGAGTCTAGTTAACCAAATCACCCTAACATTTCTTAAGTATTTTCAGGCTTCAATTGGAATGTCATTTAGACCTGTAGCCTTTCCTGTCTTCATTCGCTTGAATGCTTCCCTCACTTCCACTACTCTAATTCCTCAATATATATATGTTCTGGTAACAAAGTATCCTCTATTGTTCTTGTATCTCCTATTTTGTCTTAATTTAAAATCTTGATAAAATATTCCTTCCATCTTTGGTTGATATCATTGTCCTTCACTAAACCTTTGGTCCTTGTCCTTTACACATTTGACACGATCTAATTCCTTACTTTTTCTTTTCCCTATTTTTACAAGGTTAAAAATATCCTTTTGTCCTTCTATTATTCACAACTTATTATAGAGGTCATCATATGCTTCGAACTTTGCACCACTAACTACTTTCTTTGCTTTCTTATACATCTCATAGTTTTCCACATTTCTAATCCCAAACTAAAATTTGTAGCAATGTTTTTTCTTTTGAACAACTTCTTGAACCTTTGCACTTACCACCATATTTCTATATTGTAATGTATTTCCCTTTTGACTCTTAAAGACCTCTTTTACAATCTTCCTAATACAGTTAGCTATTTGATTTCACATCACTATACTTTCTCCTTCGAGATTTCATTTTTCATAGTCAGTCACTATATCTTTAAACATAGTTGCTCATTATCCTCTCAAATCCATCCACCTTGTTTTAGGGCGTATCTTGTCCACTACCTTTCCCACCCCCCCTCCCCTCGCCCCGCTTGCCCCATCTTTCTAATTCTAATGAAAATATCTATAGCCTATATTATGTGGTCAAACTCTCTAATGGAATAACCTTACAGTCTTTACAAGCCAATTAGTTATGTTTTCTAATTAGAAAAAAAGTCTATCTTGCTTCTTTTAGCTTCACTTTTATAGATAATTAAAGGCTTCTCTCTCTTTTTAAAGCAAGTGTTTGCCACTGCAAGACTAAATGCTAATGTAAATTCAAGATAGTATTTCCTAACTCATTCTTTTCTCGAAAAACTTGTCGTGCATGCACTCTCTTATATCTTCTATTATCTTTTCCTACATGCCAATTAAATTTTATCCTATAAAATTTTTATCATTAGTTGGAATTTCTCTCAATAAACTATCTCTCTTCCAAAATCATTTTTTTACACTTTCTTCTAATTTTACTTGGGGTGTAATGACCCTGCCCACTAACTATATGATATTATCCATTTTGGATCATGGAATTTCGACCCACTGTTGCTGCACGGTTCTAAAAGGACTCATATGGGGTTAAGGCCAAGGTCGCACTTATATACTAGGATCAGGACTTGGATATTTCTAATGTTGGACTTAGACAAATTCTCACTGTGCTAGTTGAGCATTCCACCCTTAGTCTTGTGGACTTCCTTATCTTGGCTCACAGAAGCACTTAAATTGGTCTTGCCTCAGGGGATTACCCACTCAAATTAAGGTCTTACACTCACCGGAAATAAAGTCGTCCTCAGCTTTGATACCATCTGTAACGACCTGGATCCACTATGCACATAATATTATCAACCCCCCTTAACATTGATTAGTGTATAATTAATCGTGTTTAATCTCCAATTCATGTGTTTTGTTTGGTTAGTTAATGGCTAGGTAGAATGGGATGGGTTTTGACCAAACCTTGGTAGGCTTAAGGGTATTTTCATAATTATAGTTTAGTTGTTTTGCATCATTTTCATGTCATTTTGGTTGTATTATGTCCATCTCATCATGTGCATCGTTTTTCATGTTTGGCCCAACTTGATTCGAGCTCATATAATCCTATTTAGAATCCATTTGACCTAATTTATAAATAACTCAGCAATTATGGACTTAACTGTAAATACCTGATATTGTTTAAATAACACAGCTCTAGCCATTTGAATCAACATTTCTTTTTCTTCCTGCTAGAGTCTCCTCTACGCCATCTTCATATCAGTTCATGCCCTTGGAGCCCTTACATGTGGGAATTTTGAGTTCCCATCTCAACAGCCACTTCCACTTCACCATTTTCATCAAGCCAAGCTTCCCCAACCTTTTCCTTCTTCTTTTAATTCAAGCTACAGAATGGTTCATCTACTCCTTCTGGTTTTTCTGAGTTCGATTGAATTAAAGAAGGCTAAATCAGTTGCATGTATTCCATCTCATATGCGTTTCCTTCTTTCTCCATAATAGGGTTTGGTTAGAGTTAGGTTTTTGGGAACTTTTCATGATTGAAGCTTGCATGTGTGAATAAGAGTGCAAGTTGGTGGTTTTAGACTTCCAACTGTTTAAGGCAAGTGGAATCTCCATAAATGTGTGCATGTAGTGAGTTCCGTTGTTTCTTAAAGTTATTGTTGAAATGTTGATGAATTATATACCCAAATTTAGCTCAGTCTTGTTTATTGCATATACTTTCATTTGTGACCTTTAATTCTAGTTATTTTTCTTCATTTCAATGTGTTGAGACTTATGTTTAAGGGATTATTAGTATTGAATGAAGCTGAGCTTAGAACTGAAATTCGTTTCAGAATTTCTGAAGGTCTGAAGGTCTTGGCTAGCCCTGGATTTTTTACTACGGCTAGCTACAGTCAAGTTTGAGTTCTTTTCCCGAAGCATGCACTTCTAAGCCCTCTTTTTGTCTAGCTTCTCAGCTAGCCGAGGGTGCCCTGTAACCATAGAAATGTAGGTTGGGTTGGAACTTAGATGGCTATAGAATTGGGACTTTGAGACTCATAATCAATGGCCAATGGTTAGAAACAGGCATGGGTGTTGAGGAGACGACAACACTCGTGGATACATTCACATTTGGAGTCAGGTGACCCATGGGTGTCGGGCTAAGGCAGTGGTCTCCATCTTTATATATAGTGACACCAAGCTCGTTAGCACAAAGGCACCTTGACCTTAGTACTATGATGGAATGGACAGTTGCCCAAAAGAGTGTATCATTGGACCTAGGAATGGGTTGTAATTTGCCTTGATCCCTATAACCCTTTTGCATTCATATTGATATGAACTATTTATGCTCTCTGCATGACTTCAATCACGCTTCCAAGAGAATACGCTCATTATTGTATTTTATTCCTGTTGAATTATGGTCATCTTGGTTACATTAAATTGTCAATTGCTTATCATTTGACATTGCTACTTCGTATCTCTATTTTAGATGTTCAAAACCTATGTTGGTACAACTATACTTTATGTTCAAGAATGCTATCATGTTATATGTTCTTAAGAACTTTCTATAGTTTTTGACTCGTTAATGTCCCCACCACTCAGCTTAGACCCTAACAATGCTCGATGGGGCTGAGTGTGGGTTAAGTAATCATATTTCTAGCTGCAGTTTAGTTTAGGTGGGGGTTTTGTTGAAGTGCATTCTTATTATTTATTGAATGATCTTGTAATGACCCAAGTAGCCCACTGGCCCAATAACTCAGTGAGCCTTTCACGTGGCCCATAATGCTTAAGCCCAAGTTACTAGTAGTAACCTACATGGTTCATTATATACTAGACTCATATTTTATTCATAAGTGATGTGGGATGGGGTATTACAATCTACCCCCTTAAGGCCATACGTCCCCATGTGAATCCATCTAACTACACCAGGCGATGTGGGACCGAAGCATTCCACACCCGTGTCCCCTGCGGATTCCCTTATCTTGACTCACAGGCTCGCGCACCCTGGCCTTGTCCTGATCTTGCCTCAAGGGCTTTCCCAGCGGGATTGGAGGTCCCACATTTCCGGCTGGTTATAGGCTCTGATACCATTTGTAACGCCCCACCCTTCACACATGCATGATATTGTCCGCTTTGGCCCATGGGCCCCACGGTTTTACTTCTAGTGAGTCTCAACCTACCAAAAGGCCTCATGCGAGGTAAGGGTGTAAGCTCTATATATAAAACCATTCACTTTCCTCTCCATAGTCAATGTCGGACTCCAAGATGTCACAATTGGTTTCAACAATCATGACCCTTGTGCCCATTCCAATGGTTGTGACCTGTTCTTTTGAATGGGTGTAACCCAAGTGATTGGTTGCCTTTGTATCTTTAAATTGAGGCCCAAATCTGAGTTCTGAATATACAGAAAATAGAAATTAGGGAATTTGCCCATTCAGGGTATAAAAAAATTGGATTTTCTCAAAATGGTGTTGACCAATATTTAATACCAAATGTGGGTATTTCTCATGTTTCATTAATTTTTTTTCCAAATATACCCTTCTGTGCGATCTTGCACAGTGGGCGATATCACACATACCCTTTCCTAAGTTTTCTCCACTGTGCTCTTCAAGTCTCTTCGTCATTTAAAAAGGTTTTCAGGAAAGATTTTATTTTGTATTTTCTCAAAAGAATCTAAAGGCTTCTCCAACAAATATTTTGTACCTTTATTTTTTTTCATCAAATGATGAGATTACGCAATTATGAACTGCATATTTATAGGAATTTTTTCTTTTCTTGCACGGCTTGCAAGTATTTAATTTTCTAAGTCCACTCTATTCGTACGGTGGTTTAGCTGTATTTTAAACCATGGCTAAGGCGTGGTTTAAAATGTTCTTATATTCAACCTCTTTTACGGCTCAGCCGTTTGCTAATCTACAACATAGCCGTATGAAGCCTACGGCTGATTTATGGCTTTGCTGTGGTACATAAGTTGTGCCTAAATTCACCCGCATTTATAGTTCCGCCGTATGCTATTATACGGCTTAGCCGTATGAAGCTACGACCGGGGCACGGCTTGGCCATGGGGCTAAGTGTGCTCAAAGTCACCTGCATTTATGGATTAGCAGTATATTAGGCTACGGCTTAGCTGTATGAAGCTACGACTGGGGCACGGCTTAGCCATGGAGCTAAGTGTGCTCAAAGTCACCCATATTTATGGATCAGCCGTATATTAGGCTATGGCTTAGCTGTATATATTGTTACGCCGTAGCACAATCCATGGCTTAACCGTAGGGTTTTGAATAGGTGTTCTCTAAAGTGTTCTTCATTTCAGCTCTTTCTCTTTGAATAGGGTTTTGAAAAGGTTTTTGTTTTCCAAAAATAGATATTGTATAGTATACAATATCACCCATTGGGCAATATCACACAGCCGGTGATATTGCACAAACCCCCCTCTGATTCCCACCAACATTTTGATTCTTTCCACCAACATTCTGAAGAGGTTTGTTGACCTAAGTTTTCTCCAAAGTTTTCTCCATCTGAAAAGGTGTTCTCCAAAGTTTTCTCCATTTTGCTCATTCAAGTTTCTTTATCCTTTAAAAAGGTTTTCAAGAAAGATTTTGATTTTATATTTTCTCAAAAGGATCTAAAGGTTTCTCCACAACTCTTGTACCTTTATTGTTTTTTTATTCCATTTGGTCACTAACCATCATCCAGTCATGAGATTAAGCTTTTTACTTTCTTGCATGGCTTGGAAATTTCTACTTTCTTGCATGGAAAGAAATTTATGATTCTTTCCACCAACATTCTGAAGAGGTTTGTTCTCCTAAGTTTTCTCCATATGAAGGGATGTTTTTCTAAGTTTTCTTCAAAGTTTTCTCCATCTAAAGAGGTGTTCTCCTAAGTTTTCTCCATTCGGCTCCTTCAAGTTTCTTTATCCTTTAAAAAAGTTTTCGGGAAAGATTTTGATTTTATATTTTCTTGAAAGTATCCAAAAGGTTTCTCCACAACTCTTGTACCTTTATTGTTTTTTTATTCCATTTGGTCACTAACCATCATTTAGTGATGAGATTAAGCTGTTTATTTTTCTTGCATGGCTTGGAAATTTCTACTTTCCGTAGTTCACTGTTTCTGTACGACTTAGTCGTATCTAATTCAAGGTTTAGCCGTGGGGCTAGGTTGTGCCAAGTTCACCCGCATGTATGGCTAACCCGTATGATATTATACAACTTAGTCGTATGAAGCCTACGGCTGTGGCACGGCTGATCTACGGCTTCACCGTGGGGCTTAACTGTGATCAAATTCACTCGCATTTACGGCTCTGCCATATAAAATTTTACGGCTTAGCCGTATGAAGCCTACGACTATGGCACGGCTGCTCTATGGCTTAGCCATAGGGCTTAAGTGCTATCAAATTTAGCCGCATTTACGGCTCAGCAGTATTATATTATACGGCTCAGCCATTATATGGCTAAGCCACAGAACAATTCACGGCTTAGCCGTGGGTTTTGAACAAGTGTTTTCCGAAGTGTTCTTTATTGTAATTTGATTGAACTTTAGAATTTCATTTATTGCTTTTTCAATATATTCTATTAAGGAATTTTGAGTTGTCTATTAATTAGAATTTAAAAAAATTAAGATAAATTACATTAAATGATTCAACATTGTTATGACAAGATGTCCAAGAATGAAATATATATAATATTGCACTTCAATGGGGATCTTGACCTTGATCATCTAAATCCAATTTACATTAGTGGCGAGCAAAGAGTCATTTTTGTGGATACCAATAAGTTATAATGCACTAGTTGAAAAAATTATTATAGATACAGATTGGGATGAAAAGGATGAGTATCCAATTATACAATACATGTGTCATACCAGTTGGATATTTTTATTGGCCGATCTAAAATGCAATCAAGATATGCAAAGCATGCTCAAGTTAAATCGTAATCAAACTAACCCCATATTATTATATCTCTATAGAAGTTTGAGCATAGAAGGAAGAAGTGAGCAGCCCGTTCCACGGTTTGTATTAATTTTGTTTTATATATTATTCTTAATGAATGTTAAATTTCAACATATTCAAGAATCCTTTTTCTATTAGTCTAAGTGTATCTTTGTTGTTAATTTTGAAGCTACTCAAGTTGTTCAACTTCGAGGGCATGGAAGAGATGTAAAATATTTGATGAAATTAAAGATAAGGAAGTTTCTCATGAACAAATTATTGGTAACAAGTTAGTTATGGTTAACACCATTGAAATCTTATTTTAAAATTATTTTATAAATGAAATGATCTTATTGCTTGATTAATCATGCAGGCCTAATCTTGTAGTAACGCCATCAATTCAGATAGATGTGAATAGATCATCACCACTTGATGAACATCTATTTGAAACCACATCTATAGGGGACGGAGCACAAACATTTTCTAATGAGGATGGCCATGAATCTTTTTCTCAAAAGAATTATCACAGTGATTTGGATATGAATTTGCATCTTTTTAATCAGTCAGAGATAATTTCCATGCGGTAAGAGATTATTAATGAGTCATTTAATGCGGCCTCAAATTTGAATGTAGTTGACACATTAGTACCAAATCCTATTGTCTAAGGAGATGATCACATTGTTAACTCCATGAGCGAGATGTGGAAGGGAAGAAAGTTTTTGAGCCATAATTCTTTTAGAGAAGCACTTGCAAAATTTGCAATGTACAATAACTTTGCATTGAAATGTTTGAGAACGTCTCCAATGGAAGTTACTGCACGGTGCAATGAATCTAATTGTCCTTGGCGCATCCATGCAACACTTATTAATGCTGGCCCAGAATTTCAAGTTGGAACATACAATGGTATTCATATATGTTCGAAGCCAATGATGGGGCTTGCACATGGGCAAGCAATATCTAGATTTATTCCTTGGTGGATCATAGAAATACTATGTATCCATGATTCATACACGCCGAAAGAAATTATAAGCGACTTTCAGAAGGAGTTTGGCATTCACGTTAGTTACAAGACGGTGTGGAAGGTAAGAGAGATGGCTTTTTATGAGATACAAGGTTCATATGAGAAATCATTTCATATATTACCAGACTATTGACTTGAATTGGGAAGGACAAATTCTAGCACGGTGACTTATATTTTACAAGAAGAGGATTCATCATTCTGCAGTTTTTTCTTTACATTGGGTTCAAGCATAGAATCATTTCGTTCCACGTTGAGGCCATTAATTGCAGTTGATGGGACACACTTTCGTGGAAAATATCCCGGCGTGCTACTCATAGCTATAACTCAAGATGGAGATCATGGGATATTTCCAATTGCATTTGGTATAGTGGAAATTGAGAATTTTAAAACTTGGGAGTGGTTCTTGGTTGCCTTTTCAATGGCAATGCGACAACCTCAGAACTTGATAATTGTATCTAATCGAATGAAAGGACTCCCAAGGGCAGTTACAGAACGGTTTCCAAATGCCAATCATTGTTATTGTGTGTGTCATATTTCTGAGAACATTCATGAAAAATATAAAGATGATAGTATTTGTCGTAAGTTTTTTAAAGCTGCCCATGCATGTTTAGACTATGTGAATATGAATGTTATATGAATGACATTAGAAAAATAAATGATGGGGCATATAAATACATTGAAGATATTGGAAAGCAGCATTGGAGCAATGCTTTTGTATTGGGTCAGCGATATGACATGCTCACTTCAAATTGTGTTGAGGCCACAAATAGTTTACTTAAAGGGGCTAGAGAATTGCCCATAACTAAAATGGTCAAGGTAATTCATTCAAAGCTTATGGAATTTTTTTAACTTCATCGGCAAAAGTCTCATGCTCGTAATTCCAGGCTAACTCATTATGCTGAATCTGTTTTGAGTAAAGAGAGTGAACAAGCACTTAGAATGAATATTTATCCAGCCAGCCCAACTGAAATTGGGGTTCATTCAGGTGAGTATGTCGATGTTGTTCACTTAGACCGCCGTTCTTGTACTTGTCGTAAGTAGGAATTACTTGGAATACCTTGCTCTCATGCTATAGCGACAATTAAGATGAGAGGTCTTGATCCATATGACTTCTGTGAGCAATGGTTTACCTCTAAAATGTATAAAAGAACTTATAGTTACATTATATATGGTACAAAAGATATGAACCAATGGGAGGTCCGAACTGGTTCACATGTGCTTCCTCCTCATGAAAAGAGACAAGCTGGTAGGCCCAAGAAGAATAAAATACATGCAGAAGATCGAAGAAGGAACAAAGTCGCTTGCTGTAAATGTAAGAAGAAGAGTCATAATCGGCAAACATGTCGGAATCCACCCACACAGGAGTGACTTGGAAACTAATGGCTAGTCAATATTTTGAACTCACAATTCTCTGTGGAGTGATTATAACATTTACTTCACAATATTGTGAAATATGTTTTGCAATGTCTTATGATACAGATTGTTGTACTTTATAATGTATTTTTTGCTTAGTAATCTTCATGGATTTGCTTAGCTAAATATTAGCCACTGTTTAAGTTCTGTTGACATGGGCTAAGAATGTTATATTTGGGATGTATACCATTTTTTTAAGTCAATAGAATAGCTTGCATTGTCTTGGAATGGACTTCATCAAAAATCTATTATATATATATATATATATATCAATGACTGAGTTTACGGCTAAGCTGTAAGATCCCACGGCTCAGAATCCAGCGAACAATTTCTGCGAGTTTTGGCTTTTTGCTAAGGTACGGCGAAACCATAAAGTGCTCACGACCATGCTGTATATGTATTTATGGCAAAACCGTAGAATTCCATGGCTCACAAACCAGAGAAGAATTTTAGGAACTTTGCTTTTGGTTGACTTACGGCTAAGCCGTAAGATTGTTACAGTGAAGCCATCTAAGAATTTATGGCTTAGCTGTAAAACATGACTGCATGTACGGTTAATGTTAGAGATATTTTACAAAATGTTGTGTATAATCAAAATCATCTTCACGCCCCATCATGCATTGTAGTACCCATTTTTTTATCTTTTGGATATCCAATTATAACAAAAAAGTGGTACTTGTACCATATGGGGAATACCAAAGTCTCGAATGTCTAAAAATCCCTTGCTATGGTGCATATAAACATATTATGAATCATTAAAGTTTTTTGCTCAACTTCAAAGTGCTACATGGAAAAGGATGAAGTTTAGATTGCGAATAACTTAATTCATATGGTAAATAGTAATAAACAATAGACATATGAAAACATTGAAAAAAAAAAAAGCAAAAACATAAACAAAAGCAAAGCAATACCGCAAGAGTGCTAGGAAAAAGGTATGAGTTTGGGTAATGCTCACTGACTATGCCAGGCCAACAATCCAACACCTACATAATGAGCTATTCAAAGTAAGCATTGGAATGAGATATTAAATAGAATAATCTAATATCTATGTTAGTTAATTACTTGAAAATAGTTTCGAATAGGATTCACTTACGAGAGTGTCCATCCATGACTTGCTTAATGCTTTATGCAAGTCTTCTTTAGGAATAGTCAAGCATATATCATCTAGGATTTTATCCCTACAAATTCAAATATATAATATTAGAAAAATCATAAGATCCTAAATGAAATAGAACTATTGAAGCTTAAGAAGTAAAACTTGCTTTGAATACAAATGCATCCAAATTTCATCCAAACTTGATTTCTCGGCAAGGTTAAGACAGTAGTTTGGATTGGCATGAATAAGCTTTATCCTCTTGTTCTTCAGTACATAGTATGGAGATAACAGCCGAGGAATATAGTTAGCCTTCCTAGGATTGGCCTTCAACCGACCAACAATAGATCCAACTTCATTTTTTACCTTGCTTTGACTACTACACTCTTCTCATCTACCTAGAACAATTAAACTTTTGCTTGAACTTTCGGGGGTGCTATAATTAACCTAGATCTTGTTTTGCAGACTTTGAGGGGCACCGATTTGAGTTGAGATCATGAAAGAATGGAAAGAGTGAGACGTGTGAATTGATATATGTGGGTCTTGTGATAATCCACAACCACCATCCTGTGATGCAATAGGGGTGTTTGGTGGCAGACTTCTCAATTCCTATTAGAAAACCATAAATATTCATTAACCTACAAACATGGAAAGACATAAACATGTCAACTATCATAATCAATTGCAAACTTACTTCCTCTCTTTCATTATCGTAAGTAGAGTTGATACAATCTGCAACGTTAAAGCTAACAAAATTTGATGACCATGCTGTTTTGAACATTACAACCTTTCTTTACATACTCTTAACAGATCTATTCATCTAGGAGGGATCAACTATTTTCATTTGCTCCTCAAATTTCTCGAGTGCCAGCTGAGGAATCTATCAACCTGTGGACACAATCAATGAATACAATCATTAGCATAGTGTTCACCAATAGTGACAATAAAGCCTATTCATCATACGTTATGTCCAGTGGAGTGGTCATGATCTAAATGTGGTAACTTCGATGGCCTAAATGTGGTATCTTTGATAGCCGACCGATTTGATTTCATGCAACTCTTTTACCCCATTGCAAATACTCATCTCAGTGGCAGCCAAAAACTTCATCTTTCTCTGCATTTTTTCCCATATTGGCAAACCTCTTGTTCCAATCTGCTAATGCTTGTGCAAATTTTTTCCCATAATCTATTGCTCCTTTGGATAATTTTTCATCCACCCTCACAAACCAATGAAATGGAAGTGGGACTAGTTGCTTTAATCCAAACTACTTAAGTACGCGGTCAAAATTGTGCCTCTCAATAATAGTATAATTGACAATTGTTACTGTAGCTCTAAAGAGGAATCTATCCATCTATTTTACACAAGCTTCCAACTCATCTCCATACTGGTCATACGGTTGCCAATCAAACTGTAGGAGATAAAGAACATCAAACAAAGATCATATATGTTATAAATACAAAAAACAACAATGAACTATATTCAGAAATAACCAACTTACACTATCAACGTCTTGTCGAGTTGATTCCAAACCTCTCTCACATCTGTGAGAACGTGACGATCCTTTAGTCGTTCTGTCCACATCTTGAATAAGGGGAATTCAAATCCAACAACCTCCATAGCTTTTGACATTGATCGTCCTATCGACATCATTGAAAAAGCCCAAATCTGCAATTATGGAAAGAAATAGTTTAAAAAAGACAAGAATAAATCAAGGAAAGATTAATAAATCTATTTCAATCTATTTCAATACCTATAATAGCTGAAGGGGCCCTGTGATTGTCTTTATTCAATCTCTAATTCTCGATGCCTGAGTCAAGCTCCTATATAAGTTTGCTAGGCAAGCAGGCCCCCAGGCATATGGTTTGAATTCTTCAAAAAGAGCAATCAAGTAAGCATTATCTCTTGACCCATAAGTGTTTGTACAAATTTGAGAGGCAACAAGATGAAAAAGATACGCACATGTGTGCGTAATCTCAACTTTTTCAAACTGTCTCTTCTATAGGTCTTTGAAATTTTCGTGGAACTATGTCAAGTTTATTTGTCCCCCATGGAATTCAGATGGGTCCAGGGCAACACCTAATAGGTTAATGAATTTTTCCTCGACAATCATCCAATTAGACCAAACTTGACTTATAATAGAAAGCCCATCTTTGGGAAGTCCATATATGTAGGCCACATCCCCCAATGTAACTGTAGCCTCACCCCCAAGAAAGTGGAATATATTTGTTTCAAGTCTCCATCTTTAAAGAAGTCCACTGATTAAAAAGAATGATCTATCTTCATTTTTTCCATCTCCGATAAATGTGCAAGCCTATTCTTCTTATTAATTGTCACATTCTTCTATTCAATGTCCAAGAATGATTCTTAGGATCTACAGGAATACAACATAGGATTTCTGCTTCCTATAAAATACAAGAGAAAAAATATGAAACAATTAGAAAGTTTAATAACTAGTATGAAATATTGGATAATCAAATAAATAACATAAGATGTTTACCTTTCCATCCCATATTAGATTCAAAATGTGTTTGTCCTATTTAAATAATAAAGACTTGTCTTCAGGACCCTAGATGAAATCTTGCATCTTTATAACCTAGTATAAAACTACACTTCACTAAAACAAAATTTTGATGCTTAGATTTAACATCTTAAATTAAATAAACGGGAAATTAAAAAAAACATTTCATTAGCTTCTAGAAATTTTGAAGCTCACGGCAAACTCTCACGGCTAAGCCATAGGTGTTCTATGGCTCAAAAGCCAAAGAGCTCTAATTGTTGTTTACTCTATGACTGACCCCATGGCTAAGCCGTAGAATTGGTTATTGCCACGTCGTAACCACACCATGATCAAGCTGTAAGCCATTTTACGGTTTGCCTTCTAGAGAACCCCAAATCCATCTTTTCTCGATGAACAACCCACGGCTAAGCCGTGTATTATACTACGGCTAAGCCGTATATCAGTTGTAGGCTTATATGGTTAAGTCGTACAACAGCGCCCACGGCTTCGCCATAAATGCAGGTGAATTATGGACCGTAAGCCGTAAGATATTTTATAAGTCTAAGATGGAGAAGGTAGATACAGGAGCAACCGGAGGAAGGTAAAGAGATATCCTTTGTCTGACCTAACCTGACTAAATCTTGTCCTGCAACCTAGAAATCAAAACTAAGTCCTCCGTTGCAGATGAACAGCAATACCTTAACAATGGCGTCTACAGTACGTATCGACGAGATGCTTTCTAGCAACAGCGCATGCGAACAGTGAATGGAAAGCAGCGGCAGTAGCCACAACCAGTCTGATATTCTTTCCTTCCTTTTACAACTCACGTCTCTTTTGCTATTGAAGTTTTTTACCTACACAGGTAAAATGATGAAAGGTTAAAAATAAGGGTTTTAACTCACAGGGGCAAACTTGGAATAAATGAAGAGGCTGCCTGTACGTTATCCATGTATAAGATATTTTTTGGGTCAATAATGTTTTGAAGAATGCCAGGTTTTTTATATCCGGTATAGGCAAATTCCCTAGAAATTAGAAATTGTCATTCAAAATAAACTACCTAAGACAATTTTTCTTTTCCTTTTTTATTTCTAATTTTAATGGCAACTTTATATTTCTATAAGTGGTGTGTAGACCTTGAGATATAGCTAGCCATTGTATCCTAAGGACAAAATTTCATTCAATCTACTTACACGTGGGAAATTGTTATCATTGTGCAAGAATATTCATTGGCGTGCCTTGCCCAATTTATTTTGCTTTCTTGATTCTTTTCTCACTTCGACATTCTACCAAGCACCTATTTCCAAAAATTGGAGACAACAAGAATTCCTATATTTTTTCGAGTCTACAACATGGTTGCCCCATTCAATAAACCTATGCCAAATGACATTGAGAAATCAAATACTTTGGATGACTCCATTTTCAAGCATTGGCAGTTGAAAGTCTGCATGCAATTGGTGATCCAATAAGTTGCTTACACTCTCCAAGTCCCATATTCAGAAGGCCCACCATTGGATAAATCTACACTTAATTCATTTTTTTTAACATGAGTGTTACACAAAAGATCAACTGTGGTGGTACGAGGATGATTGCATTTGTTGAATTTTGATTCTTGGTGCATTGTCAAACATTCTATTCAATCTGTTTTGTAATTATTCTACGACATCAGAATTATGGACTATACTAGATGTAATCTGTGTCACCGAAGATGTAGGAAACTTTTGTCATTTAATTGATAAATTTATGGACTATTAAATGATTGACGAGAAACCAATACTTGAGCAAGTGCCTAAAATGCTCCAATTTGCTCAAGAGACTACAGAAATTGAAGAACCTATGACTCAATTTTTTCAAGTTTCTACAATTATTGGTAAACTTCCACCTTCTTGGAAAGATCGCCGAGAAATTGCTAGAAAGAGATAGGAATATTAAAACCATTGAGGACTTGCTTCAAAATATGCAAATCGAGAATGAAGTAAGAAAAAAGGGACAAAATTGAAGATGAAGAAATTGCCAAAATTAAATCCATCCAAGACAAGGTTCATATGACTAAATAAGAGAGGAAACAAAAGGAAAAAGAGAAAGAGAAGCAAAATAATTTTCATTGTTTCATAAATAAGAATGAGGATAACAAGAGAAATAGAAATCAAAATCATTCTAATTATAGGTCCAATGACAAACAAAGAGGGAGAGAAGACTCTAAGAAAAATAAAGGTCCAGGATCAAGTTATGTGTGGAAAAATGGGACATACTGCCAAGCAATGTCGATGTCGATAAGGTCAAAAAATAAAGAATCAAACCATCTTGAAGATGAATTTGTTGCAGTAATTCTGAGGTCTTTGTGATTAATAATGATAATGGTTTGTGAATTGATTTGAGGTCAACCTATCACGTCACCTCTCATCGAGAAGCATTCAAGACATATAAGATCATAGAAACTACAAAGAAGCTTTACATGAAAAATTTAGCTACATGTTCAATTGTTGGAACTGATACTGTTGACATTCTACTTTTCTCTGGTAAGACTCTTACCCTCAAAAATATTTATCATGTAACTAGATTAAGGAAGCGCCAGATTTCTGTATTTATTCTTAATCATCATAGTTTTCATGTTGTATTTCACAATGATGAAGTAATTGTCACTAAGAATGGAACCTTTATACGGAAGGGATATGCCAAAGATAAAGTATATTTATTATATATCATGAATAATATTAATGCTTCTTCTTATGTTAATATGCATGATGGTAAATGGCATTTTAGATTAGGACATGTTGGTAAAAGGACACTAAATAGTATGATGACTAGTGCATTATTACCTAATGTCCATAGATCTACTTTAACTTATCAATGTGAATATTGTGCTCAAGCCAAACTATGTAAACATTTATTTTAAAATCAGTAGAAATGACTAATAATTTATTAGATTTAGTTCATAGTGATGTATGTGATAATAAAAAATGTAGAGACTAGACGTGGTAAAATGTATTTATTACTTTTATTGATGACTATTCTAAATTTATATAAGTGTATTTAGAATTGCATAAAAAATTCAGCTACAACTCCAATTGTTGGAACTAGCACTATTGAGATCCTACTTTCCTTCGGTAAGACTCTCACCCTCAAGAATGTTCTTCATGTACCTTGATTAAAGAAGCATAAGATTTCTATATTTCTTCTTAATCATCATGGTTTTCGTGTTGTATTTTATAGTAATGAAGTAATTGCCACTAAGAATAGAACCTTTGTAAGGAAGGATGTATTATATGCATGAATAGTGTTAGTGCTTCTTCTTATGTTAATGTGCATGATGATAAATAGCATTTTAGATTAGGACATGTTGGTAAAAGGACACTAAATAGTATGATGACTAGTGCATTATTACCAAATTAATGTTCATAGATCTACTTTATCTTATCAATGTGAATGTTGCGCTCAAGCCAAACTATGTAAACATTTATTTTAATATCAGTAGAAAAGAATAATGATTTATTAGATTTAGTTCACAGTGATATATGTAATAATAAAAAGTGGAGACTAGAGGTGGTAAAAGGTATTTACTTCTCTTGATGACTATTCTAAATATACTTATGTATATTTAATTACAACTAAAGATGAGGCCTTAGACAAATTCAATATCTTTAAAGATGAACTTGAAAATCAATTTGAAAGAAAAATTAAAGTTCATAGGATAGATAGAGGGGGTGAACACCTTTTAGATGAATTTAAAAGTCTTTGTGAAAATTAAGCTATCATTTATCAAGTTACTGTCCTCTATAGCCCCCATCAAAATGGAGTTGCAGAATGCAAACATCGAACTTTAATGGAAATGGTTAGTGTTATGTTGATTAATTTTAATTTACCTTGGAGTTTTTAGGGAGAAGCCTTATTTAATGCATGTCATATGGAAATAAAATATTACATAAGGGATATGATAAAACACCGTATAAACTTCTAAAAGGTACAAGATCAAATATTAATTAAATGAAAGTGTGGGGGTGTATTGCTTACGTAATAGATCTATCTAAAAAAAGACCAAACTATGGCACCAAAGGTGTAAGGTCTATTTTCTTAGGCTATCCTCGTTACTCTAAAGCCTTTAGATTTTCCAATTTAAAAACTAATTCTATTTTAGAAAGTACATGTGCTAAATTATTTTAACATTTGACTATTAAAGATGCTAATTCCTTAGAATTAGAAAAGAACTTACATTAGAGTTAGAAGATGTCCTTCCCAATAATGAGGATTTAATACCTCTCAATGATACACCCATTTTATAATCTGGAAATCAAGTTGACTTAGAATTCAACCTGAACTTCATATAAAAAAAAGAAAAAGGTTTGAAAAAGATTTTGGACCTAATATGATTAATTTTCTCTTAGAAGACCATAAAACTGCTTTGTCTTTACCTGACTCACATAATTGGAAATTTTCTATGGATGATGAAATTAAGTCCATTAAAAGTAAAAATACGTGGACTTCAACTGATCTTCCCCCTAATGCTAAGTTTTTAGGGTGTAGATGGATTTTAAAGAAAAAGCTTAAACCTAATGTTAGCATTGATAAATACAAAGCTAGATTAGTAGCCGAGGGATATAAACAAAAAGAAGAAATTGATTATTTTGGAACTTTTTCTTCTGTTACTAAAGTAACGTCTATTAGTAGATCTAATGTCTTTAGCTTCAATTTATAATTTTCAAATACATCAAATGGATGTTAGAACAACCTTCTTAAATGGTGATCTTAATGAAGAAATTTATAATGATCAACCTAAAAGATATGTAGAAGAAGGAAATGAATACAAAGTCTGTAAATTAAATAAATCATTGTATGGGTTTAAACATGCTCCTAGACAGTGGTATAAAAACTTTAAGAAAAAAATTAAGAAATTTCATTTTAAAAGAAATATAGTGGACCCTTATATGTTTATTAAAGGAGTTGGTTTTGATAGTGCTATCTTAACTCTTTATGTTGAAGAAACAAAATGATTTCTTACTCAAACTTTTGAAATTAAAGATATGGGCTGTGTTGATACAATTTTATGTATTAAAGTAATAAGGAAAGAAAATTCTATTATTTTATCTCAATTTCATTATGTGGATCAAATTTTGCATAAGTTCAATTTTTCAAATGGAAAAGCAAGCCTACCCCTGTAAGTCCAGTTATTAAACTAACTCATTATTATGGTTCTCCTATTACTCAATCAAAATATGCTAGTATGATTGGTAGCCTACTATTTTTAATGAATTGCACAAGGCCTAATATAACATGCGTTGTGGGCCTACTTATTAGGTTTACTAATAATCCTAATCATACTTATTGGAGAGAAATTAGTAGAACTCTTCGGTATTTAAAATATACTATCGATTATGAATTACATTATAACGGAACCTCACCTATGTTAGAAAGCTATAGTGATGCTGATTGGACTACTAACAAAGTTGACTCAAAGTCTACTAGTGGTTGATTGTTTACATTAGGTAGAGGAGATGTTGCTTGGTCATCTAGCAAGCAAACATGCATAGCATTCTCATCCATGGAATACAAATATATGGCTATGTCACTTGCAGGTAGGAAAGCGGTATGCATGAGATGTCTTTTGAGACATCTACCTTTTATTGGGAAGCTAATCAAACCACTCACAATGTATTGTGATAACAAATGGGCTATGTTTATTGCTAAGAACAAGAGATATATCGGCATAGAAGGATGGTCCTGACCCTAGTCGACCCTTAACTTCTAAGTTAGAGTTCAAAGGAAATTCCTTTAGATCAATGTACTGTCCACTATAGGGTATATTGAGATATTCCTTGTAGTACACATTTAGTTTATTTGGAACTAGTGGTGAATTTGTTGTGTTCCAAATTTGCCCATCTCTAAGGTTCATGCACTATTTAACTTTTGCTTATGTTGGGCTGGATTTTTTAGTCCTTAACAGACCAATGACTTAGTGCGGAGTGAGCGAAAGCACTCCTAATATGTTTGCCTTTACGGATGTAAAGTTCATGGTCACCTCTCATGAGTCTTGTCAGTAAGCCTCTAGCGCATTTGCTAAGATCGGGAGCAGTGCATGGCCTATGAAATTGTGTGGTGTATGGAATATGGATGCGCAACCATATTATATAATGTGAGTATGTATCGTGAATTTTACTTAGGTCACTTAGTCACAAAGTTATCCAATACATATTCTATCTCTTGGTTTAAGGGACGTCCACCTATGAGGGATGTGTTATATAGTTTTTTTTACTTTTATCTATTTATTCTTTTTTACAAAGAACTATTCATAAAAATAATAAAATAATATATTTTTATAAAATTATAAGTTTTCAAAAATAGTGGGGGATTGTTGGGTATTTTCTAAATCCTTATGAACTCCTTTGGCATAAGTCCTCTCAATAATAAAAATATGTAAGATATAAAAGGAAGAAAGAAAAGAAAGAATGAAGAAAAATGGAGAGGAGACATATGATTAGAAACGGCCAAAAGGGTGCATAGGGTAACACTTGGTAACTACCAACCCCCAAAAGATACTCTTCATTTCTTATGAATTTCAAATTTTGAATATGGTAGTTGGCTGTTGAATAATATCTTGATGGTTGGCTTCAACAATCATGACCCTTGGGCCCATTCTAATGGTTGCGACCTGTCCTATTGGATGAGTGTGACTAAGTGATGGGTTGTTTTCATATCTTTAAATCGAGGCCCAAATCTAAGTTTTGAATATATATAGAAAATAGAAGTAAGAAATTATGATTCAAAATAAACTACATAAGAGAATTTTTCTTTTCCTTTTTTATTTCTGAATTTAAGGGCAACTCTATATTTTTATCTCTGGAGTGCAGACCTTGAGGTAGAGTTGGGCATTGTATCCTATGGATAGAATTTCATTCAATCCACCTGTGGTAAATTGCAATCTTTAAGAAAGCATCTTCTTTGGTGTGCCTTGCCAAAATTATTTTACTTTCTTAATTCTTTTCTCACTCCCACATTCTGCCTAGCACCATTTTCAACATTTGCAGGGCGTGGGAGAATTCATTGTGGGTTTTGAATGGAGTAGGGGATTATGAAATCTTTTTTTCCTTCTTTTTGAGTTTTGCAATTGAAGGACTCGGATAAAAAGGGGAAGAAGTGTTTTTGTCTCTGTAATGAAGAACTCGGACTAAAGGGAAAGAATAAAAATTGCCAGTTGGTTTTCCCCAATCCCACCTCATGCAAACTTTTCTATACAATCATGAGAGCCTCTTGGCAGATTCAAATCATCAATGTTCTTTTAAATATATATAAGATGGTTACTCTTTTTTTAGAGGCTTTTGTCACTACTTCTAATTAGAGTAGAAATATAATTAGAAGTTTATCAAACAATCTAAAGAGCAAACAAGCTCTACAAATGCCTCCTAATAGTTATATTGGCTTATAAAATAATGGTAAAAACTGACACTATATATGGATCAAAATACTTGCGTTTGCATCAGATTGCCCGCCAACCAACTTTATTGTGATATAAAAACAGAGCTGTGAGACAGCGTGCTACTTTGAAACATAAGATGTGAAACCTTTTATAGGTTCCATTTGGTTTTGAGTGCCTTTTGCAATGGTTCATATCGCAATTAAAGATCTTTATACTAATCGTAGAAAGATCTAATATCGTGAAGGGTTACATATATCTTGACTGGAGGGTAATTCAAATTTATAGGGTATGGTGGGCGACGTGAATGCCATTCTGATGACCCAGTTTTAGCGTGGACAGAGCTACAGTGTTATATAGTTGTTGTTGATCGTCCACTCCAGGCTCCAGTGGGTTTTATCATTCTTGAGTGTCCAATAGGCCTAACCAAATGTGGCCCGTCCATAAACCTCTAATTGGGCCTTTGCAAATCTCTGGTAATCCTCCTCTGCCGCTGTCTTAACGTTCCATTCAGCAACCCATTCCCCTGCCAAAATTCACGCCATTAGTACATATGTAATCAATCATTGAATTTAATAAAAGATGATCACCCGAGTGTGTCTCAATCTCCTCACCGACAAAAACTTTATGGCCATTGGAGGTGGTTATGGCATTCAGCTGGGAAGATCTGTCGTTGTTTATGAAGTTAATGTTATCTTCAACATTCATGTTGTCAAAGATACTGGAATAGAGATTGTAGTAATGAACATCGATGACAGTTCTGGTGCGTCCGTTAGCAAGGGGGAAGAGTTCCCTGGGGTCCACCGGTCCGAGCCGGTTGCAGGGGTGGCTCGACCATTGGGCCAGAAAAGCCTTCGCTTCAGGCCTCCCAAAAAATAAGGCCCCCAAAAAAGTAATTCCCATCTCTTTTTTTTCAATTTAGAAAAATAAGGCCTCAAAAAAGTAATTGTAACTATCTAAAGTCTCATAAAAATAATTAAATCAACTACTATCTTTTTACATTCTAGAAAAAAAATCAAGTGTTATCTTTTCATATTTTAAAAAGAGAATTAAAGACCATTTTCACCATGAAAAAATATTGCATTAAAAGAAAAAAAAACCCTAAAATCACAACAAATGAAAAATCATTTTTTGTTCTGAAAATCCTTTAGTTTGATAATTGTTTTCTCTAGATCTATGCTACTTGAAATCCTTAGTAGACAACTTCATCCTTAGTAGACAACTTCAAATATAATATTTCTTTCTTTTTTTCTTTTTTTTTCATATTAAAGAAGCTGCATCAAATTCAAAAGTAATCCACTATAATCTTTGTGGCAAACATTGATAAATCACTAAATTAGCTTCTATGATTTTATGCTTTTAAAAAAATTTAATTACAAACTCATATTATATGTTTATTATAGTTAGTGTTTGTTTTATTCGTAAAATTATTAGTTATAATTTATAAATATTAAATATATCTGCTAGAAAATATTGACAATACTTGTAATTGTTACTTTTATAGAAAGAAATTTTTTAAAATTAAAATTTATAAAATCCTAAATTAGATCAACAATGTCATAAAAAAGATTAAGTAGATTCGTCATACTATTAATTGAAAAAGATATGTTAGCAAAATTTGAATATAAAAAATTAAATAGTAATATTGCATTACAAAAAATGGAAAAAAAATAAATTTTAAATAAAATATTATAATATTATAAAAAAATAAAAAATATAACATTTAGGATTATTGCTTTAAGCCTCAAATTCTCTTGAGCCGGCCCTGGCCGGTTGGACATGATCACATAAGCTGTCAAGGAGTGCTTGCGAACCACATCGTAGCCGGCCTCGTAATATTTGTTGAGTCTATCTAGCGATATGTCTTGTGGGTGGGGCTCATTGATCAACTCAACTGCTAGGAGGCTTGGACTGGACGCATATCTGTGAGTTATATGCAAGGAGAACAACAACAGGGTGTTGATAAATTATGCTTGCGATGATTCTATAAACTGAGTCTGTTATGAAATCAGAATCAGTGAAGTGTGTGTTTAACTTGGCTGTTAGGAACTCGATGATAGTAACCGTCTGTTGTATGTTTTCATCGGTCTTGCCCCATTCTGGAAATCCATCTCTGGTTCCACTGTGTTCCTCTCTATTCTGCGATCCAGGAGCGGCGTGAAGATCGATTATAACCTTCAGATTGTATTTCCTGAAAAAGAAAAAAAAAAGTTCTTCATTCTTTGTCATCCCTATACCATATAATTTGATTGCTTAAACACTTACAAATTAATTAATAATGACCATTTTACGGTGCCAATTGACCCCTTCGGGTGATCAGGATCGAAAGGTTATAATTCTGCCCACCAGTTCATATATGGCTTATTGGTGATTACTCCCTAATAAATGGTCCCATGGATTATAACTTCATCAATTGTGAAAGTTCCATCTATTGGGCTATGTATGAATATATGAACATGCGTGGGCTAATGCTTGGTTGTGGAAATTTGTTGGGCAACGCTAAACAATACACTCAGGCTCAAGGCCACATGCAGGCTCTCACCTATGTTATTTTGCTATTAAAAATAAAAATAGGCCTGAGTATAGTCGTGGCAGCCCCACTAAAGACCAACGAGGAAAGTTACAGTTTGATATAAGGCCTGAAGGCCTCATATATTATTTCACTTTTCAAAGTTCTACTTGTTGGAAGCAGGTGAGTCTCGTGGATAGATTTTCAAAACTTTTAACCCACTTGACACAGGAATCAACTATCCATAAGACCAAAAACCCAATCCAGGATGTATTACCCTCAATCTCGTGACCATGTACAGTAAATATTCTATCTAAAAGATAGAATCAAATAGCACTAAATATCCACAATAATCTACAACATGAAAGAAGTAGATCATACCTTTGGAGATCCGCAGTGTTCTAATGGAGAAGTTGCGACTCTATTTGATGATGAGAATCTTCAATACCTCTTAGCCTTCCACGCTATGACCCGAATTGGATTTCTTTTCTCAAGAAGATTGGTGGAATCTTCAGGAGAAATCCCAACTCGAGACTCCAAGGAACTAGAAGAGAGAAGGAGAGAGAAACTCGTGCAACTCTTGCACGAATAGGGTTTTGGGCGTGAGAGAGTCTTATTGGACGTCCAATAGATTTTATAGACTTTCAAATCTCTCCCTTGTCTAATTGAAATAGAAGTCTTACTTCTAATGCAATTAGCAACTTTCTCCTTTCCAAACTCTTCTTTTTAGAGTTCAAGTCGGATTAGTATTTTCCAATATCTTGGGCTAGCATGGGGACCACTAGGGATTCCTTAGAAAGCTGGCTCCAACTGGAACACCGCGACCCCACATCTCATGTACAATCTGGGCCCACAGTTAATTGCAAATAACATCACTATATAAATGCAATTGCACTCCAGTCTTAGGAATAAATTACAATGAAGAGCCTAAACTTCCCAATTACCACAAGTAGGCCCCTCTATCAATATCCGTGGATCAATTAGAATAAATCTGTCTCTTCCAATCTAAGTTCCACATCTTATTATCCTTGAGCCCCAATTAATCACAGTAATCATCAGTACCATCCAATTAACTCTTAATTGAGATGGGTGCGCACTTACTAATGATAAATCTATTAATTGGCACAAGGGGATAATAGAGATAGATTTCATCTTGATCATTCAATGTTTCCACAGTTCTACTACCACATACCCAAGACACCGAGGTGTTAACCTATAGTCGGCCTCACTCATTGGTGACTCAAAGCAAATGAATAGATAGAAACTTGAGTTCATCAATATCTCAAGATTGAGAGCCTATTGCTAGGGAATTATGAGAGCATCCCTTATTATTGAGACGGAATTCCATAAGGTGCATCTCATGGTCCTTCAATACATCCAATGTACCAGCACCGTGATCCAGAATCTTACACTCTGATGATCGAGACAAATCACACTATCTCATAGTGATCAAAGTGCTGCAACCTTATCAAATGAGATGCCCAGTCTCATTACTGGTTGTAAAGCTATTTAAGTATAAGATTTGTAACATATATCTCCCGCGTGTGGATCTCATCCATATACATATATCACATCTAATATACTAATGGGACCCGGTTCAACTCATGAACCATTATGTCATATGTATTGGTCATGTGCATGAAGTAGTACGATAATATTCATCTCATGAAAGTAAAGCATGATTTTATTGATAAATAAAGAAATTAATCAATTTATTGCATCAACTGATAGATTGAGTCCACAAAATCTAACACTACTCTCATTTTGAAGTCCACAGAATTGGAGAGCAGGTAATTGGCTGTGATTTCTTAGGTTAGCAACCGCCATCTGTGGACATTAACGGTTAGTATTCCCTAACCATGGTACCATACTCGGTACTGTGAACTTCTTGCATGCAGTGGCAGATGATTTCAACTTACTCGGCCCATGAAAATGCATTATTCAAAGTTTCCAAGGATCCCCCAACAAAAGGCCATGGCGGTGTCGGATCTTTCGCTATCCACCATCCCACTAGAATCCTAACCGCATTCAAGCCATTCTTCGACATGAACTTGAAGTCATCTTCTACAATGAAACTCTTCCAATGTTCCTGCAAGGTTGAACCCATAAAACGCAAGTCAGAAAATGGTTTTAGACGCTTCAACCAAAACCTTTTACCTTACTTATCAGCCAATATATTGGTCTTGCACTGAGGGAGATTTTCTTGCAGGAGAATAGCCGAACAGGGGTGCTTATGTCATGACTTATGAGTTAGAATAGTCGGGTTTTGGGATGTTGGGATGAATTTGAATACTTAAGACAGGCCTGAAATTTGGTCTAGTTTCAAAATTTGTCCTAACTTGGATAAGAGACAAAAAGTTAAAAGCCTGGGCTAGCCCTGCCTGGATAAGTATTACTTCTAGTTTAGTGACTGATTTCCCAAAACATGTGATAGAAAGCCCGGCCTGGCCAATTGACTAAATGAATGGGCTCGGGCCTGACAATGATTCAGGCAGGAAGGTTCCAGCGAAAAACATTAGTCTCTGTCAGGATTGGGCTGGATTCAGACCACTAACGTTAACCATCATCATCTACGTCTCATCCTATTATTTCCTTTTCTTTTTGGGTTGGGGTAGGAGAGATTGGAAGTCATTCTACTTCTATCATCTCTTTTAAGGCTGATTTCTCGTTTACTAGCATTGTTTTATCACATCAATTTTAGCATATATGTAATGGTTGACTGGCTATACAATACCAACCATTCTCTTTGGTTAGGAGTCGAACTTAGAACTGACATATGTTGAGGCACCACACATAGAAATGTCCAACATGACAGTTGAACACTGTAATAAAACGAGTCATGTGAGGGGCCAGCACAATTCTCACACAATGCTTGTTCGGAGAAGGAAATATTGAACAAGTGGATTATCACTAGAAGAAGCGCTAATATGTATATATGTGGTTGGCAACTTTGAGAACTTGCGTAGCCTTCTCTTGCCCATAACCATTTGTTATTTGGAATTCTCCTTGCATTGTCTTTGCAATTTGCATCTCGAAAACTGATGGATCGTTGTCTCCCCAGCTCGAATTCTCGTTAGAATCAGCTGTCACCAACTCCTCTGACTTCACCTGTTTGTTATTTAATACAATCCTTGTTCACTACTATCCACGAAAGCCTTTTTTTATTCACTAAAAACTGCTCATTTTTGCATAGTGATTGATATAGTCAAAGGAATCTTACCTGAACAAAGAACCCATTGGGCGCTTTGATTCTAACCTTTTTTGACCCATCAGATTCTCTTACTATGTCAAATGTTTCCCATCTATCAGCACTGTTGGAAACTGCTACCAAGTCAACCCCTTGTCCTTGTTTTTCTACTCCTATGAACTGTCCATTGAACGCTCTCATTTGAAAGCTGCTCTGATTAAGCCTCCATAACTGCATATATAGCTCAGCAGAGGACAGAAAAGAAAGGTTATCCCAAAAGAATATCAATTAAATATCTGTATAAGACATTTCCTATTTGTTATAGCAGCAATAAATGTGAGTACATTGGAGAATATAGGGTTATCCTTGTGGAGAAAACACCCACTCACAGCACTTACCAAGGTTCGAACCCTGGTGGGTGCCCTTTTCTTCCCACTACTAGCCACTATGCCAAGTTAACAAGAAAACAAAATTCGAGTATATTGACTCTCATAATCTTGTCATTTATAATTGATGCTATGCTAATGGCATAGAGACGCTCACACCCCAAGTCGGAGACTTGAGGATTAGGGATATTACCGAGAAGAGGCATATATAATCCCATGGCAATTGGTATCACACTGACAACAAAGAATTTCACAGATAAAGCAAGTTCCACTAGTAAATTCAATGTGTTTGATTGCATCCGATGATATTGTATCCAATCAATACCATGAATAACAATATCTAATTTATCAAATCGATTCATTGTCTAGAACCGATGGAGTACTTTAATTTCTACTGTCTTTATAAATGGATCCTAATCTATCTGTAAGAATATCATTGAATTTATCACTTCCGTTCTTTCTTTTCTATAACCTGACATCTTCCATAGACAATCATGTGCTGAACTTACGGTGAAGGTTTCCCACCCGGAAGAATTCGCTTGGTTCGCGACAATGTTCTTTCCACCCCCACTTTGGGGCTGCAAGATACTTCCTTAGAGTTACTGATCTCAGTTGAATTTGGGTTCCATCCTAATCAAGATTAAGACAAAAGAAACACACTATCATCAAGTACGTTCTCGTAAAAAGAGTTTTAGTTTAGTTTTGAGTACTAGTTGAAGGCACTATACCAAAAGAGCCTTGTTGGGTATTCCATCAAACGGAGATTGTTTTATCCACCCTTCTGTAACAAGCCACCCTCCAAGATTCACAGCTTTGTAGATGGAACTAGGTGTGCCCGTTGCAGCAAACGACATTGAGAGAAGAGGTGAGAAAAGGCCAGAAAGTGGAAGCCATGTGATGAGACTGAGAGAGTGGCTTGCCATTTTATTGTCTAATCAAATTGAAACGATGCCTAGTTTTGAAAAAGGAAAGAGCTTGGGTTGTCTACTTATAGTAGTTTTGAAAGGACCGTCAGCCTGCGTCATCACCCGACCTGACGTGCCCTGGTTCGTAGAAACTAGAAGTGTAAAAACCCTCTCTTTCCTACCGTGTTCCCCAGGGCATAAAAATTGACAACCGGAGCAGAAGATGTGCCTCCCTGCCCCTTGGACCCTCTACTGACCCCTGTGAGCCGATGTGGAAACATGTGCATAGGAAAAGTGTGGACCGTGGAGCGCCCGGGCTCGGCTTTGGCTTTAGCGCCACTTCTGAACCTCGTGCAATTCAACAGGTCCCGAAGCACCACTTCCCGTGAAAAGTGAGTTATGATGACTTTTATCCCTTCCTAAAAGAAATAAATAAATAAATAAATAAATAAGGCTTTAAATTTTTATCTTATTTAAACAAATAAAAATTTTAAAACTTCTTGTAAGTATTTTTGTATTGGTAAATTCATGGGTTGGATAAAACTTGAATCCATTAATGTTGTATTTTACATATTTTTTAGTATGGATAATGGTTTGAGTCGCCGGATATACTGAAGTAAAGAAATAGAAAAAAAAGCAATAAATTGAAGTAGTTTTCTACGGATAACATGGATTAAAAAGGTCATATCTCATAAACCGAGCGTCGGATATGGGCATGCAACTTACCCTTGGAAAGCTCGTTTCGAGAGGATTCCGTAGAGCCTAAATCGCCTCAATCGGAGCTGAAACGAGAAAGTTATAGCCTCCGAAAGTTTGCAGGAAAATGCTGAAATTTTTACCCGGATAGAACCTTAATCCGACCGGTCAGGCAATTTATCAGACTGGTCGGGCAAGTGCAGAAAGTACTCCGACTTGCGATTTTTCAATCCGAATTAAAACAAAACTTACCTGTTTGATGCCAACTCCTTTCTTGATCATATTATACTTATGAGGCACGAATTTGGAGCTATAAAAGAGGGTTCTCTCTCAACCCTACAGATCTCAATATTCTAAGAAGAAGATTGTTATTGGAGATCACCTTCTCTAGAGTTCTTCCATTGGAGAGTTAAAGGGCTGAAGTTCTGCTCTAGAGATCATTGTCTTCTACTTCTCTGACTGTAGAAGATTACTTTGGGGAGTCAAGTACAACATCTAGAAGGCGTCTAAGTGTCTTGGATTTGTCATAGAAAACGGCAGGGGGTCGTTGCAGCAGGGAGTTGTGCAAGGGAATCACAAGGTCCTTAAGTTAAGGAGCAACTGGATAAGGATTGTAAGTATTCTCTTGTAACTGTAGTATGATTTATAGTGCTTGATTCTTAATCATGGTTTTTTCCCGTTTGGGTTTCCACGTAAAATCTATGTCTTCTTATGGTGTGTGCTTGTGGTTTGATTTATTTTCGCTGCGTGATTGATTGTTTGCACACATTTAATTAAGATTGGCATTAATCCATTCTAGAGGATCTCCCCCAAAAACCTTCACTTCTCAAATTAGTCTCTAAGTTTTTGAAAAGGTTTTTAATTAAAAACATCAGTCCATTTGAAGCTATTTTTAGACAATTTTTTCTCTTAATTTTTTAAAAATACCTAGAATTACCCTTTATTAAAATAAAATTCTCATTTAATTCCTCATTATTAGGTTTATATTTTGTATTCCGGGTTCACCAGATTGGTTTATAAGGTTAGTCTTGCACCGAGCTTTGGGTCAGGATCATTTTAGTCTTTGTATAGGGCTTTTTTGAGGGCTAAGAAAATAGGGTTATATATATGATATAATCTATAACCTTAAACCTAAACAAAAGAATACAGTAAAAGAATAGAGTTATCTTTTGGCTCTAGAAGTATGCACATCGCCGAACTACTTAAATCTCTCATTAGTGGTATTATGTGCTTGTCTTTTTTTTGTGTAGCTTCATTTGTCGGTCGTTGATTACATGCTTTCACACATGCACAACAAGTGGTATCAAAGCCTGGAATCTGAGGTGTGATCCACGGATTGAATCCTAGTTCAAGGGTTCAGAACTATGTTCTCGTGAAACAAATACGAAGAGATCAAACATCTAGTCTCTTTGGGCCACAGTTGAAAAGAAGGAGGCACGTCTGGTAACTATGCTTGAAACAGAGAGAGTGGTCTCTATTTGATTGATTTCGAGAAAGGTTCCACCACTCGTTGCCTAGGAAGAAACAACAAGGATAACGCTGCTACCGTCGCCCATTTGAAACCCCCACCGTTGCTCCTGCCTAAGTAGGGGGAGAATAGATTTAAATTAAAAATTAAAACTCATCGGAAGGTTCACCAGGCCACTATTGCTGCCGATTCCCCTTCACCATTTGCTTACGCCGTTGCTGGAGAAACGTTGCTGCCCGCACGCACAACGGCCGCCATAAAAGGAGTGCTTTCACCGTTGCCCTCCATCGCTACAATTGAGGAAGAAGGGAAGCTGCCTTTCAGTCCCTGTTGGTTACAAGAAAAGAAGAGGATGAAGGCACTATTTGGGCAGGCTCTAGGTTCAATCCAAATCAGGTTGTGGATCAGGTTCAGATCGGGTTGACCTGACCGAATTATAGCATAAGCCGAAGAGTCCCAATTAGGTTTGAACTCGGTTTGAACTAACCTGTTTGCAACGGTCCAACCCAAACAGCAATGTAGCGCTGACGCCAACACATGTCAACATGTACAGTCAAAGGCGGTTTGACCAGATTGATGGCTGAAAGTTTTTCTGTGATATCTTGATCGTTCGGTGTCCAATTGGAGATCTGTTTGTGCCTACAAACTTGTTTTCCACATATCTACGTAGTGGAAGATGGTGATTGGTTGTTTGACGGTTAATGAGGAGATTTAACCAATCAGACAGCATAAACTTGTTTTTGCGATTTGGAGCCATCTAGATTTAGATTTAAGATCCATTTCTTTTAGCGTGCTCGTGGTGATGAAATTTACAGTGTGTTGTAGGAATGGAAGCAAACTTTGAAGTTGATAAACTCAATGGCATGAATGACTTCAGCTTATGGTGCATAAAAATCAATGCTTCGTTAGTTCAAAAGAGTTTGCAAAAGGCATTGAAGGGAAAGAATGCTTTTTCTGCAACGATGTCAAAAGACGAGAAGAAGGATATGCTGGAGAAGGCATATAGAGCGATTTTGTTATGTTGAACAATGGAGTACTGCGAAAGGTTGCTCAAGAGAAAAATGCTATTGGGTTGTGTTTAAGATTAGAGAATCTGTATATGACCAAGTCTCTGACAAACCGTTTGTCCCTGAAGAAATGGTTATTCACTCTGCAGATGTAAGAATTTATGTCCCTTGCTACATTTCTTGATGCATTTGATAAAGCTATGATGGATCTGAAAAATATTGATGTTTCAATTGATGATGAGGACCAAGCTATTATGTTGTTATAATCTTTACCATCCTTTATGAGTATTTTATTGATACCATGATATATGGTAGAGATATTCATTCAAGGGAAGATATAGTGACAGCCTTAAATTCTAAGGAGTTGAAAAAAAAGGCTGTGTCTAAAAACAATGATATTTCAGGTGAGGAAGAATAAAAGACTCAAGTAATAGGAAAAAAATATAGATCCAAGTCTAAATCCAACAGGAAGAACATTAAATGTTATTATTTTTATAAGAAATGGCGCATTCGAAAAAATCATCCTGACATGAAAAGGAAAGGAAAAGAAATAAAAAATTCATTAAGAAATAGAAAATTCATTCTCTAATGATTCAGTCAGTGGTGCAAAGAGATGATCAGATTTTAATGTTGATAATGCATTTTATGTGATTACAAATGGTATTCATCATCAGGATGAATCAATTCTTAATTTTGGATGTTCCTACCATATGTGCTCTAATAGGGACTGTTTGTCACTTATCATGAGATTAACGGTGGTAGTGTCTTGATGGGCTTGATGGGCAACGATGTTGCATGCAAGATGGTTGGGATTGGAACAATTATAGTCAAGATGTATAATGAAATCATTAGACATTGGTAGAGGCTCGGCATGTCCTTGATCTGAAAAAGAATCTTATTTCTTTGGGTGTCTTGGACTCCGTCGTTTGTAAATTCTCAACTGAAAGTGGAGTCATGAAGGTTGTAAAGAGTGCGCTAGCTCATATGAAAAAAAGAGTTGGAAACTTGTATGTTTTGTATAAAAATACCGTTTTAGGTGACACTGCAGTGTCTTTATCAGGTGACCATGAATCTATTTCAACGCGTTTATGGCACCTGCATATGGGTCACATAAGTGAGAAGGGCTTGATAATACTGAACAAGTAAAATTTGCTATGTAGCATGAAAACAGGCAAATTGGATTTCTGTGAGAAATGCATATTTAGAAAATAATGCAGGGTTAGTTTCAAAATGGGTATTCATCACACGAAAGATATCCTTGATTGCGTTCATTCAGATGTGTGGGGTCCTTCTAAGGTTTATTCTAAGGGTAGGTCCCGGTTTATGTTGACTTTCATCGATGATTATTCAAGGAAAGTCTATGTTTATATACTAAAGATAAAGGATCAGACCTTTAAAACATTTAAGCGATGGAGGGATTGGGTTGAAAACCAGACCGGCATAAAAGTGAGGAAGTTAAGAACAGATAATGTCAAAGAGTACAAATCCAATGAGTTTAAGAATTATTACAAGGATAGAGACATAGTTCGACATTGCACCATCACAGGAACTCCACAGAAGAATGGAGTTACAAAGAGGATAGACAGAATGATTTTGGAAGGAGCTCGCTATATGTTTTTTACTGCAGGATTGTCCAAAGACTTTTGGCCTGATGCAGTACATGCTGCAGGCTACTTAGTTAACAGGTCTCCATACTCAAGGATTGGTTGCAAAATACTAGAAGAAATGCGGTCAAGTAATAGTGGATTATGCCAACTTGAGGGTTTTCGGTTGTCCAGCGCATGCTAATGTGAAAACGGATAAATTAGAACTAAGGGCTGTGAAGTGCATCTTGGTTGGATATGCTTTTGGGACGCAAGGATACACGTTATATTCTATTGATCAGGATTCACCTAGATTTATCATCAACAAGGATGTTACATTTCATAATGATACTTTACTTGGTGCGGGAAAGTAGGTGGAGAATACAAAAGTAATTAGCAGCAGCAATAGCACCGTTTAGGTGGAATAAGACATCCCAGTATGGAAGGAGAGTGCATCCAACTCCTGAGATGCTGACGATAGTTGGACTGAGTAGCACACAAGTAAACCCCAGAGAGTGTGGAAACTACCAGTCAGATACAGTTTTGAGGATATGTTGGTAACATATGATGTGGTTGCATATGTATTGATGGTTGAGCCATCTACGTATTTGAAGTTAGTGGAAGGGCAGAAAAATGGTCAATAGGCAGTAGTCATAGATGAAGAGATGGAGTCTCTTGATGATGGTAATCAGGCTATTGGATGCAAGCAGGTTTACGAGGGCAAGAAATGAACTTCCTGTCACAACCCGAGCCCAGGGTTCGGGGGTTAGCAAAAGCCAAACCTAATGACACACGTACTCCCGTACATGCACACGTAGACCGAGTCTAAATGCACACGCACAAGGGAACAAGCACACGTGCCAAGCAAGTATGCGGAAGCTGCAAATATCAGAAACATAAAACTAACAAGCAAGAAGAGGATACAAAGAAAGGACTGACATAATTACATAAGAAAGTTTACAAAAGAACAAAAGGATAAATACAATCATGACATGTCATGCCAAATACAAGTCTGCAAATCCACACAACACAAGACTCCAAAATGATGCATGCCATGTACGCTCTCCCGTGGAGTGATCACATCCACTCCTCTAGGCCTGATGGGGCCCCGGGGGTCTCATCTGGAGCCTGGCCGACCGGCGAGGGTTCGGCAGGGGGATCTGGGCCTGCAACACCAAAAACAACTGTGAATACGAAGATTCAACAAAGTATAAACCATAGCAAGTTAACACACGCTGTGTCTAATAGAATAAAGAACATCATGTTATTAAAGAAGGCATTTTCGTATACTAGGCTATCATGCAAGAAAGAAATATGCTGCGTGAATCAAGGATACATGCTGTGTACATGACTAGTGGCTACTACATTACCATATGCTCCCAAAAGAGGGATCTTGTAACATGCAAAGAACACCATTGTCCGGGCCAGGGTACAATGGGTCTCGGTTTCCTGGGGTCCGGTTCCCCAAGACAAAATCCATACTGCAGCAGGTCCTTATAAACTATACCAAATTCACCCCGTCGGGATCCTAAGGCTGAGGCTAAGTAGAGCCTGACCATACAGAGTCAATCATGAACATCCTGAGTAGATCGTGATAACATATCATACGTGCAGATCTGTGAGTGAACATATCATACATGCATACTCAGGGTAAACAAACCAAAATGTGAAAGCAACGAAACATACGTAATCATGTAGAGTGTTGAGATCAATGATCGAATGCAATATGTTATGCAACAATTCATGTGAAATAGAATCATCTTGCTTTACAAACCAGTTCTAATCTAGTTATCCGGTGTTTCTAACCGTGCATGATGATGTAGTTTTAAGTTATTCGATGCACCGTTGTCTAGTGTTGCCTTGAAAATCGGGCGGTGCACAAAGTCCCTTAAACCAACACCCATGGGGAGGTGCTTAACATCCGGATAACGAACAGGAATGATTCGCAGCCCTCGAGATCATTCACGCGTTGTATCATATTCCGTTGGGCAAGTCTAGGTGCTCTACATTCTATCATGAAGGTCATATAGGTCTTATCTTTACACCTAGCCTTATTCTTCATGCGTGGTTACGGCTTAGCCGTGTGTGTGCTACGGCTTAGCCGTGTGTGGTCTACGGCTTAGCCGTGTCTGAACCGTAGAAGGTCTGTCATTTGCTGACTCTCAGTTATTCCAGAAATTGCACCCTGTATTATTCTACGGCTTGGCCACGGCTGAGCTTCGGCTTAGCCGTAGGGCATTCCACGGCTTAGCCGTGCCCTAGCCGTAGAGGAAAACTGGGTTTTTTCTCCTCTCTGGACTGTGAGCCGTAGGTGCTATACGGCTTAGCCGTACCTGCATGAATTCAATTTCCTGAAACCTGTACAGAATGTCTGGGAAGCATCCAAATTTCAATTTATCAAGGGAGATAGACCAAGTAGTAATCAAATGAGTATCAATGGGCTGTAAACACATGTTTTCCATACACATTAATGTGAGCTAACCAAAATCAAAGCATACCAACATGGGTTCTCACAACTATGGTTATACTTGCCTCAAATTGGAAATTCAATGACACACTTGCTGCCCTGGGATCCAAACACAACCTAACATAGACAAAACCACATGCATGCATGAGGGATAGAGAGAAATCAAAACACAGACACACCAAGCAACGATGGAGACAAGAGGGAGAAGAGATGGAGAAAGGAGATGAGAGAGAGTGGGAGGTTTCCAACTCACCTTACATGCAAGAACCTCGATCGATGGAGGAATGCAAGAGAATTCAAGTGAAGGAGGGAGAGAATTCCACGTGCACAGTGAAGTTGAGAGAAAACGAGAGAGAGAATGTGTTTTGGTCAATGGAATGGGTTTATATAATCAAATGGGTTGTTCAAATTGCAATAAGAGCCAAGTGAGAATGCTAATTTCAGTTTGGGTCAAATCCGGTTCCAATCGAATCACACGACCTCGGTTGCAAGTGATGTAGTTACGAAAGTTAATGGGCTCAACGAAAGACACGTGTTGACATCAAGATGATGCAAAAATGACCATGTCTAAGAAAAGCTAAAATTACGAAAAAGGGCTTGGTCTACTTAATCCAGGTCAAACTCAACCCAACTACCTATCCATGACCCGTAACGAAAATCAAAACACAAACAAAACACGATTAGCCACGAAAACAAGATTAACTAACCGCTAGACGAGGTCAAGCTAGGTCGGAGTGTTACACTTCCCATGCAGGTGGAGTGAAGTTTCAATTTTCTAATCATGTGTACAATTCGGAGAAATCATTGTACAGGTCGAAGCAAGCTTTTAGACAATAATATAAGCGATGTGGGGCATTTAAGATAAAACTGGTTAAGGAAAAGTTCAAGTCTTGTTGGACTTAATCCATGTCACTCATCATTAAAGAGTAAAAACTGTGCTGGGTGATAGTAGGCACAAGGACGTACCTTTCAGTGAGGTATGTGGAGTTGAAGACATTGCCCGTTGTTCTTCTGGTGGCTTGAGTTCTACGAAAGCTAAGGTGGAGATTATTAGGTTTATGTCTTGTATTTCGGCTTCATTGAAATAGTCCACAGGATTAGTCTTAGACCAAGCTTTGGGTCAAAGGTATTTTGGTCTTCTTAAGGGCTAAGAAAGAGAGGGTTATATAATATAACCTGTAACCTAGAGCTAAGCAGAAGAGTACAATAAAAAAGAGGAGTTCTCTTTTAGTAGTAAATGTAGGCATATCGCCGAACCACGTAAATCTCTTGTATATGTGCTCTTGTGTGCTTGTCTATTCTTGTGTGCGACTTTGTTTGTCTATTAGTGGTTACCCGCTTCCGCACGTGCACAATCCTCTATATTTTCCTTATTTCCTTCTCCGACATTCTCATGGTGATTAAAGTCAACTAACGTCCCCACGGTGATAGGTTGTATGTAGTGATTATTGAAATATGTTATGGCTTTAAATGATTGATAATTTTGGTATTTTAAGAAATTTGAGAGGAAAAGTCACCAGAGGTACTTTTAAATTGTCAAATGTCGTTAATTAAAATTTATTGAAAACTTAGGAACTAATTTGAAAATTTTGAAACTTATGTTCTTTTTTTAAATAAGGTAAAAACTTATTGCTTTATTTAAAAAAAAAAAAGACAAACCAGAATCTTCATGTATTCTGGTGTGGCACAGGCAAGGGTTCCCATTACTCTATCCCTCGTAGAATTTCACATAAATCCTGACCAGTGGTCCACCTTAAATCCAAAATAGTGGGCCAACCTCGGGCGGGTCTGGTTGGATGTTGTTTCAACCCGCACTTAGCTGGATTCTTTTTTGGGTGGGGTCGCACACCAACTCAAACCTGACTCAGATAAAACATGAACATGCATGCCATCCTAGCATTTTGAGCCCGCGTGGAAGACAGTTTATAAGGTTTTTATTATGCAGCTGATCTTTTGTTCTTTTGATTGTGAACCAAGCTGGTGATCCTCGCGACACTTACTATTAATCAAAATTTTTGATTAAGTAGTGATTGAAGTTTATAAATGGAGCTAGCTAATAACAAGTAGGGTACACCTCTCTTGTAACTTATTATCGTTTATATTTTTTGTATTTGTCTCCTCTTTAAATAAAATTTTTTGTTAACGCTTAAAAAAATAAATAATTAAATAAATAGAGGTAGGTAATAACAAGTGTAACTCAGGCAGGTGGACTGAGTCCCTTCGTACGCTGCAGTGAGAAATCGGTGATAAATGTAGTGATCGGGGTTTCTTTAATAAATGCATCTACACTGCTGGATTCTGCTATCTTTTTGGATGGATGTAGCTTGTTTTTGAAAAGTCATTTTAAAAATTTAATAGCCATATAAAATTTTAAAAGCTTTTAGACTTTTCAAAAATTAAAATCCCAAAAAATACTTTTAAAAGTTGAATCAAACATACCGTTATCTGGTGATAATTGATTGCGTCTATTGCAGGATTAAGAGAAGGAATTACTCTCACATGACCTTCAATGATCTCAATCTGACCAATTTTTTAAAAACAAGTGAGAGGGTTAACAGTTGCGGATGGTTCCATTTAACCTATTTGGTCATCCTGACCCGGCTGATTGATTTAAAGTAAAAGGTAAAAATAAAAACATTTCTAAATAATTAATAATGGATCCAGTCTTTTCGAAGTACCGTTTGTTTTTGCCAGTATTCCAGTTTTAATCTATTCAGATTGGTGAAGGTGCCAGTTTTTGGATAAACCTGATTGGATTAGAATGCCCAGCCTCGTCCATTTTTTCTAAAACCTTGAACGTGAGCAATGTGACTCATAAGCTTTCTCATGTGACTCGTGAACTTTCTCCTCTTACACATTGATAGTAATCACAGGGTTTAGAAGACTTGGGTCAGATGAAAGAAGCTGATAGCTATGTTGATTCATAAAGAGGAATTTTGGTAATTGGTCATCCTTAATATGCTTTTAAGACCTTCACATGCCCAACCTATTCATATAGGAAGTTCTTAATATGCTCTTAAGACCTTCACATGCCCAACCTATTCATATTGAAAGTTCTTCTTGCCTAAATAATTGGCAGCGTCGGCCAAGTGGGCTGGTGTATTATTAAAGGTGAAATTTTGTTGCTTGACTTGGAGCAAGGTCAGAAAAGATCCAAATAAAAATTGCATGGCTTTCTTCACCTAAGTTATTTTGGTAGGGCCGATAGTAGTTGGCTATGAATATGTAGATGGGAGCTTTCATAAGGCGCCAGCAAATATGGTGCAACTGGGCTGGCCCAAGCCCAAGCCATCACGTGTTGCTCTTTATGACAATCCAATTTGGGTTGGGCTTTTACCCTCTTTAACATTCGTTTTGTAGAAATTAATATACGAATCCTTAAGTCGCAAACAACCACTTAATATATATTTATATAAGGGTAAGATTCAGATTGAACTAGCTTTGATCAGTTCGAAATTTGTGAAGATGGACAAGAGATTTGCAGCCGCCCATCTCCAAAGAATAAAAATCAACGTACTTATCAAAAAGAAATATTGGGAAAAGCAGCAAATGTATTAAAACACAAAATTAATTTTCAAAATTAGCAGGGGGCTCTTGAAAATCTTTAACATTTTTCACAAATGAATGGGGACTTCAGCCCCAGACCCTAGTACCTGGTTCCGTGAGCGTGTGGGTCAACCCAATGCCTTCACCCTCCACAATTTACGTGGCCTGCTGATCTGCTGGTTCATGGTGTAGTTCACGATTCAAGAGATTGCTGTGACTTTGGCTCAAAGCATCAGCCTTTAATGCATTCGATTGAGTTTCGGCCAATGATTTTTTTTTTATCAGTAACACAAACTTTCATTAAAAAGTAAATAAATACAATGAAAAGAAAGAAAAGAAACAAGAGATAGAAGAGCATTATACCTCATACATTAAACTACATAATGATCCATTCCCAAGGAAACAATCTATCAACCTTTTATTTAGCTAAAGCATCTACTATAGAATTTGTTGTTCTTAACTCATGACGAAATACTACGTTAAAGCTTGAAAATAAAGCCCAAATCTCATAAAAAATGAATTGAAACTTCCAAAGATATACTTTTTAATTAGATACCCAAGTGATTGCATTAGAGGAATCGTTCTCTACAATTAGGCTGCTATTAAAACTTCTAAAAATACATCAAAGAGCTTCTAGAATAGTGAAAACTTCTGCTTCATTCAAGTCACAAATACTTATATTTTTAAAAAATATAAATAAGACCTCACCATTGTAGTTAGGAAGCACACCTCTAATACCAGTTGGTCCTGACGTACCTCTTGCAAAGTTATCAACATTAAATTTAAACACACCAAGAGGGGGTGGCTGTTGGGAGGCAAGCGCAAGGATCCCTAGATATTGCGCACAGATCTCTGCGAAAATATTTTTAGATGATGATGATTCAAGATCCATACCTATAAGATCTCTCTAATTTGATCTCGGTTTTACAGCAGCCCGAGAGTCTCAAAACCTTCTATTGTATTCCTCTATGCTTGAACTCACACCGGGATCCAGGCTTCTTTTGTGAATTTTCTTTGTTCTCAAAAATGAGATTTCATTTGTATGTTTTTCTTAGAGAACAATAGTGCATATTTATAGGCTACAATAGGGACCTTAAAAAGGAAATAAATGATAGGCTTCTTATGAAAATAGGAAACTCTAATTCAACCCATATTAAAATCCTAGATCCATAAATCTCAATTCAGTCCACTAGAGAATTGTAATTGTACTCCTATCCTTATTCTCAAAATAACATTTCAAGCTTCTTGTTACTAAATGCTTATTAATCTCCCCACGTTAAGATTTCAGATATCCATCGATTAAATAATTACTGACACCTATATTTAATCAATATCTTTGTAATTCCTTGAGACCCTACACTTAACTTATTTGATATGTCGGACACAAAGTCCACTTGCAGGATTTGACATAATCGAAACTTATAAGCTTCATCAAGGGGATATCATCAATCCCTAGTATAAGACGTGGATTCTGTCACAAAACTAATATGCACCATACACGTAGTGTAGTCATCCAATTTACTGAGATTATTGACCTATAAAAGGTCTTACTCTTTTGTAAGTTAAAATGCCAAACACTAAATGCATGTGTCTATTATTTATATCGGGATTATGAGTACAATTACTATAAATAACCATATGGATATTTATCATCTTATATAGTTAGTATAAAGATAATAACTCAAAAGCAGTCATGTTCAATACATACAAAGTGTACTAGCATAATGAATCGAAACTATACCGTTTCCCGGAGTCAAGACAAGCCTACTAAAACATCATGCTACAATCGTACAATGGTGTGTCTAGTTCCATTTAAATTGTGAACAACAACAACTTATATTCTATAAAAACCGACAAATAAGTCTTTCATGCGGAAACCGAACTCTACACACCACCTTTTCTACTTTATAGAATAAAAAAACACACTTATGCATAATAAATAATAATTGGACAATTTAACCATATAAATTCTCATTAAGATGAAAAAGAAAACTTTACTAATAAGTAAATCGGTCAAAGATAAATACATAAAAGTATACTTTTAGTACAAATTTCCAACAGTCTCTCACTTAGACTCAAAGCTATGCTCACATGTATTTCAACCCCATTCCCTTGACATGGTGTAAGATCCCGGCCCAAATTAATAAATTTAATTCAAATAAAAATAATTTACGAAATAAATAATGACATTAATCGAATTGGGGGAAATTAACTCACGATGAACAACTAGGGCAGAATTGGGGCACAAACGCGATTAGGACTTGATCTGGGAATTTTAGATGCGTGTTAGTAATTTTTAGAAAATATGAAGGGTATTTTCGTAATTTTAAAAACATAGCCAATATGGGGTTCATTGGATAGAGAATAATTAATTATGAAACTTTCTCTTAAGGCCCGAACTCATCCGGATTAATCTAGTGCCTTGTTGATAGAGATTTAAATAAACCAACTACTAGTGGTGTGGGGGACTACGTGTTTGTCTCATATTCAAAGAAGAGTAGAACTTATCTTCGTAGGAGTTTGGTTGGGATACAATAAGGCTAAGGCTAGAGAGACATCCTAGGACTCTATATGGGAAAAAGGAGAATTCCACCCTACCTCTACTTCCTAGTTTTACTCTAAGTACCTATATTATATTCTATATATATGTATATGACTAGAGCCCCTGTCCTACATACGATTCTCTCCAACACTCTCTCCCTAGTTCTCTCTCCTTCAACTAGAAGGTTCAACTTTAGGCTTAAGGATTTGAAAGGAAGCCATAGAAGAAATATCTTGAGGCTATCTACGGGTTTGGAATTTCTGCAATTAAGGCAAGTGCACAAACCCATGTTTATCTTCCTACCTGATTTTTATCCTTCTAATTAGATTTATACAAATTTCTGTTGAAACCCAATGTCAGATTTGTAAAATTCTTAATTTTACTTGAATATACGTATTTCTATGTAGACTGTTGTGTGTAGAATTACGAGTTTGATTTATTTGATGTTTTCTCAACAGCTGATATATATAACGTTAATATATGTTTATAAAACTGATTGAGTGTTTGAGACTGAATTTGTCCTAATAATAGTATTATTCACTCAGGACTGTATTTATCCTGGTAACAGTAATGTTCACTCATGGGCGACTGGTGAATACAATATATGGGACTGAATTTATCCTTACTGTACCTTGTAAAACTTGGAAACGATCTGGTGTAGTATTGTGAATAGGATCCTTAGAGATTATTATCCACTCTAGCTGGCCAAAGATAGTGGAAAATCCAAACAGCAAAATTAAATGTCCAGGTTCAGGTCGTCAATAAACAGGTTTTCCTAAAATTGCTTGTGGGGCCCACATGACCCATTTAATAGATACTCTGAGCGGATCATCAGGTAGGCCATCCTTGGGCGATCCTAGGGATGTGAGACTGCATGGAGTAGGCTCCCTATGACCCACTATCCAATTGACCGAAACATTGCCCACATAAAGAAACAACTGCCGACCATGATTTGTTACTGCATTGGGTATAAACCCTCCTCCCTCGTACATAGAAACTCTATGGGATTATGTGGTAAAGTTAGTTGGATTGTTGGGGGTTAGGGTGACTCAATTCAGCCAAGAAAATTCAGTAATAAAACCCACCCTCCATAGAACTATTGCAGAAATCGGCCATCACAAATCACTTAGGTCGACAAAGTCATGGGGCCCAGATGCGTCACCTGCTGAATGATCAGATGCAGGGATCTAAGAGTAGACCCCTGGGCGACCTTGGAGCTGTAGCCCTTAAAGACTTGACCCACTATGGCCCATCATCCTCATAGCCTAAAGATAGGAGGCATGATACATGTAGTATCAAAACAGTGGAGGAGAAACACTGTAACGTTTTGACTGAGTGTGAGCCTTCAGTGAGTTCCTTTACTGGAATTCCCACATAAGCCTTCCATCTCTCATTAATTACTAGTTAAGCCTCTGTGCTATGTTTTATTAAAAAGATCCTCCATAAATTTGAGAATCTGATGCGCTATGCTTAGAGTTCTCCATTAAGGTTTATCTTGGACACATGATCTATGTCTAATTCCTATATATTAGAGGACTTAAAAATTGTGACAAAATACTCATGCCTTAATCTGTGACTAAATTAAGGATTTATGGGGAGTTTAATTCTAAATTAAAAATCCTGGATCTATATTGAACTAAATCTGAACCATTAATAATTGATGTTTTCATTGCTTGATAATCACCTTGAATTATCTTAAGAGCATGCCTAGAATTAAGAAAACTTAAGAGTGTGACGTCATGGGCTCTTCAAACACCGACCAACTTCAGAAGCGCCAATTAAGGATTAACCCAGATCTAGGGAGGAGATCCTCACGATCATCCAAATTAGATTTAGGGCAAGTATACGGTGTTTGAGAATCCTATGATATCATAGGGTTAAGTTCGTTTAGACCCGGCATGCAGTATGACCCGCAAAATCTGGATTTTGTATCATGGAAATTTATTATTTGGTTTTATGTTTTCAACCATACCTAAAATGTACTCTGACATGATAAAAATATATTTTTCTTTGTTATATGGTTTATGGTATTTAGACATTGCACCTGTCAACTTTGGAATCTGTTATATGTAAATAAATTTTATTTTTATGATTATTTGGTTGTTATCCGTATTTTGAATTAAGGCGATACCACTAGGCTGTTTTAAGTCTAGCATAGTGGGGCACCACTGTGTAGGGGCTATTCTTCTGAAACTATCTGCAGATTAGTTAACTCTCTATCTGTGACAATCAGTCACTTCGGTACCAAACTCTGTTACTCTATTCTGATGGCCAATAGCCATAATTCTGAATCTCTGGGTACCAAACTCTGTTCTCTGTTCCCGTCACGTTAAAGGGGGCCGCTATAATACCTGTGACAACTTAGCCAATGTGGGACGCCAATTTATTTTGAATGCTATGATATTTGTAAAATCTTTACTTGGTTTTATACATGAATCTACATCTTGTATTATTATATCTTGTCAATTTATTTTGAAAACCCCGTGATTTATCTGCCTTTGATTTTTACTCAAAAATGGTATGGAATATGAAAATTGGGTAGGTATACTTGCTGAGGTTATTTCATAACCTGACCCCCTTGTGATTGGTGCTTGTAGGTAATAATACCCCTTCCAATGAACCGGAGGGAACGGCGGTTGAGGAGGAACCGCAGGGAAACTACGCGTGGAGCGCAGATGATATAGCTTAAAAATATCGTGCCTGCGCGAGAGAGACGATAATTAGATAATTAGTTTATTTATGCTGAGTTTAATTTTAGATTGGTTGTAAGCCCTTGGTTGGCTATTTGTGTTACAATCTAGTCAATTGAATTATGTTATTACCTATGGATTTATTTATGACTTTGATGCATTTATATTATTAAATTGAGTAGGATTAATTACTTTGTCTTGTGATGGTACCTATGATGGTTTTACAACTATGTTTCCACTGTGAATATGTTCAGTTGTTTAATCTCACATTGCGGATCCATTTAATTTCATCATTAACACCTTAAAATTGGGAGTTCTTCGGAAACCCGAATTTTGGGGTCGTTACACATGGCTATCAAAGCTCTTTGCCAATAAGCTCTTTGTAAAAGGATCTACCAAGTTGTTTGCCAATGCAATCTTGGTTATAATTATATCACCCCTCTGTATGATTTCTCATATGAGATGATACTTACACTGGATGTATTTACCTTTCTTATGCATCCTCGTTTCCTTTGCATTAGTAACCACATCGGTATTATCACAATAAAATATTATAGGTGATTTTGCCAAAGGTACCACTTCTAGATCCATCAAAAAGTTTCTGAGTCAAACTGCCTCCTTAGCTGCTTCAGAAGCTGTCACATATTCGGCTTCCATGGTAGAGTCAGCAGTACATGATTGCTTGATACTCCTCCAACTTATGGCTCCACCTCTCAAGGTAAATACAAATCCCGAGGTTGACTTTTTGGCATCATTATTTGACTGGAAGTCCGAATCTGTGTACCCAACCAAACTCTCGGCCTGGTAAATTAGATATAATTTCTAGTCCTCTTAAGGAACTTAAGTATATGCTTTACCGCAGTCCAATGTTCTCTCCTTGTATTAGACTGGTATCTGCTAACCATGCCAACGGTAAAACAAATATCAGATCTAGTGCATAACAGTGCATATATGAGGCTTCCCTCCGTCAAAGCATAAGGTACTTTCTTCATTTTTTCTATCTCATCAGGTGTCTTAGGACACTGATCCTTGAATAAGGTAATTCTATGCCTGGAAGGAAGAAATCTTTTCTTGGAGTCTAGCATGCTAAAATGGGGAAAAATTACATTAATATAAACTACTTAAGATAAGCCCAAAATTCATTGTTTCTGATCTCGCAGGAGCATGATCATTAAAATGTGACTATCTTCTCCTAAGTCATTCATATCAAACTGACTGCTCAACCATACTTTGACCGAAGACAATACCTCGACATCGTTTCTAATGAGTAGGATGTCATCTACATAAAATATTAAGAAAACCATCACACTGTTGTTACACCTCTTATACACAGGATTCATCAGGGTTCTGCTCAAAACCATAAGATTTAATGGCTTAATCAAAACAAATGTTCCAAGATCTAGACACTTGCTTAAGTCCATATATGGACCTCTTAAGCTTGCACAGCATGTGCTCACGGCCATCAGCTACGAATCCATCTGATTGCACTATATAGATACACTCGTCAAGATTTCCATTAAGCAAAGTTGTCTTGACATCCATTTGCCAAATTTCGTAAGCATAATGAGCTGCAATGGAAAAAAGAATCCGGTTGGATTTCAGCATGGCTGCTGGCGAGAAAGTCTCCTCATAATCGATTCCTTCTTTCTGAGTAAACCTTTTCACAACAAGCCTAGCTTTAAAGGTTTCAACCTTTTCATCCACCCCTTTTTTTTTCTTTTAGACCCACTCACAACCGATAGGTTTTATCCCCTCTAGTGGTTCTACATGATCCCAGACTTGATTAGAGCACATAGACTCCATTTCTGATTTTATAGCTTTTTGCCATAGTTCTACATTTTTGTCTTGGAGTACTTCATTATAGTTACAGGGTTCGGTATTTAGCTCATTAGGGACTCTATCAAATAACTCTCCCAAGAACATATACTACTCAGGTTGACGAATAACCCTCCCACTACGATGAGGCACACCCTGTGTCTATGTATGAGTAGTGTCACACTGTGCTAAAACTAATTCTGGTGTACCATCATTGACATGATGATCTGGCTCATCACCCAGCAGGTTATTAGTTTCACCTGGAGTATCATCAGCTTGAGACACGGCAATCCTCCCACTATGATGAGGTAATGGAAAGCCAAATTCTCCATCTTGTAGTGTCTCTTCCTGTGCTGCTGGTAATGAAAAAGTTTGCGTAGGTGTCTCTCCTCTCAATTCCTTTAGAACAATTTTGCTTTTGGGTTTGTGGTTTATTACATAGTCCTCTTCTAAGAATCAAGCATTGTTGCTAATAATGACATTTCGATCTTGAGGATTATAGATCAAACCAACTTTTGTTCTCCTAGGATATCCAACGAAAATGCAAACTTCTATTCTTAGTTCCAACTTATCTGTGTTCCCTTTTAGCACATGTGCTAGGCTCTCCCAAATTCGAACATGTTTTAAATTGGGTTTGCGCCTAGCCCATAGTTCTGTGGGTGTACTAGTACTAACTTAGATGAAACTAAATTTAGAATGTATGCAGCCGTTTTTAGAGCATGCCACTAGAATGAATTAGATAAATCCAAATAACTCATCATTGACCTCACCATATCCATAAGAGTCCTATTCCTTCGTTCTGCTATACCATTTTGTTGAGGTGTACCTGGTGCAAACAACTGGGATGTAATCCCCTCTTATGCTAAGTAATCCTTAAATTCTCCAAAGAGGTACTCGCCACCACAATCAGATCATAGTGTCTCGATACTTTTCCTGAGATGCTTTTCTGTTTCCGCCCTATACTCTTTGAATATCACAAAGCATTCAGACTTACGGCGCATTAAGTAAATGTACCCATACCTTGAGTAGTCATCAATAAAATTAATGAAATACTCAAATCCACCTCTTGCCTAGACATTCATGGGTCCACACAGGTCAGAGTGAACCAATTCCAACGGTTCTTTGGCCCTATATCCTTTTGCTGAAAAAGGGCGCTTGGTCATTTTCCTTTCTAAACAAGATTCATAGACTGGAAGTACCTCCACTTCCAGTGAATCTAATGGTCCATTTGCAACTAGTCTTGAAATCTGGTTTAGATTAATATGACCCAGGCATAAATGCCAAAGATACGTTTGGTTCAATTGTGAAGGTTCCTTTCTCTTACATGGTAGGGTAATTGTGGTATTCGATTCAGTCAGTTGCAGTTTAGGAGAGATAAGATCAACAATGTAAAGATCATCCATTAATGAACCAGTACAAATAAAACACTTTTTGTACTTAGTAACCGCAAATTTATCAAAATAAACAGAATATCTATCTCTAATCAACTTGGAAACAGAAATTAAATTCCTCAAAATGGAGGGAACATAAAGACAATCTTTTTTATTAAAACTTAAATAAACATCTCCTACTGCAACTACTGCCACTCTGTAGCATCACCCATAAGCAAATAAATCTCTCTATCACTTAGCAGCCTAGTTTCCTCGAAACTCTACAAAAAATTGCAAACATAATTAGTGGCTCTCGTATCTACACACCAAGTACTGGTAGATACAACCGCCATACATGATTTAACAACTAGTGAATGAAATTTACCTTTATTGTTCACTTTGTTGAGATAAGTTGGACAATGTTTTTTCCAGTGCCCTGCTTGCTTGCAATGAAAACACTTGCCCTTGGGCTTTTTCACTCCTCCCCGAGGTCCGTTGCCCCCTTGAGAAACTGCATTATGATTCTGACCCTTTTTCTGTTTCTTCTTACCTTTCAGCTTAGAAATAGAACATTTTTCAACAATGTGAACATTAGCAGACTTTTTCAAAAGGCCCTCAGTAGCCTAAAGTTCCTTGTGTAATTCCGCTAGAGAAAAATTAAGCTTGTTCATGTTGTACTTTAGGTGAAAATTCTCAAAAAAAATTAGTCAGGGACTGGAGAATGATATTGACCTGGGTTTCTCCATCAATTTTAGGTCCAAGGATCTCTAGTTCATTGAGGTGTCCCATCATTTCAGACCATGGTCCCTTACAGAGGTACCTTCAGCCATCTTAGTGTTAAACAGTTCTTTCATAGCAACCTGTCTTGCCACCCAATCTTGATCACCAAGCATCTCCTTAAGACTGTACATGATATCATAGACAATAGGAAAAGACTAATGCTGATGTTGTAAAACATTTGACATAGATGCCAACATGTAACACCGCGCCATCTCATCAACCTTGATCCATTTTTTGTATGCCTGGATAGCCACCTCATCGGTACATCCATCTGGAGGTTTTTCTAAGAACACCTCATTGAGCACATATTTGTACTCTTCAGCAGTTAGCACGATATCCAAGTTTTTTTTCCAATCAATCTAATTAGGTCCAGTGAGTTTGTGTTCTTTGAGAATTATAGCAAGCGAATTGAAAGTTCCCATCTTAAATCCTGAAAATTACATAATCAACAAATTATGATAGGCAAATAAACTTTGGATTCAAATAAAAGGAAAAAGGCTCCCTCTACCAATTAATAAAAGAATCCAACAGCAATCTAAAATATTATGCATAGTATATCTCGATGTGAGGACTCCTACCATACTTATTTTGTTTAGATAGGACATAACCTATTAGTTTTACTATCAAGGCAACAAACTGTGCCAAGTAAAACCAAACAACTACCATTACTTCCCTCCTATAAATAATAGCAATGGCTTAGATAGAGAGCATACTGTTATTTATAGTTAAGTGTACACCATCATTTAATTCAAGTTCCATTATTCTGTATTCAGTCCCATCAGATGGAGAAGTAACCTATACTAATAATTACTCTAAATCATCCATGTAGGAGTTTGTACTGGAGATTCCACAATCAACTCATCCAATGAGGAGAAAGACTCCAAGGTCAATACATAAATCAATTACATCTCCTACAAAACAATGATGGAGACCGTGGGAACTAAGAGGTCCCCTCTTCCACTTAGTTATTTAATTATGAAGGTTCTTGTATAAAAGTTTAATAAGGCCAATTTAGAATTTTGAAGTAATACGTTACCAAGATGTCTAAGTTACCCTATCTTTACGCATCATAGCATTGGTGTGATTAATAAATGATAGAGTTCAATTTTATTTGCAAATCACATGAATGCTTCCTATTTCTCCATTCTAAGTAGTATTAAACATATCTAATATCATATAAGTAGGTTATGATAATTATAGACATCCAAGCATAAAAAAGAAATACTACCAACATAAGAGTCCTAGCTATCATGGTCAAGTAGGATCCTTTGTCTTCTTGATTGCCATTTCTTCAAAACATGCGCTTCACAAAGGGGGTCCGGGGGTGTCCCCTGACGGGAGATCTTGAATCATCATTGTCTAAAAATATTTCCGCAAGATCTGTACGCAATATTTAGGGATCCTTGTGCTTGCCTCCCAATAATAGGGACCAAACAATAAATCTCTTCAACTTTATTGGGCCACACTCCATACAAGCTTTCCAATTAACAATGATATTATTTAGAGTAAAATTAGAAAACTCATTCCTCACTAAAGCCCACTTTGCGATCCTCATGCCAATCGTATAAATCAAATTGATTGTAGAAGACGAAGAGCCCTTAAATATTCTGTCACTCATTTCCATCCGAACAGACCATCAGATAGTAAATGGAATCATCCTCCAAAAAATATGCCCTAAGCCAACAAAACACCCTCCCTACCAAGACTCCACCACTGCAGCAATACTCTGTAGGCAATACTAAGCAATGCCACACCTTCCAATGAAGTGACTCTAAACCGCAACCACAACCTAACAATGAAAGAATAAATGGTTAATAGTCTCCTCTTCCTTATGACAAATTACACAATATATGAGATGTTATTAAAAGTCAACCCTCTTTTCTTAAATTGTCAGTCATGGAAACCTTTTTTGCGACAGCTAATCGATAAAAAACCTCAACAGAAGGTGGAACTAGACCCAACCAGACCAAAGAGGAAGAGGCTCTATGATAATGATTTCCCTCCACAACCAAATAGAAAGATTTCGCCAAGAATTCCCCAGATATGAAAGGCTTCCAAATTCGAGAATCCTTATAGTTCCTGCACAGAAAAAAAAATGTTAGAAAGAATACTCAACATCTCCCCATACTCAGCCTCCTTGGATGAACGAAAAGGTCTTCTAAAAGGTACATCCCATAGAATACAACCATCCCTTTCCTCAAAACAATCACTAATAGATGACTCCTTATTATAACCCACTCTAAAAACCCGAGGAAATAACCCACATAAAGGCCACCGCACCCAATCATCTAGCCAAAATCTAATACCTCTCCCATCCCACACCACAAAACCCACCATTTTAGACAAAATTCCCCACTAACATTAAACACATCCCCAACCAAGGCAATACCACCCCACAAACCTAACCTACAGGACCTTGTTCCAGAGTTTGGCCACCAACCTCATTGGTCCTCTCCATACTTAGAAGCAATAACTTTTCTCCAAAAAGCATCTTTTTCCTCCCCAAACCTCCACCACTATTTAACCACTAGAGCTTTGTTTTTTTTCTCCAAACTACTCAAATCCAAGAGCCCACTTGATATTGGTTTAGTCACCTCACTCCATTTCATTAAGTGTAATTTCTTCTGATCTCCTTGACCCTCCCATAAGAAATTCCTACGGATGCGATCTAACTTTTCCTTTACAACCTTTGGCATTTTGAAGAGTGACATATAATACACTGAAAGATTAGACAAACATATTCTGATCAACATTATCCTCCCACCCAAAGATAAATATTGCTATTTCCAAAAAGACAATTTCTTCACAAATTTCTCAATAACAGAATCCCACAACAATATAAACCTTGGCTTTGCACCAATAGGAAGGCCAAAGTAAGTAGTAGGAAGCCTCTAAGGTTTGCAATGAATAAAAGTAGCCAATGATTGAGTGGTTTCCTCTGAGCACCCTACCTCCACTAACACGCTCTTGGAAATGTTAACCTTTAGGCCCGAAACTAATTGAAAGCACCGTAAGATTCTCTTGAGGGCTAAAATTTCTTCTCTTTTAGTTGAGCTGAAAAGAATGGTGTCATCTGCAAACTGTGAGTGAGTAATAATCTCACCACTTCGAATAGCCTCAAAACCATTGATGTAAAATTTATGGTGTCATCTACAAACTACAAGTGAGTAATAATCTCCTCCCGACTCTTTTGCATTGACTAGAAGAGAGCTCAAATCCTTCACCACAATTGTAAAAAAAAAATGGGAAAGAGGATCCCCATGCCGAATACTCCTAGAGGCTTTAAAGAGCTTAGTGGGAGAGCCATTCACCAACATAGAGAAAGAAGTAGTAAAGATGCACTCGTGAATCCACCCATGCCAGATATACCCAAATCCAAATTTGAGCAACATATAATCTACAAAGCTCCATTCAACATGATCATAGGCTTTCTCTAAGTCAATTTTAAGGACAATCCCTTCTTTTTTAGACTTCTTCCTAAAAACAATGAGCTCATTAGCTATCAAAATGCCATCAAGAATCTGCCTATCCACCATAAAAGCCCCTTGAAAAGGACTAATAATGAGAGGGAGGATATATTTCAATTTATTTGCCAAAATCTTAGCCAATAGCTTATAGCAACACCCCACTATACTAATAGACCTATAGTCACATAACTCCACCAGGTTATGCACGTTAGGCATGAGAGTTAGAAAAGTTGCAATCACCTCTCTATTAATTCTGCCACTCCTATAAAACTTAGAAAGCATATCACCAAAATTCTTCTTGAGAAATTTTCATCTTGCTTTTATGAAATTGAAGTTAAAGCCATTTGGACTTGGATCCTTATCCCCACCACACTCCTCCAATGCTGTATTCACCTCCTCCTCTTCGAAGCTCCTTTCAACAAAATTCGGAGTTCCTGCGAGATCATTGGAAAGGGAACCCCCTTGAGCTTTGGCCTGACAAAATCCTCCCCCTTATAAAGTTTTTCAAAGAAGCAAACCACCTCCTCCTTAACCTCTTGAGGACTTTCAAGAACTCTTCCACTGTGAGCAGTCCTTCCTAAAAATTCACCTTGCTCTTCACATTAGCCATTTGATGAAAAAATCTAGTATTTTTATCACCTTCCTTGAGCCAGTTCACTCTAGACTTTTGCCTCCAAGATATTTCCTCCATCCAGTTTATATCTCAAATCCTCTTGATAGCCTGTTGCTTAGCAGAGAGCTCTTCCAATGTAACTCTTGGTTCTCACTTTCTTTATCCAATTCTTCTACAACTTTTGACAAAACATCTCTAAACACATCGATACGGCCAAACACTTCTTTATTCCATCTCTTAATATTATTTTTTAATGCATAAAGCTTCGTACAAACCTTGAACCTTGCAGAAGCTATGACTACCACTTGATTCCACCAAGAGAGTAAGCCAAACCCATGAACTCTTTATTATGTAACCAACAATTCTCAAATCGAAATGGTCTAGGGACTTGATCCACCTTGTTAGAAGACAACTTAATTGGACAATGATTTGAGATTAATCTTGGCAAAGCGATCTGAATGACACCATGAAAGTGCTCCTCCCACTCTTTAGATAACAAGAATCTATCAATTCTACTCATTGCGACTTGCTCCCTATTATTTGATCAAGTATACCTTTGACCATGGAGTGGAAAATCTGTCATTAATGAAATCTGAAACCAAGGCCATAGAATGAAAAAAACCTCTCCCCCCTTTCTTCTCATAAGAATACCCAATCATGTTGAAATCACCTCCGAAAACCCAAGGAATAGGCCACAGGGATTTGAAATAGACAACACATCTAAGAAAAACACCTCTTTCCGAATCAACATTTGACCCGTAAACATTGGCAATTGCCCAAACAAAGCCAGCATTCACCCCACAAACTTTGACACCCTACATCCTATGTTCTTGAAGAACATCCCGCACCGTTAACACTTCCTCATTCCAAATAGAAATCAACCCACTTGAGGCTTCATTTGACGAAACCCAATTCTAAACACACAGACGATTACCCCACACATCCCGAATGATTCTGAATGTTGCTGGCCATTTTAGTCTCTTGCAAGATCAAGCAATCTACCTGGTGATTTTTAGCTACTTTTCCAGCTGCCAACCTTTTCTCAGGCCTACCAGGACAACTCACATTTAAACTGATAATAATCATAGGAAATTGAGTAAGAAAAAACTGTTGGGTTTTGTCTTGTTTTCCAGTATAGCTGGATCAGTCATCTGGTTTAGCTAGAACCGAGATTTAGGGTTAGGGGTATTTTAGTCATTATGTATAGTTTTCTTGTTGGTCAAGAAAGCTGAAACTATATATATTTATGTATTATAACCCTGGATCTTGAGGGAATTGAGATGAGATCATGACAGATGAGTTCTCTCCTTCGTGGACATAGGCAAAGTTGTCGAACCACGTAAAACTGCTATGTTCATGCATGTGATTGCTTGATGGTATGATTGCTCGTGTTCATCGTAGTTGATCCGTCGATCACGGGTAATTTCCATTGCACCACTTTTCCCAATAAGTGGTAACAGAGCTTAGTAGAGATCGCACAGGTTTGCGATTAATGGATGTATTCTCTTTTCACTCAAAGAAGAGATATGGTGGTTTTTAGAACAGAGAGATAGAGAGAAGCACGCTGCTGGAGATGACTATCCGAGGGCATGGGTAGTGATTAGACTGATCGAGAGTGTTGATTAGGATCTCTATTGTGGAACAGAGAAGGTTGTGTAGGCTTAGAGTTGCAGAACCTAGCTGGGTGGTGATTAAGAAAAAGCGGGTGGAGGCTTGATTTGCGCAGTTCTCATCAAGGAAGGGACAGAGATCTGGACTGGTGGTTTTAGATCTATCAAAGCAACTCTGATCTACACCGTCGAGACTGCTATAGGTTTCTGTTTACAGAAATAAGGAAAGGGTGATGCTAGTTGCTGATGAGACCTCTCACCTGTACCCAAAGAAGACGTAGCAGCCATAGAAGAAACCAAAGGAGGCGTTGCCCGTCGCCACTGCCGCACTGGCCGCCGCTGAATCCACCAGCACTAGCCGTTGCCATAGCTACCTCATCGCCGGTCGCTGCAGTTGAACTCGAGGAAAAGGTTTTAGGGATTCTAGTTGCAAAAGCCCTTCACAAAATAGTCGAGGAAGGAGACCTGGGGCCTAGTTTCTAGCCCAAGTCCAGGTCTGGTCGGGTCAGGTCAGCCTGACTCGTGGAGAAGCCTTTTGTTCAGAAAAGGATCTAGGTTAGCTTCGGGTCAAGTCAAACTAACCCATTATGCAGAGAAGCTCAACACAGCAGCAGTGCTGACATCAGCACGCTTCAACAGAGGAGGTCAAAGGCAGTTTGACCGATTCAACGACAAATATTGCTTAAGTGATATCTTGATCCCCCGATATCCAATCGGAGATCCGTCCATGCCTAAGGACTCATTGTGAGGAGATCTATGGGTATGTGAAAGAAGATGAGCAGTTCAACGGTAAAAAAGAAGGTTTGACCAATTAGAGTGTAGAAAAGTATTTCTGCGATATCGAAGCCATCCAGAGTCGAATTTCAAATCTGTTTCTTCCAACGTGCTTACGGTGATGAGATCTACGCGGCAAACAAAAGATATTGGCAGTTTGATGGGTGGAAAATCGGGGACTGAAGAAACTGACAAATTCACATTGACAGCATTATATTTAAGCATCATGGGCCAGATTGAAGTGTTTGATGGATAAATGACTTCAGAGATTAGCAAGAAAGAGTGTTAAACCCTATGACATAGCAATAATTGAAAAGTGTTACTTGATGTCATGAATAGAGGATTGCTTTGAGCACTATGATGGAAAGCTCAGATCCGAGTCGAAGGGATCTAGAAGAACCGACAAACAATTCTTCGGTGTGTAAGCTGAACTCTACACACTAACTTGTCTGCTTTATAGAATAAAAGACATACACATGCAAAATAAATAACAATGAAACCATTTGCCCATAAAAATTTTCATTAAGATAAATAGACAAACTTTACTAATAAATAAATCAATCAAAGACAAATACACAAAAGTATGCTTTTAGTATAAATTTTCGATAGCCACCTCCCCGCCATGATAACTCCGATCATCATCTCTGACTGCTACTTTGTGGACATGTCCAAGACTATGAGTTTAATTACATTTCTAGTGGACCTGGACCCAAACTAAATGTCCACTTCCGCTATATCATTCCCCTGCCTCAAACATTTAGACAAAACTCCTAACCCTCTTATACCATTCTCAAAAACAATGCCATTTGTCTCCATGTTCTCCTCCCCTGTCCAACTCTGCAGCCATTCCTCACAAACTGTCATGCCCTGAACCTGAAAATTGGGGACTAAGGTGGATCTTGAGGCGTAGCACTCGTAACCCCTTGCAATCTATGCCATATCAAGACATATACAAACTGCCACAAGAGTGATTCCACATGAAACATGCGAGGAAGATCCATAAGCACATATCAAATAACTAATAATGAGGTGGGAACTTGTGAAGTACACCTGTAATCGTAATAAACACTAATAACAACATTCATTCTTTAATATAAATCCGTGTCTCTTAAGAAATCCATCCACATTCATGTAACAACAAAGATACATAACATATACTAATTCGAAATAACATGTCCATCAAACGGTGACGCAACGTAGCATAATAATGATGATGGCATGAATTATCCATAACCAAACCATGGCTACTCCCTAAACAAACCCAAAATGAACCATGTAACGCACTACGTAGAATGACTAATAGAAGATCATCCTCATTCTACTCATCTATACCCCGAAGTTCCCTCTGTGGCCACGTCAACTGTCAAATTAGCATTGGGCTCCATTCCTGTAACACCAAAGGTAGCACTATTAACATAATGATTAAGCAAATATAGGTGTATATAAAACTATCACGTTGTATCAATTGAATTTAAAAACATATTGATTGAATGAAAACAATAGCAGAGACTAGGTACGTTGTATATAGTCTATAAATGAAAATACAATAACATACTAGTTGGCATCCACATAGTTATCTTCTCTCATAAGGGAGAGCACATCTCATATGGTGGGAAATCATTAGCGGCCAAGCCATGAGCCGTCTAGCTACTCTAAGAGCACCGACCAACTCTTCATATAACTATCGTAGTAAGGACAGATGGAATACCCTTATTCGGTCCCTTCAAACTTCCTGTAGGTACGAACTAAGTGATGCCAACTCAATGTATTAAGACCGAGCAGAATTCATAAACTTCATACATATCATATAGAATGATCATCTCATTCTTATACAGAAGCATATATCGGTCTTAAGATTGTATGAATCATATAACTAAAGTTGAACAGTAATTCTAACTAAGTGTGCAATACGTATAGTAAATTAGTTGATAGTGTTTCCTATCTTGACTCACGGGCTCATGCTCAGTAGAAGCTCTATCTCTAATTTTACCTCAAAGTTTCCTAGAAAAAATGGGTACATGATTTAATCATGTTGAGGGCAGAACTTATCTTAACAAGATGAATGCATTTAAATTGATACGTTAACAAAGATATTTACCAGCCAACCCTAAATAAGATAATCCATGTTTCTTTAGTCCTTCAATACAGCGTATTCATAAAACATTCGATGTCAATATGTTACCAAAATCTTAGTATTACATTTTATTAGTGATGGACACCACTTCTTATGCCAACACCCATGACGTGACGTCGGGAAACTAACCAAAAAATCAAAAGGGAATGTGTAATAGCTCCACACTTTTCCTTCTTAATATTCAATCACCGCTGGGTTAATTTGTTTGAGGTGAAGGTACTGCTTCTAAGGGCCTACCTGGTCTTTGAATATGCTTAATGTCCTAAAGGTAGGATTTCCTTTAAACATACCTCTAAAGTCTTAGAATAAGGCTAGTGTAGTTCCCAAGTAACCCCCATTTTAAAAGAAATAAAATAAAGTTTTACTAAAAATGGGGTTATATTGCTCCTAATAACTCTCATACAAGGTCCTAAAATATTTCCAACATGTGTATAAGGTCCCCTAAACATCTCCATAAAATAGCTCTCATTTCTATAAAAGATTTGTACTCATATAGAGCTGAACTCACGAAACATCATGAGTGAGTTCCGGAGAGTATTTTGGATGTTAAAATACTTTAAAAAAAGTCAAAAAGAATATGATTCATCATTCTTTATCCAATAAAGTAGTCTAAAGTAACACTCATTTTTCCATACATACTAGCACTTGCAGGAGCTTCAGTAAGGCCCCCATGTTCCAACAATTTTGGACATTGTTATGGTTGTAGAAAATCTTTATGATCTAGTGATCAATATTAGAATGCCTCGGCTCCACTAAAAGATCAAAAGAGTAACCTTTCCAAATGCCCTGTGATGGACTATGCAATGTCCATGGTCATTCATGAAGACCAAGCGTTTATATAAAGTTTTAAACTAAAATTCAGGTACCCAATCGATTAGGTAGGTATCCGATCAATCAAACACCTCCTAGAACTAGAATCCGATCTGGAATCCAATTAATCGGCCCCTTGTACGATCGATCGGCCCTGGAGCCTTTTAGCTCCGAGCTGAATCAGTTCAAATTGATTCTTCTCATTCTCTCTTGGCCTCCCTTGTATCTAATATCAATCATAAGTATTATCAATTGCATAATTAACCATTCTCTCCATTTATAAACTCCAATCCCATCTTCATTACCATAATTAAACTAAAACTTCTCTATTAACATGCAAGTTAGGCAATTGAGCTTTAATAGAGGTCATACCTAAGATTTATTGAAGAACCAAGGAAATCAAACATAGATGCAGCAATAATATACACTTATAGTTACCTTAACTCAGTGCTTTACTTAATTCAAGCTTCTCCTTTGGTTCGATGATGGAGAAAGCCTCAGTAGAAGACAACCTAAGACATGCAGTTGATAAAATAGGTATGAGATGCATATCTGTCCTTGACTCTATTGAACTCAAAGGGATCCATAGAGGTGAGAAGGAAGCTTCTCCTTACCTTCTAGAGATATAGAAAAAACGAATAAATGCTATTGGAGGTTCCAAGGGAAAAGGATGAGCAAGTAGGTGATGAGGAAGAAGATGGAAGCCTTAGCTCTTGCATGCAAGAGCTCAAGATCCAGATTCCAGCTGCAAGCTTAAAGAAGATAAGAGAATAGGAGAGGCACTAGCAGATGCTTAAGAGGGGATGAAGAGAGAAGAGTAGTTAAATTGGTTTTAAATTCAGATTTTCTATAATTTACAAGCAAGTCCAATCTGGTAAAGATATTTACAATTTGAGTCAAGGGGACTCTAGTTCGACTAAGATGGATTCGGATTGAGTTGGGCCTAACAGGAAAGGCGACTCACAATATGAAATACACATGTTGTAATTAACATGATGCTAATATAATGCAAAACCATGCAACTCTAATTATGATAAGATCATTGGCTACCTAAATGAGGATCAAATGCAACCCAACTACCTATCCAAGACCCAAACCAAGGTGTTTTGGGTTGAGTTAGCCTAATTATATATTAATTAAAGTAAACAAGATTAATTATAGTAAATTATGATTAGCTCGGGTTTGGACCTGACACAAACCCAAATTATGTACTTGTTTCCAAGGATATCTAGCGCCACTTCTTCATTAACTTCCTTAGAACTCTTAGTATGTAAACAAATGCAACCATACTCAAGAAATGACCTGTCAACAGTTTCCTTCGCAACCCGAATCACCTCACCCACGTTACTTCCGATGCTTGTGAACGTGTTATTTGCTCAACCATGAAGAGGAATGCCATAACATCTAACCCACACAATTCTAGCAAATTCAGTGATCTTGGGTTTATATCATTTTGAGATAAACAATTCAGGGGACTCAAATCCAACTTTATGAATCTTAGGTAAATCTTCATCCAAATTATTAAAAGAGAGTAATATCATCTCCCCGTCAAGCCGAGCTATTTTCATGCCATGTAATCCACATGTTTCACATAAGCCTAGAACATGAGTAATGGCCCCTTCTGGTCTCACCTTAGCTACCATGTTGTTAGTAAGCCATTTTGAATTAACGGAAATGATTTCTTTTTTAGTTTCAATGAGCTCCAACTTCTGCTTACTTTTTCCCTTTGTAACATCTACATAGGACAGTTCCCCTATGACAATGGAGAAAAGAGCCATTGCGGTCTTGTTAAACTCAACTTTCTGATCAGAAACAGAACCAGGATGACTAATAGGAAGGTACTGCTCATTGTGCTTCCCAACCCAAGTATTCTTCTCCTTGTTACTCCTTTGCTGCTAGCCCTACCTAACTAGTATAACTTTTTTTTTTCCACAAAGACTGCTACCATTCATGACCTCTATGGCTTTTTTAGTGTAACACTCTGATCCCAATTAAGCAAAATTAATGACTAATTAAGTTATTAGATATTTAATGTAGAATTAATTTAAATAATGATGTTTAATCTTCAATTATTTTAGATTTAGTTTACTTTTGTCTTATTGTGTCTAATGGGCGAAGTTCAGGTCATGGATAAGTAATTTAGGTCAGGTTTAACCTTAATTAGCTAGATGAAAGACCTTTTTTGTAGTTTTAGAGTTTATGATTTTACGCCATACGCACATCATATTGATATCATTACGTTGTTTCATTGAGCTCGTCAAAATTTGCATTTGGCTCTAAATCATTTAATTTCATTTAAAGTATGTAGAGTTGAAGTTGACTCAAAATGAGAATGTGTATTGAAGAAATAAGACATTCTTATAAATTCTAGAAAATCTGATGTTTAAAAGAACGAAAGAACCATTTCAATCAGCTCTTCCTCCTTTGCAACTACAACAAGCTTTCTTCCTCTTTCATTCTTCATCCTCCTTACTCACATTGAGCAAGATGGACCTTGCATGTATGCTCTAAGGTTTCCATCCCATCATTCCATCTCTCCTTTACCTATTTTCCTTATTGGAATTGAAATATAGGTCTATATTTCTCTCTACAGTTCTCTAGCTATTCCTAAGGTAAGATCTCCAACGCATTTACAAAATTCTTGGTTTAATGGAGTCAAGGAGACTGTCATTTCAAATATGCACTCATTCTCGCTATTCTTTTTTCATGCATGACATTTTAGGGTCAAGCTCAATGTTCTTCTTCCCTATTTGAGCCAAAAGTAGGAGTAGTGATTTGAATACAAATCTAAGGCAAGAGTAAGCTAATTAATGTTAAATGCATGTTGGTAATTTATAATTCTTCTTATAAATTTATAAAATTTTAAAAGTGGTTTTCAGCCCTTTTATCTTTATCTCAAATGTATAATGAGGTTGTCTAAGTAAATGAATGAAACATGGATTGAAAATGTTCATTGGTGGAATTGGATAAGAATGACTGCCTTGGATTAGGTAATGGACATGCAGCCAGAACCCAGTACCATGGGTTGAAGATGAGCCTTCTGTAACCAATTCAGCTCCAAAATTTTTGAATATTACGGCTAAGCTGCATTTTATATACAACTAGTTTTCCAGAGACCAAAACCTGACAAAAAACAAAGAGTTGAAATTTTTCTTCTACGACTAAGCTCAAGGCCAAACCATAGGATAAATAAGGATAAGGCCATAAATGAGGGAAAAATTCTGTGAACCACGGCTAAGCCGTAAGCTATACATGGTTAAGCCGTAAGAACCCTAAAAACTTAGGAAAATTAAGGACATTTGGGAAGATCTTATAGGGCCCTAGTGTCTAGGGACCTCTAACTTAATCATTTGGCCCAATGATAATATAACTTGACATGAATTGTCTTAAGAGCTGAGACTCATTCATGTACTATTGTCCATTTATTAAGCACATCTCCATGAGTGTTGTTTTAAGGGACTTTGATACACTCTTCCTTATACAATGTAACATCAAATAGAGATAACCATATATCAAGTAACTTAAAACTATGTCATCATGCGCAGTTAGAAACAATGGATGACTAGATTAGGATTGTCTCGTAAATTACCTTGATTCTACTAATTTGAATTGCATAGTATATTGAATTATCATCATTGCCCTCTGTTATTGAAATGATTTGACATCATCATCATATAAGTTGACTTTTGTCAAACATTTGTTGACATACATTTTTCTATTGCCAACATTGAGTTGAGTAAGAACGAATTAAACCTCTAATGAATTATTTATAATGAAAAAAGTTGCACGAATGACTCATTTTCAATTATGTGATTCGAGATAGTCTACCTCTACTCAGCTTCAGCCTTATGGTACCCGACGGGGTTGACTTGAGTGTAGTAGATTGATATGGTGCCATTGAAGTGTGCCTTTAGATCATCCGGACTCCATGAACGTAAAGACCCAATCGTACCTGTGGCTGAGGCGTTAGTATCTCAATGCAAAGATCCCTAGAGGGACGATACAGAAAATGTAGTAACCAAATAGTAAAGTATTTCTTTTATTTGATTATTACATCATGCTTTATTCAATGCACAACATACTTAGTATACTAAATTGACCACTATGATTATTTGTTAATGATTCTTTTCGATACAATGCATTTTACTTTAATTATGCTTATACTTTACTCAATAGTCTTATTCATAAGCTGTCTAATGGTGTCACAGGCTCAGATCCCAGTCCCGATCTTGCGAAGATCAAGGAGACTCAGGGGTAGGTCTACGGGGTCTCTTTAGGCCGCGAGAGTGGAAAGCAGAAGTGATTTAACTAATCCACCTACAGAGTGCGACTTGATCTTTATAGGGCTTTCTTATTTTGAGTTTTTGAGATGCATTAGGGTTTTATGACACTTTGCATTAGTTTTTATTCTGTCATGCATAATTCATGATTCCTAATATTTTCGGACGTGTATATCATTTTGTTATTGTCCATAAACTTTATATTACTCTTGAGGTGTTATGCTATGACACTCTTGTTCAACTCTTGTATATATCATATCATATAGTTATGTTTCTCCTATTATCGATATTCTAGTGAGTACTGTTTCATGAATTGATATTTTGAAAATGCTCATCTATTAAAAAGAAAAGAAATTTATAGGTGATATTGACGGGTTTCCATGTGATAAATGTTTTGACAGATGTCTGTTAAAAGTACCTCACACATGTAAGTAATGTGAATATTCCTTATATAATTCCGCTTAAACTTTGGTCTAAGTGAGGATTACATGGGAGTACGTGTGTCACGCTTAGGGATTAACTCTAATCCCTTTATTCTTGGGCTCGGGTTATGACACTTAGCAATGGTTCTGTTCCTGAAACGAACAAAACCATAACATTTTCTCCTACCCTTCCTACTTGATTCTGGAATAAAAACATCCTTTACCTTGTCAAACCGAGAAAAAGCCCACTCTAACCATTGAACCGAAGAATTTACAAGGATGTTATCAACAAAGACAGTTATCAATTCCTCCCACTTAACTCTTCTATCTTCTCTCCTTTTCCTACTCCTATAATTGACGCATCTGTGCTCCATTCTCTAACTAATGCTTTCAAGGCAAAGTGAAGGGTTGCTGTTCATTGTCTCTAACTCATCTTCTTGAACTCTGCTTACAAAATATAATATCTCTCAATGTCTTAGTGTAACTTCTTCTTACCTATATGCCTTTTGCTTTGAGCTCTCTCTTTGGTTCTTTCTGGCCAATATTTTTATTATGGTGTGCAATTTCAGGACCTTCTAGGGAAATGAAATTAGTTTATATTATTAAAGAAGCTAAAGCAAGAGGGATTCTACTTTGAAGCTAAAGCAAAAGGTTATGGGTTCTCTAAAGTCCATGTCTCTTTTTTTTTTTTTTTAGAGAGGTAGTTAAATTTGTCGGGCGAGGGAAGCTGGGTAGACTTTGGGTGAGGTAACACGAACCCTCTTGCAAGGAAAAGGTGCCTATCTAGGTTTGAAACCTAATCAAGTAGGTAAGAACAGTCACCTCTTACTAGCATAGTAAGAGGCCGTTCTAAAGTCCATGTCTTCTTTAATATTTTTGAAGTGGTTGGGAATGACAATGGTCTACTAATCTTATAGTTTTGGATATATGGGACATTGCTAATGATTTTGATGAGGCCGATTTAGCTTATTCCTAGGAAGGTGAATGTTTTTGCTCACTATATGGCTAGGCTTAGGATCCGTGAAGATAATGTTTGGTGCATGGTAGGATACTTTTCCAACTTGATTAAATGAGGTGGCTTTTCTTATGTAGTTATCCAACTCTCCATAGTACGGTTGATCATTGGCAAAATCCAATGATACACACAACCACCCACTAGCCATGTGTATCGGTTTAGGCCTTACAGAGGTTCAAACTAGGACCTCGAGGTCATTTTGGGACTTCCCCACCATTCGAACATTTTAAGTGTGGACCATTTTAAGTGTGGGTCATTTTAAGTGCTCTCCTTTCTTGTATGTTTGGATGTGGAGTTGAGATTATCTGAGTAAAACCCCACCAATTAGGTCCCCGTCCCCTCCCCATGGAGTAGCTTGCCCACACTGCCCCATGCTGATGTGGCAATGGGGTTTTAAATCAAAGGATCCAGACTGTTGGATATGTGGTGTAGTGAAGTGTGGTGAAGTAAAGCCTCAAATCCAAAGAAAGTAAAATATGATGACTTTTTGTTTTTAATTGTTTGAGATTTTTTTTTTTTTTTTTTTTGTAAAAAGTATATGGTTTTTTGACATTTAGTGCCTTGTTGAATTTTGTACTTTCGATTTGAAGGCACATCAAATCATAACTGTGAAATGGAGGCTCACTTTACACTACTCACCATGCAAACATAATTGGGCACTGAGTATGGTGTTCATGGGCCGGGTTGGGCAGAGTTCTAGACATCCAAGTCGGGTCAAACTTTAGAACAGCAGGTTTGTACTAGGCCCAAGCCTAACATGGGCCTTAAAAGTCAGGCCCAATCTCGCCCATTTTGTTAAGCAGAACTTGGCCTTTTAGGCTTTTTAGTAATTTTTTGGACAAACTATCACTTAATTATAAGCATTCCCTAGTTGGATTTTTGAGCACCCTGAGTGTGAACAAATCTACCCTAAACCCTGGGGTACTCAACTGGGTGATGTTGCAGAGTCGAACAAGTTTGGATTTTTTAGCTTTGGGTCAATGCAGCAATGCTCGAAGTATAAAAAGTTCCTTAGAAAGATTGAAACATTCACGCACTCTCCATTACAGGTTGATGAACCTACTATGGATGGATAATTTCGAAGAGCATTTTAATCGATACCTAAGATCTGAGGAATGGGCACATCAATTCTGGGGAAAAAGGCTATGAAACCTATTTTAGATTCATAGAAATCTGATTTTTTATAGAAATCTGATTTTTTATCTGAAATTTTAAAGATATTGGTCCGCTGTATTTTTGGATTGGACCAACTACACCCACGGATGATAATAGTGAAGAGCCACTGAGGCCTCATTTCTGGGTTGGAGCAAGCGCATTTTATGTTTTGCTTTGGGTCCAAGGTTGGTTCCAAATCTTGGCATTCCTCTTCATGCCAGATACAGTTCAAATGCATGAGGCCCATGTCATAATCAGATCAACAGATGGGCCTTACTAACAGAAACCCAAGAAATTGCCGTCACCAGATGATTGAAGTTTCAGAATTGGGACCTGGGTTCTTGGGCTGTAAATGAACCAATCAAACTCATCACCCAATTGTGACTGAAGACATGGGTCTGCGTCAGTTTTAGACCCAACCCTAACGTAACCAATTTAGCTCTTGTTAAAGACCGATTGAGATCTGATTTGGACCAGTACTGGACTCTAAAACGAATTAATCATTAACCTGACAATCTACAACCCTATATTGGAATGAACTAAGTACAGTTTGTTCAGAAAGCATGAAGTTCAAAAATGCATCTTTCTGTCACAACCCCAAAACTGGGCCAGATCCAAAACCCGGTTCCAAGGGTGTGAGAATTGGGGCTAATTAAAATTTTTCTAGCATCAGCAATACGAGCCCCAATTCCGGGTGGATTGAAGTCCTTCGTGAGGCTATACTTGGTGATCAAACAACCATAATCACACACGGAACTAAAATCCATACTCATCGCAGATGAATATCATATAACAATCTTGTCTCATTAATAACAAAATCAAGGTCAAATGCTTCGAAGCATAACAATTAAAGTTATAATTTCAAAACAAATAAACTTAATTAAATAAACTAATGGCCCAAAAATGGCCTTATTACATAATCTAAATTTTCGAACTCTGCACCATACTAGGACACCTCAGATGATGTCATCGGTGCTCCACTTAACAAATCCGCCATCTGGCGGAATTTCTTGCGGCGCCTGACCCTCCGGTTTGGCACCGGTAATGAAACCTAGACACCAAAAGTAGTAGATCAGATTGACATAATCTGGCAAGAGGGTAAACTGCAAGCAATGGATTAATCGACTGAATTAAACATAATATTCATTTTGACCCAAAATATATCAGATGCAAATCCCAATAGCATGAATACACAGAAACGGGCATTCCCGCATACAGATAACAGAAACGGGTAGTCCCGTATATAGATAATAACAAAATCGGATAATCCCGCAAATAATAATAGAATCGAGTAATCCCGCAGATAATAACAGAAAGCCCAGCTATATACTATAATCAACAGTACACGCTGAGCCGATGACGTACGTCCACCTTCGAACTGCAGTCGTCAGATATATATATACAAATATATATATTTACAAATACATACATATACCGATGCAGAATGAATCATGATATGACACCCTTAATCCCAATATTCAAACCATTAACAATTTGAGTACTTAAACTTTTATAATCGAAAATGTATTACGAACGTGTGTCAATTTCAATTTTCTGAGGGTAAGCATTAAACCACCTAACGGTCATAATTAGTTAAATATATACATGAGAACTAACCATATTTCACAATGGAAATGTAAGTCCACGATGCCGATATACTACTTTTGGTGCCTATCATGTAGCGCATCCCGAATCTTACATTCCCATTCTGCATTTAGTCTAATTCTCATCTGAACATTCAACTAACTTTTCTAAAAAGACATACTTCATCTAATCTAATTATGTATATTCAGTGTGTTTTACAAATTAGGTAAAAGATGTTCAACTTCCAAATCCAAAGTTAAATCAAGTCATAATCAAAAGGAGAAAGGGAATAATTAATTCCTTAATATCATTGTTGTGTATAAATACACCTTACTAATTTATACAAAACTAAAGGTACAAATCTCAGACCCCAGTTTGAAATCAAATTCAAATTAAAAATCCAATTTAGAATCATAAATACAATCTAAGTAAGGTTTATTAATTACCAAATACATCTTAGTTAATTTCAAATCAATCTAAATAAACATTAATCAAAATTATATAATTCTCAATTAAATTTATAAATAATCCAAGCTAAATTTCAAATAACATCGAATTAAAATTAATTTAATGGATTCAAATCTCTATTAGCATGCTAGAACCATTAACCAAACTATAACCCTCTAAACATTATAATTAATATTCAAAAATTCTAATCATCTTTATTTATATAAATATATATGTATTTAAAAAAAACTGGGCTGACTCGGCCCAGACCCACCACCCAGCCTGCCAAGCAGCAGGCCCGCTGCCTGGGCATGCCAGGCAGCGCTGCTGCTGGCGATTTTCTTATTTTTTTTAATAAATATATATATAAATATATATAAATCAAATCTAGATTCAAAGACATTAAACCTTAAGTACTTACTTGGTTTCAATCAAAATCAATCTTCACTGTTAATCTCTTAACCAAAAACATTAAACCAAACAAATAAATCATGTTTAGAACATATGATTAAATAAAGTAACCAAGAAGATATTGTTTACAGTTATCCACTTGCCTGGATCTTGAAGCCAAAAGCAAATCTGACGATCAAAAGATCCAACCTTGGTTTCTCCCTAGAGAACTTCTAGGGCTTGGTTATAGAAAAAAAGAAGAAGATGGGAGAATAGGGAAAACCCTAAGGGTTTATATTATGAAGGAGTTTTTCTAAATTACAAAGAAGGGTTCCCTGCTTTCTAGTGAGTTTTACGAAATTCTAAAAAGAGTCTATTGATCTAAAAGAGTCAAATAACGTAAACCCAAGGCCCAAAAGTGATTACTCAGCCCGTGTAACCCCTCTTAGCCCAACTCAAACCTAACAAACTACTATAATCCAAAAATAAAATTTTTGGGGCATGACACTTTCCACTAGGAAATATGCTACAGATTAGGGTTGTTCAAGCATCAGAAAGTCTGGGCTATGCTAAAAATTTGGCTTGTACAATGAGAGGATTCCACAATAGAGTAAAAGAGACTTTTCATTGTTTCATGCAATGCATTTTTCTTGCAGAAAAGGAAAAAGATGGATTGACTTTGTTCCATGGAGAGGATTCAAGTTCTCAGGGGAGGGTAAAAGTAGAAAGGCATGATTCCCCTCTCCCATGGAAACACAAATTCGCACAGCATGAAATCCTCTCATTTTACACAAGCCACTATTTAAGCCTTTCTTTCTCACTGTTGCAAGATTGTCACAGAAGCATGTTGGGGAACAGCCGAGCAATCATCAGGAATTTGTAGATTTGTAAATTCCTCATTGTCGCAGATTAGAGGATTCACTGAAATTTTGTATAGATGATAATTCTTACACATCAACGGTATAGGTTCATTTGGATCTTATGAATTCAACCATATTTCACCATTTCATTTCTACGATTGTAAAGTTCTCTCATGTTTCATTGTTTTATTCTAGATGTACATTAGACCCCTTTGGATGTTTAGATTTTGTTGAAATCCTTTAATTACTTTATTTCAGTGAGGTTTTAAGGCATTTAAACAAAAATTTTCTCCATTAAAGATAAAAATGTAAAAATATGAATGAAACCAATCTTATCCATACTCTCTGCTTGTAAAAATTTTATTAGCTAAAACGCTAGATTACAGGAGGTGTGTTGGGGCCAATATATAAACCATGGTTGTGGTTAGTATGCTCAAATTGATGCCATTGGTTATCAATCAGTACCGCCGCCCCAAATGGAAATCTGCTAAAAAATCACTATCATCACATTGATTCTGAAAGTTAATGTGATCAACTCATTATACATAACATAGTTCTTGTATTTTCCAATGCGGTCTTTAAAAATTTTGATGTAAATTGGCCTTTTGGCTTTGTGGTGCTTCCATCTAATGATTCTATTATGAATGCGAGAGCTTGAAATGGATCCAAGGCCGTCTCTTCTAAGAAGCAACACCAAGACCAAGGAACCTAAGGCTTTTTCTTCTCAGCAGAACCGAGATCGATTTCTAATATTAAAAATGGTCAGAGCAAAAGATTTCTCTTGCATACATGTGTTCGTGGTTGGTTTCTCTAGTGATATTGATGTTGAATAGTCGGTGGACTAGCTTAATTAGTCTTCTTGGCTTTTTGTTAATATGACTTTCACTTTACCAGGGAAAAAATTTTTTGTTGTATACCTATTCTAGCGCCAGGATCACTAATCGAAGTGGGACCAAGAGTGGATATCTCTTCTATCCCCAACTGTGAATGCGCCTGCCTCATCATACTGTGATTAGGACCTTCACATGGAGTCATTGATGAAAAGCACTTTACCATCATTTTCAGTGTTTCCTTTGTGACTGTGTGCTGGTAACAACGATAGTAATAAAAACAAAGCAATCATTCTCTCCCGCTTTTAGGGTCTCTTCAATATTTTGATTACCTTTTTATTCTACAATTTACGTTATATATATTCCCATCTTCAGATCTAAGGAATGTATTTGAATTTTTAATTCTAAGTTTCTAACTGGGCCTTTACCCATATTTTCATAAATAAATAAAGTTTCCAACTGGGCTACTGTTACATGCCTGTAAATGTTGTAAATGTTGCCCACAGTCCCAGTTCATGCGTAAAACTTATGATGGGGGTAGGAGTACACTAAGCCACCGAAGGAGTAGAAGTGCACAGTGAGAAGTTAGGTCTAACTATTAAAATTGAAGCCTCTCAAAATGTACATCCTCATTGTATATGAGATATCTACAAGTTTTACACCAATAAGTTATAACCCCAAGGGCGAACCAAGAAATTTGCCTTTGGAGGTCACTAAGTAAAAAAGAAATTCTTCAGGGGCCATTGTTTTAAAAATACAAAAATTCTCTCTAACATAAGGGTGTTTTTCTTCAACTTTTCCAAGGGTAAATTGTTTTAGTACATCAAGGGGTTTTCTCAAATTTCTAAGGGTGCCATGGCCACCCTCAACCCTTATGTAGTTCCACTTTAGCCCCACCATAATCAGGGGGGGAATTAGGGGGACAGCAAGGGCCATAGCCCTCCCTCTATTGTAGAGTTTCCCTTTATATTTTATCAACATGCATGACACAACCTTGAATTATGCCCCCTCCTCCTCTTTCTATTTCTGCCCTGCTCATAAACTACGTATAATATGAAAAACACTATGAAGACTCACACATTGTGCCTTATTTCTCCTTTTCTCTATTGCAAGTTCTTGTCCATCAAATCCAACGGCCGATCGATACTGGCGACATTGACGCCACCATCGTCCCTGGAATCATTGCCTCCTCTTCTACTTGCAAAAATAGTAAATTCTGACACTCATCTAGTATTTTTTGCATTCCCCTAGTTCTCTATCACGTATTCTATGCATTTCCGCTTTACTTAGGGGTTTTTTTTTTTTTTTTGGGTGGTGGTGGGGGTGGGAGTAGGGTGTGTTTGTGAGCAATTGATGCAATGCTAGGGTTTTTAGAATAATGAAAGTTTGGAATTTGGTCTGTCTTGAAGCAAATGAGAATCAACCCAGATGGCAGATACTCATGACACAGTTTACCTCAAGAGGGGTTGAGACCTAAGTCTGATAGAACCTCTTTATCAAAATAGGTTTACATCAGCCAGTACATTCATGCTTGAGTGTTGTGTGCCAAAGGAACGATCCCTTGGTCTTACTATTGAAAGTGTAACTTATGACTAGTGCCCAATTTAGTGAAAAAAAAGAGTCTAGTTGAGGGCTACCATTTTATGACGTCGCACTCCAATGTACATTACCTTTTTTCTTTTTTAGTGAAGTTGGATTGATCTTTATGTTTTTCACTTGAGTCCAATTAAAAAATCCACGTCATTGTTCTAAATTCATCCTTTAGTAGACAATCATTTTTGCCTAATTTCATTGGATAATTTGGATTGGATAAAATGAATGTAATTAAAATGATCTAAACCTAATTTATATGGATTAATTACTTTCCATAACCTCCAAAATAATGGCAAATGAGTAGACTTAGAGGATGTTGTTATAATCATTCATCTTGCAGCCCTCCCATGGATTTGATCATCAAACGAAGTTGTGAATGATTATGGAATATATATTTTTACTCGCTTCTCTACATTATGATTGCACATTTCACAAGATTAAAATTAGTATGTCATTTTTTCAATTGGGGATAGTGATGCTACTTATTTTTCATTTATATATTTTTTTTCATTTTGTACTAGCAATTTTATAGAAATTTTTATGTTTTTTTAATTTTTGCTATCTTTTATAGGGGTTTTGACCACGGCTAAATCATCAACTATTGATACATTTTTAAGAGAAAAAATAGTCAAACTTCAGAGGATAATATGATATCACCCTTTAGTCAAAATACTTTATCTCATGAACCGCAATGTTCACATCTTCCAAAATTTCCAAAAATTGAACCCACAAAAATTGATATTGCTACTTTAGAGTGTGACCCAGGATTGCGTTGTCAAATTTGGAAATATCCTCTTACTCAATATGATGAAATTATAAATGCTTATTTCCTGGATTTGAATAACAACCACGATGATTACAACCACAACGATTACAGTCTTTTTGGTTTAGAATGATTCCTACTTGGTTAAAGTATTCTCTAGTGAAGGATGTAGCATTTTGCATGTCGTGTTTTCTCTTCAGTAAAATGACAAATAAACATTTTTAAGCAAGCGTGTTTACCACTGAAGGATTTTGTAATTGGAAAAAAGTTAACTATGGAAAGAATTGTGCTTTTTCAAATCATATGAAAAAATATCCAAACTCTCCACATAATGCAGCTTAACAGTCATGCAGAAATTTGATAAATCAATTACAACAGATTGAAAAGCCACTGCATACACAATCTTCTATCCAAATAGTAAATAATAGATTGTGATGTAGGACCTTAATAAACGTTGTTCAATGGCTTACTTTTCAACCATGTGCTTTTAGGGGAACATTTGGATTCTAAGAATCACGGTAATTTCATTGAAATAATTGAAATTTTGGCATCATATAATGAAAAAGTTATGAATGTAGTGTTAGATAAAGCTCTTGAAAATGCTACATATACTTCACCTAAAATACAAAAAGAAAACTTGCACATTTTCTCAAAGAAATTTCAAAATGCAGTTCAAGAGGAAATTGATGATGCAAAATTCTACATTATTGTGGATGAAGCCTGAGATTAATCAAAAAGAGAAAAAATAGCTCTTGTTTGAAAATTTGTGGACAAGAAAGGTTTTCTACATAAGAGATTTTTTGGTCTTGTTCATGTTAAAAATACAGCATCCCAAACACTAAAGAAGGAGCTATCAGTTGTCCTTTCTTGATATAATCCAAGAATTCAAAACATTTAGGATCAAGGATATGGTTGTGCAAGAAACATGCGCATTGAATGGAATGGGTTGCAAGCTTTATTTTTTTTTCTCGATGAAACAAGCTTTATTATTAAATGACCGTCCATATGTATACTATGTTCATTGTTTGGCATATCGTTTCCAATTGACTTTAGTTGCAGCCTCCAGTGAAGTTATTCATAGTCAAAAGTTTTTCTCGAAACTAAATTTTATTATCCATATTACTGGTGCTTCTTGCAAGCGTTATGATAAACTACAAGCTGAACTTGAATATTTAATTTCCATCAAGCAAGTTGAAACTAGCAAAGGAATTAATCATATTGGTACTTTGCAATGAGCAAAAGATACTCGTTGAATTTCTCATTATAACTTTTTATGTAGCTTATTAAGAATGTATAATACAACTTGTTCAGTTCTTAATAATATCATTGATAATAGATCTACATATGCACAATGTAGAGAGACAGACTCAACTTATGATACAATAATATCTTTTGAATTCATCTTCAATTTGCTTGTTATGAAAGAGATACTAGTGGTCATTGATGATCTTTGCCAAGCATGAAAACTCAAATATCAAGATATTTTAAATGCTATGCACTTAGTCTCTACCACAAAATCAATAATTGAGGGAGAGTGTTTGGAATAAGATACTTGATAAAGTAATATTATTTTGTAAACAACATGAAATAGATATCCTCAATATGGATGCTCGATATACTATAGGTAGAAGCCGAGTTTGTCATCAACAATCTCCAATTACAATGGAGCATTATTAACGAGTGAATATGTTTACCACTGTAGTCGACTCTATACTACAAGAATTAAATAGTAGGTTCAATGGATTTTGAGAACAATTACATATCATTCAAAGTAGATGATATTTGTAATCTTGCAAATCAATTTTATTCCCAAGATTTTAACGATCTAGAAAAAGTTTATTTGTGGTATTAATTACAAAACTATTAGTGTGATGTACCTCACCATCCAAATTTGAAGGAAATGAAGAACATAGTTGAACTTTGTTGACGATTAATTGAAACAGGGAAGTCAAATATCTACCCTCTCATATATTGACTATATATCTTATACTAACTCTTTCAGTTTCAACAGCATCAACAAAACGTGCATTCTGTGCTGTGAAAATCATTAAGTATACACTTCGCAACAAAATGGGAGATGAATTTCTTTCTGATTATTTGATTATTTATATTGAAAAAGAAATTGCTGAAAACTGCGATATGGAAACAATAATTGATGATTTCAACTCAATGAAAAAATAGAGAGCACAACTTCAACAATTTTTACTATGCATTTTATTATTAAATTTTGTAACATTTTTAGAAAAAATTGTTTTTTTCTTACTTTGGTCCCCCAAGTTAAAAATTTCCGGTTCCTCCTCTGACCATATGATGGTCGTTTAAGTTGGGGCTAACTCTTATTGAGGCAAACTTTAGAAAAATCTCAACCACTGAAGTTCCTATTTGAGCTACTTGGATTTTTATTCAGTATTCTCCATATGAAGTGTCACTCATTTTGCTTAAAATTTGTCTAAATCAAGGAGTTAAAGGGATGATGCTAAATAAAAATTTTGATTACTTGGAATATCTTAAATCTTTGATCTACGACTTAGATTAAATTTGTGAGGCTCCTTGCTAAACCCTTTTATCAAAAATCTAAATGGCATAAAATAACTATCATTCTTTAATTTTTTTTAATAGAAGTTGACAAATCTCACTTATTAGATAATGGAACTTACATAAGATCAATCACATGCAAAACATGTGAATAAAATAATATACAAATGAGGATTTTCACTTATACTGCATATGTGCTCATCGAGCTCGTGGGATCCACTTAGATGCATTTCTATCATTGGGTTTAGCTAGAAAGGCTTCCACTTTCTATTGTCATGCAAAATGTGAGCACATTCAGATTACTCTAGACCATCTACGAGCCTTAAAATCTAATAATTTTTAAAAATGCTTTTCTTACTTATTTTTAGACACAATCTAATGGTTAGTCTACTTAGATGAGTGTAAACTAAGCATGATTTTAGATCATATGAGATAAGATAGTGAAAATGGCTGCATTGAATTAAGTGAGTCTTGAGCTCAAGGGTTAGCTCAGCCAGCGTAGGACCACAGTTTGCTCTCTAAGGTTCTGGATTCAATTTGTACTACCATAATGGGGCCACAAGAGATTTACCTAGCTCCCCCTAGGCCTAAGTCTGGCCCAAAAAGCTGGGATATCATACATTATAAATTAAAAAAAGACTTAGGTGGGTCCCATAGAGCTAGATGACTACACCAGATGCCAATAGGGGCAGACCCAAGTAGGAATGTATCCCCCTCCCAAACTTGGAAAAGTCCGAAAAAGCCCTCTAAGTTTTAAAAATAAATGTTTTTTTTAACATTTGCCTCCATCCCTAAGATTTCTTTTTTTACATTGAGCCCCCTTCCCCCTAAGGAAAATTTCCTAGGTCTACCTTTGGAGCCAAATAGGTTTGTTGTACACAGGCCCCAAATAAGTGGGACAAAAGGTGAAGTCTCACAGATTTATAGCAAGTCCCGCCTCAGCTAATCCTGATTGTGTCCACTACCTCCCTTGAAAGACAAGTTATAGCAAACCAAATAAATACTCCTGTCTCTTTCCCTTTTTATTATCCTTGCACTCAAAAATTCGTTACATTTCTCTAAAGGCTAAGCGAAGAAGAAGAAGAAGGCCTAACAACCATGGCTAGGTTCTTCGTTGTGATGGCTCTTTGTGTCCTCCATGCTTCCCCATGAAGAGTAACTTTATTGTCCAACGCCATGTCTATTACAACACTTGTCGTACTGATTTCTAGACCACTGCATCCACTTATATCCTTGGTTTTAATATCTATGCATTTATCTTCTTCTTTTTCTTCTTCTTGTGTGTATGTATACACATTAGATGCTTTTGGCCCCACAGATAAGGAGATGGGTGGAGATGAAAAGAACCACGTGGGATCACCCTAGATATCAAGTCATTTTGATAATCCTAGCCACTTGGTCTATGCCCAAAAAGTTTAGCAGCTTTATATAAAATAGAATTTTTTTTACCCTCCCCTTGATCCAATGGTTCTCTTCCAATGGATTGATGCAAGCCCATGGGATCCAATGCCATGTAGTGAGGAGATTTCTGATGGTTCATTTGGATTAGTGATCAACTGGGCTAAGTTATTATTTGCCTATATCATCATCTTTTTCTTCTTCTTCTTTTTCTTTTCATTATATATTTTGGTGTGTGATTTGTGATCATCAAGAGGATGGGATCTATATTTTTCCAGTATCACCCTATATAAGATCCTGATCCCTAATAACCTTGTTTGACACTAAATTTGGACGACCATCTTTCTTTTATAAACCCACACATGTTGGGTTCAATTGTTAAATTGATTAGTGGTGTTAATTAAAGTGTTGAGGAAGCCACTTAAGTCAAGTGGTGGGTTTAATGTTAGATGTGTTGGTTTCATTATTTCAAATTCCAAGTTCCATTGTACACGTTATTTTAAATTCCTGTACCCATTTTAAAAACTCAAATGATTATATTTTTTAAACTCAATTTAGAGGTGATGAAATGGGCAAAAGAACCCAAACTCCCCTTAAAATTCCTTCCCTTCTATTTGCCTGAAAATAGGGGAGATTTGTATAGCAGTAACCTGGCTAGTCACTACCACAGTGGATAGGGCCCCCTGTTGGGGGCAGCTAGGGGGCCTCCTAGGGGGAATCCTATGGGTCTTGGACCACCCCAATGGGTCCCCCTTGGACCACCTATGCACACCAAAAGAGTGCCACCTTCATGCTAATGCATGTTACATATTTAAAAGCCATGTACCCTTTTGGATGCCTGTAACCACTTAGAAACTTCTAAAATTGAGAGACTCACTTGGTAACCTTATCCCTCTTCTTAAGGGCTTAAAATTATGTAGCTAATGGCCATGTATTAACCATCAAACCTTGTATAATTCAAGGTGGGTTCACTTTAGGTTTAGAATATACAACGAGCTAACTTAGGCATAATTAGCATAAGATGAGAAGCCCCTTGTAGCAAGTTACAATGCAACTTAATGCCATTGGAAACCTTTGTTGAAGGCCCGAACAAGACCGTAAGAACCTTGGCATCCCCGTAATGACCTTAAGAAATGGGGATTGATCCCATAACTTGGATACGGAGGATCCTCTCACAACCTATTCTTGATAATTGTTAAAGGGGTATGATAATATATTTAAAAGCTTGAACTTCGTTCATGATGGGGTGTGTATGAATTACCCATCACCCCCGAAGTTGCCTAAGGACACATGCAAGGCATTACCAAGTCAATTATACATGGATCAAAGTTCAACTCTCAAAATACCATTAGAAAAACAAAGTACATGAAAGTGTGACATGTGAACCCTAGATCTACCTGAAGGCAAATGGTATAACTCCTGGCATGTTATAGCAATCCAGATACTTCCTCGAACCATGTATTGATTTGTCCACTACACAATGCCTTTATACGCAACGTCTCCACCCCAGATATTATCTAACTAATGCTAGAACCATTGATGACAATATAAACCCATCCTTAGATATGGGATGTGCACTCAATCATTGTTACCACCTTCAGATGATAGGATCCCTAGTAAGGAGTGCTTGGGTTGGTTTGTGCTCTTGGACATGAATGACTGGCCTTGTTTTCTAGACCCGATTGTTACTTTTTCTAACTATTTCTATGGTTTAAAATATCGATTGATACGTACTGGTATCAATAATTACCTTTTTCTATGTTTTGATGGGATTCGGTCTTGACCTTGAGAGGACAAGAAATCGCTAAAAAATTGGTCAATATCAACCCATATATTGAAATATAGGCCTATCCGATATATTAGCTATCACAACCCGAGCCGAGGAGATTGAGGGTTAGTGAAAATCTAACCAGTGACACACGTACTCCCGTGTATATGCACCAAGACCTAGTCTCAATGCACACGCACAAGGGAAATTCACACGTGCCAAACATGTATGCAGAAGCTGTAGGTATCAAACCGAAAATACAGAAAAACCAAATGAATGATGTCCAACTGATTTCATAAAGGTCGGAATATACAAACTGAATCCAATCATAAATATACAGAACAGGAATACAACAGATGACATGAAAAGAAGATGATATGCATGTATGATACTGTCGCACTCCAATGGAGTCGTGACATTCACTCCGCTAACCCTGAAGAGACAGTTGAAGTCTCCCTTGCAATCTAAAAAACCGACGAGGACTCAGTCTAGGGGGGTTGAGCCGCAACACTAATGACAAATCATCAATACAACAATTTAGCAAAGTATAAGCAATAACAAGTTAACAAATGTGGTATCTAAGAGAATAAGTGACATTAGATAAATCATAGCATTTCAATGTCGTATTCTCAGGATCAATGTATACATAACATGTACATACTCGGTGGCTACTACATATGCCATATGCCCCCAAAAAGGGATCTTATATCGGTGCTGAGAACACCATGGGCCAGATGGGTCTCGGTTCCTGAGGTCCGGAATCCCAAGACATAAACTCACTGCAGCGAGGCCAAATAAACTACGCCAAATTCAACCCCGTCGAGTATCCTAAGGTTGAGACTGAGTAGTACCGGACCATATAGGGTCAATAATATAAGAACGTGACGTGCATGTCTTGCCAGACGTACATATCTTATCATAACGTGCATATCATAACATGTATATCTTATCAGAACGTGATTGTATATCTTGTCAGGCATAGATCAGACAAATCAAGAGGTCATACGAGTTAGACTGATCATACGAATCAAATAGAACAAACAAATCAAACTTACCAAATCCAAAGATATAATGGATGCCAAACCGAGCATGCGAGAGCAAAATAACAAAAGAGATGAAGGCTTATCAACTCACATGAATAAAATGGGTAGTATCGAACATGCAAGACCGCTGTTCCGCCCGGGATTAACCATAGACAGAGCCAGTAAATATCCAATCGTTGCCCCAGCGCAGAACGCGTATCAGAGGGCAAAGACCAAAGCCAAAATGCGAGGCAAATCAGATTCTTTTATAAGAGTCATGATCTTTTACTAGCCAACCCTATTCTAGTTATCCAGTGTTTCTAACCATGCATGATGATGTAGTTTTAAGTTATTCGATGCACAGTTGTCTAGTGTTGCATTATGTCTTAAATGTGCACTGAAGTCCCTTAAACCAAGACCCATGGGGAGGTGCTTAACATTTGGATAACGTACATGAATGATTTGCAACCCTCGAGATCATTCATGCCATTCTTACATTCCATTGGGCAAGTCTAGGTTGTCTACATACTAGCGTTAAGGCCATATCAGGTCTCTTCCTTAATCCTATCCCTTTTTATCCATTTTTAGGGGTAGTACGGCTTAACCATAGGTGAACATACGGCTTAGCCGTAGGCATCTTACGGCCTAGCCGTAATATGCATTGCGGCTCAGCTGTGATTCCCCTTACTGTTCATCCGCATTTACGGTTCAACCATATTTTGTTCTACGGCTCAGCCGTGTTCTGCTCTATGGCTTAGCCGTAGCACAATGGACGGCCTAGAGATGGCTGGGCCATAGAAATACTGTAAAAATGCTAACTCTCAGTTAATCCAAAAAATTCCACCCTGTATTGATCTACGGCTGGGTCACGGCCGAGTTATGGCTTAGCCGTGTCCTGGCTGTAGAAGAAATCTGGGTTTTTCCAGATTCTAGGCTCTGAGCCGTACTACAGTCACAGCTTAGCCGTAGACTGCACAGGGTCATTTTCGAAACCTATTCCAGAGACAACTGCATGTGTACAACAATGACAAAATCACCTGAAATAGATGGAGACTAACATAAGATGGGCTGTAACTTACTTCACATGCAAGATTGCACGAATTAATCATGATCAAACATCTACCCACATGGTTCATACAAATCATGCTTATACTTGCCTCAAATGAGTCCTAACAAACTCTTAGTTGTCCTTGGGCTCAATTCACACTTCTAACCACTGATCCAACACCCATGCATGCAAAAAAAGAAAGCAAGAAAGGGACATGAGTGCATGTAACGATAACTAATATGAAGAATAAGGAGAAGAAGAAGAGAATCAAGTAACTAAAGCTTGCCTTAATTATACACATGAAGATGATGTAGCAGAAGCGTGCACAAGATCCCTTCCCTGGCTTGATCGACAAGAAGAAAGGTGAAACAAGAAGAGAGAAGAGAAATCAACATGAGGAACTGATGAGGGAGAAAGTCGGTGGAACTTATAAGATAAGGATGAAAGGAAATTACCAAAAAGTCCAAGCACTAAGATAATTTACAGTTCAAGTCAGATAAGGGTCCAACGGAAACAAACGACATCTTTAGCGAACGACGTGGTTACGAGAATTAACGAGCATAACAAAAGACACACGTTGATGCCAAGATGATGCATGAATGCCAACATCTTACAAAATCTAAAATTACGAAAAAGGGCTCATGTCTACCTAAACCAAGTCAAACTCAACCCAACTACCTATCCATAACCCGAAACAAAGCAAAATACAAAGGAAAAGCACAATTAGCGACCAATTCATCATTAATTAGTCGCTAAATAGGATTAAGTTGGGTCGGAGTGTTACATTAGCCGATAACTTTAAAATATCATCTGATAAAAGGTGTCTTCTTCCAAGCCCGCTTATTGCAAGCAATAATAATAATAACAACAAAACCTCCAGCATGTTGCGGTAGAATGAAAACAAAAGAAAAAAAGGATATATAAGAGAGATGGAGGGGAAGATGTAGATAGAAAAATACCTAGATTACATCACTTTGCTTTGGAACCACCACCACTACTACTACAGCCGGCATAGCTATTGCAAGTAAGGCCACACCAACCTGACTGCTCCCCCACCATCTTCTTCCCTTCCTCTTATCTTTCCTCTCTTTTTCTTTCCCTTTCTTCTTTCTTTCCTCCTTTCCTTTCCCCTTTCCCTCTTCCATTTCCCTATTTTTTTTCTGGCAAATGATGAAAATTAGTGGGGCCAAGGGCATATGCCCTTTTTAGGGTTTTTTTTAATATCTTTTCTACTGCTCAACTGAGTATCATAGAAGTAAGTTTAAAAATCTACCACTTGTGGGTCCTACAATGGGGCCCACCTACATAAAATCCAAGTTGTTCAAAAATATTTCTTACTCCCTCTATTATGCCCTAAGAAAGTTTCACTCTAATTGGCAATTAGTCTACCATTAGATTAATCAATCAATCAATTTTGAAAAAAAAATCTATCTAATAACAACTCAACTTGTAATAAAATGAAATTTGGATGAGGACCAGTGTAAGAAAAAAGCAACTATTTTGAGGGGTTTAGATTTTTTGTATGTGGATCCACTATGAAGCCTACAAGATTTCAAAACTACCCTCACTATTTTTTAATTACACAGCATTAAAAGGACCTATTTATTTTAAATCTACACCACTCAAATATAAATGCTTCTTCTGTGGGCCTTCAACAAGTTTTACTTAAATAGAAGTTAGGGTCAGTGAATTAATCACTAATAAGACATCTAGTGTAAATGTGTAATGATTCCAATCATATAGCATAACCAATCCAATTGTGGCCTAACTATGATTTTATTAAATCTTTACAAAGCTATTACAAGAGGTGATATTCATTTTTAATGGCTAGGATTTTACATATTGTGACATAAATGGATTTATAAATTATAAGAATGGACATATAGATTTTACATTAAAATTTGACTTATTTAATAATTAATGAATGGACAGCGATATAGGATCTCCTAACTTAGGGAAACTGATATTTTGACTTATAGTTGTCACCAACGGGAAAAAAACATTGTTTTCTAACACTTCACAAAATTCTAGATTTTTTGGATATTTTCTCAAATTTTTTTTAGGTAAAAAAAATTCACACCACGACAACCATAACGAACTGCAAACTGTGACCGATACTGCGAGAGTATCGATTTTAGGGGCTAGCCGATACAGTGACCGATACCATGCTTTTAATCCATACCCATTTCAGGCATCCCTTTTTTGGCTGACATGCTGCCCATTTATACATAGACTAGTATACCTCATTTGGCCAGATCCAATGATGTTGGGCTATTATCCTTACCTAGCTTTGCCTGCTCATCATGTGGTAAGTTGGTTAGTATCTTAACCGAACTCCTATCTAGGTTGAACCTAATACAGGAACTCATCCTCATACACCTAAAACTGAACATGAAGGGAAAGTTGCCACTCTAACCCTGATCAAGGGTCATAGGAAGGGCTAACCATATTAACTGCACAATCTTAAATACCAATCAACCTTTTGTCTAGCCCTAGACATGTGAGGTGTTACAGTGGACCCAAGACTGAGAATATGATCCGTAATCAAGATTGGTTAGCCCTGATGGGATAACTCGCCCTCTTGGATCTGCCTAAGAATATGATGTATACCGGTAGACTATTTGGCGTTCATAACATACTTGCACTTGAATGTATGTATGTGATACCATTGATACGTTGTACATGATATTTACACTCTCTTTACTAGCACAGTACTAGTTGTTTTCATTGTAGGTATCAAGGTGATACTAAGTAATAAGCATACCAATGCCAAGATCTTTATACTTGTGGTAGGTGTCAGTGATGCCGAGTTCTAGGCATTGTTGTGCTATGATTTTCAAAGTTGTAGGCATCGACGGGTGCCAGGTGTAGGTGTCACGCACCAAGCTTTGTCCATTTTTGTTATTTCTCATAGGTGCGAGTCTATATTCTCATGAGGATTTTTATTTTGCACGTACTTATAATCATGACTAGATGTCATGACTATTCACCTATATCGCACATGAATTTCGATAAGTTTAATTCGCCTTGTTTTCTGTAACACTAGAAGTGCTAGCCAATCTAACGGCTCTTTGGTTTGGTTATTCAAGTTAGGTTTGGTATTGCTCTCACTTATTTTTGTATTATGTTTTCCCATAACATGTATTGCATGTCATGTCATTTTCATTTATCGCTTACCAGACTCCTGTCTAACGCAGCTTTGGTGCTTGTAGGTAACATGTACCAATTTCGCTAGCTCATTTACTAAGCAGTTGCCTTGGCAATTGCATGATAGCTGAGCAATGCACTTAGGCTTGTATTATTGTTCATATCTTAGTGAAATGAGAGACGTTATTCATGTAGCTTAGTTTCTTTATTGTATCTTGTAATTTAGCCCCTTCGACTCTATTTGTACTAGTTAATGTCTTAAAACATCTTATAAGTTAGTTTCTTGTAATTTTAATGAAATTAAGCTTTGTTGTATTATCTTTACAAAATTTTAAATTGTCTCATATTTTTTAGAACATGTGATTTATTAGATACATCAACATCACATCCATGATTCCAAGGGCCCTGGTTTCCGGACATGATAGCCTCCAATCCATAAATTGGGAATTATGCGTGAAATTGGGGCCCAATAAACATATACAATTAAAGGTTCACTATGAGTTAGAATATTTCATAATCACCATAAAATCTACGGAAGCATTAAACAACAATTGTTACAATAAACATTTCAGAGTACATAAGTCAAAAGATATATCACGTAAGTTTCAAAAGTAAACAAAAGAATTTTTGCACAAGGCCCCAAAAAATGGGCCACAAAATAATGGTAAACCTATCCAAAATAAATGAGTCACTCTCATGCTAGCCTAGATGACTCAAATGATGTCATCTGCACACTACTCATGCTCATCATCTGTGTCAGGTGCCTAAATTGCGTCACCCGCCTTGTCTTCCTTGGGATGGGAGGGCTCGGTACCTATGCACCAAGCATAGCATCATTAGACTACGAATAGCTAGTAGGTAGATAGACATGAACCATAACAAATATAGAATATCAAAGCAAATAAAGACTTCATAATCATGTTGACTACGATAAGAAACAAACAATGACATGAAGTACATAATTCTAATCCAATACACTACACAATATGATCAATCCACATAGGCCAATACATCGGGCAAGAACCAGGTCCACAATCATCGTAGGGTCTGCATGTCATAGGGTGTATAACACCATGTCCACAATCATAGAGCATAAGGCTTTATGCATATCAACGGGTGGTCAGTTCAGTTGATAATCCTCTGGATAACTCTGCTTCAGGTGATAAACAACCATGTACACAATATGGTGTACATCTTCAATATCGATCTGCACAGTCGGCCACAATATCTAAATCCATAATCACTAGCTCTTACATAGACGTGCCCCCTACTATGCTAGGCTTATGCAAGCTTAGTGGTGCTCGACCAAATAATCCTAAGTCCAATAGTGATGAATTAAATTCCCTGTAGGAATAGGTCCAAACAAAAGAGGAACTACTTCTCCTTTTAATATTCGCAACACACATTCGATAATCACATTTAATAAAAGTAGTCCTCCCAAATCCGATACGATAAACCGTTGAGCCACAACACTTCAGTTAATATCAAAGGGGATTCTAAGTACAATCATTCTAAGTTCATAGTGTGATCTCTCCAATACATAGGATAAGAAGCTAAAAAACATGTAAAACACATGTGAAAGGCAATTACAATAAGATATGATGAAAACCCTAAGGCCTAGGAGTATTTACAATCCAACTCTCAAGTCAATGATCATTATTCCCGTACCTGACATCTTTACTCAAACCATAGGTGAGGTAAGGTTGAGACACCCATCCAATTCATCAGTGCATAGGCCATTATTGGATGTCTCAATGCCTTATATTAGCTAAGTAAGGAACAGATTGTACAATGTACATGAACCATATAATTCATAAAGGTATGTTAGCTCACAACATCACTTACTCATAGTCCATCAATAAGTCCTTAAAAGAAAAGGGCCACGGGTCCTAAAACCAATCCAAAAGTCCTTAAGTCAAAATGGAATTCTCTTGGAAATCATGTGGCCACGGTTGACTGAGACTTGGACCTCAGCCGACCAAGACTCACCGCGATGGGCCTCCCGATCAACTAGGTACCAAAAGTTGAAACCTAAAAAGCCTTGTCAAATTTTTTCCTCCGAGACAAAGGCAAACCTAGAAAATCCCTTCATCCATGGTTAACCGGGCTTCTAATGGTTGAAACACAAAATGGGGTCCATCAAGCACTCCTCATTAGCCGTGGTCAACCATAAGACCTCTCACAGTAGACTGGGCCCCTTCCGAAACCAAAACCAAAATTTCTATTTTGCTTAACATGCCATTCCAATCACTGCTCCTTTCACCTATTAGCACACAAAAGAAAAAAGGCCAAGCCCACTCCAATTCATATACTTATCACCCCCAATCCCCATCAAACCATCCATTCCAATTTGCTACCTATAATTCTAGCATGTTATTCCAAATTAAATCAAAATGAGCACAATGATATCCAAATTCACCTAAACCTACTAGAATCAAAGTATACACATACATATCATCAATAGGTTAATGGTATCTACTTGCCTTTGATGAAAATGCAAAGAAAATGGAGATGCCATAGCTCATTATAGTTTCCCTAAAGCTCAAAATGGAAGAAGACTCAAGCCCAATCCAAAACAACCGATAAAAGGGAAAGGAAGAATCTTAGTAGCTAAACTAATACCATCCTAACTCAAAAACCACAATACCTAACTTCTACAAACTCATAGACTCACCTAGTGTTGGCTCGATGGAGTCTCAAAGATGGTGGCAACTTGAAGAAGAAGATGGTGGAGCTCGATGGATGTGAGGGTGGCTTTGGTTACTCTACTGGTTGGGGAAGTGAAGAGGAAGGAAGGATAAAGAAAATCAGAGAGAAAAGAGAAAAAAAGAAAAAAAAAAAGAAAAAGAAAGGTCGGTTCGGTTCATATTATCTAGGTTTGGGTTTTGGTTAATTACAAATAGGTCCAAGGTTCAACTAGGCAGAGTTTTAGGTCTTAGAGAGTTAGGTTCAAGTCAAGGTAGAAGAGTGAAGTTAATGGAATTAGGTTATCTATCAAATGAGCCCAAAATCTCACAATTCATAAACTATGTAAAAGCCCTCTTAGACATCTTGAAATTGCAAAGTACCCCTTGTTATGCTCAAACGAGCTTCAAACTTCGCACACATGATCCTAAAATTAATTTGGACTTGCTTAGACTCTAAACGCGCTTAATTGACTAACAAAAAATTAACTAACACTAAACACTAAATTAAGATACTGGATCTTACATCCACCTTTTTATTTATCGCATGGAAACAATCTTTCATGGACCATGAGAGTAAAAGAAATGTGATATTATGTTTTTTTAGTATTTACATTACATTTCCTTACCACTAAATGAAATGTAACGTTTCCACTAGTGTGCAGCCTTACCGTGTGCACTATATGTATGTATTGGAGCCAACTAATGAAGGAGAAGATGGGGTTCGAAAGTTCTAGATGGATCAAATATGTGTGAAAAATTGTTAATATCATCGGATCATCCTGACACCTTAATCTATGCCCTCAATTTTTACAATTTTAAAAGGCACACTTCTTTGACAAATTTATCCAATAGTTGATCTTATTTGGATTTTATTTGAATTGGCGTAAAACCCATTGGATCAGTGATATTCAAGGGGTAGTGGGACTAGATTGATGGATCAAAGTGGGTCTCACCTGGCAAAAAAAAAAACACTAGTGCTCATATGGGTGCTCATATCCATCTTGAGCGCCTACTTAATGAAGTCATCTTTGGACAAGCCGTATCACTGAGGGCCTGGTTCTTTGCTGGAAGTCAGAGAATTCCTGAAATCTTAAACATAGTAGAATTCCTAGATGCTCCTTTGAGCTTGAGCATCAAAAAATTCTACCAAAAGGCAAAGTGGCTATAATTTCAAAATGCTGATTGGGCAAAAGAGACCTTTCAAGTAAATGGAATCTTGAAATGCTTGTGAAGAAACATGCTGTTAAGAAGTGGACAAGATGTCACATCATGTCTAAGAAACCCCAACAACTCAAATTATTCACAAAAATTCTAGCAAAAGAATAAGGCCTTAGAGCCACTAACAAACCAACCCCCATCGTGTGATTATGCATAGAAACTTTTGGATAACTCTGGATCCATATCTTACCAGCAGCGTTGTGGGGTCCTATTAGGCGATCATGATTTTAGATTGAACAACCAAAAACATTTAGTAAACTCAAATTTTGAGACCACTGATCTTCAATCCTACATTTGATTGTTGCTAGGATATCTAGATTTAAATTATGTAACAAAATAGAATGTCTTTTTATAGTAACTGAGGTTATCTCAGGCCTTTGGGCCGGACTAATCCCTTTGGGTTTGGGAGAGCACAATAAGTTCCATGTGGCCCTAGTGTGGTAGCGCATCTCAAACCCAAAACATCTAGAGCAAACAGTGTTCCTAGGCCACTTGAGCTACCAAGGTGCAGAAAATAGCGTTCTAGGTGCATTTTATATAATTGACTAAACCTTATGTAATCAACATCATCCATCGCTAAAACCTTTATATATTGTCCTAAAAAAACTTCATATATTAGGTGGTACCTATAAACCTTGCTTCAAACACTTAGAATATGCATGTTTAGAAAATGCATGTACCATGCACACACACAGCCATGAATTGGCTCAAAAAAGAAGATTTTTAGATATCAACCACAATTAGAATATTGGTCATGTAGATGCGAGTTTTTTTAATATTAAGATAGCCAAATCAATGTATCAGCTAACGGAGTATCGGTCTGTATTGGTTCTCAACTATATTGGTGATTACATACTAGTTATAAAAATCATAATAGAATTTATAAATGTAGTATAAGTTTTACAACTATCAATTTGACTGACATAACCCTCCTTTGCTCAAGCTTTCATGCAAAGGCAGCTAAGGTGGGAATTAGGCCTTGACCAAAACTATAGTAAACATGTGATGTGGTGTGCAAGTGCTGTCACGCCTTTAAACTGAGCCAGATCTAAACTCGACCTTAAAGGTGTGAGAATTATGGCCAATTTAAATTTTTTTTGAATAATAGGACGGGCCCCAATTCCAGGTGGGTCTAGGTCCTTCGTTAGGCCTATGCTTGTCGATCAAGCAACTATAATTACACGAGGAACAAAAATCTATAATCTGCATAGCTGAGTATCATATACAATTCATATAAACTAAGCTCAATATCAATTAATAAATGGTCAAAAACTTTGAAGTATAACAATTAAAGTTGTAACCTCAAGATAAATAAATTAAATGACTACACTAATGGCTCCAAACATAGCCTTATTATAAGAGTCTACTATTTCGAATCTACTGTTTCAAATCTAAGCACCATCACTAAAACACCTCAGACACTGTCATCGGCGCTCCACTCAATAACTCCATCATCTAGCGGAATCTCTTGCATCTCCTAACCCTCTGGTTTAGCACCAGCAACGAGACCTAGACACCAAAAGTAGTAGGTTAGATTGACACAATCTGGAAAGAGGTAAACTGCAAGTAATGATGTTAATAAATTGAATTAAAGCATATTTTACATCCTACCCAAAATATACTAAATGCAAACCCAATGGTATGAATGCACAAACAATGGGTATTCCTATAGATACAATATACAAGAATAGGTATTCCCGCTAGATATAATAAATGGCACAACTGTGTACTATATCGCACAGTACACTATGTCCAGATGACGTCCGACCACCTCCAACTGCAGTCGATTAGATATTTGTATATGAATACATACTATATACGAATGCGTAATAAATCATGCTATGAAACCCTTAGTTCACAATATCCAAACCATTACCAATTTAAGTGCTTAGATTGTTTAATTTAAAAGTATATTATGATCGTGTTATTTCAATTTCTCTGAGAGTAAGCACTAATCCACTTAATGGTTATAGTTAGTTAAGTATGCACATGGGAATCAACTCTCTTTCACAATAGTAATGAGAGTCCACGATGTCAATATCCTACTATTGGTGTCTATCATATGGTACATCCCAGAACTTACATTCCTATTCTGAATCCAGTACAATCCTCATGTGAATATTCAACTAACTTTTCTCAAAAATAGAACCTATTTAATCCAATTATGTAAAGTTAGTGTGTTTTACAAGTTAGATAAAAAGTACTCAAGTCCCAAATCCGAACTAAATGCAATTATGATCAAAAGGAGAGGGAATAATTAGGTTCTTAATCATCATTGATGTATATTAAAACGCCTAATTATTTTATGTCAAAAAGAACCAAAACCCGGATTCATATCTAAAATTTAAACTCAAATTAAAAATCCAAATTAGAATCCTAAATAAAGTCTAATTAAGATTTAAATCATCCCTAATTACATCTTGATTAAATTCTAATCGAACTAATTAAAATACTAATAACACGTAACTAAATCCCAATTAAAATTATAATCAAACCTAATTAAAATTCTAATCACACCTAATTAAATATTAATTAAGATTCTAATCAAGTCACAATTAAACCCAAATCATGATTCTAATCAAATTGTAATTTAATGTTCTAACACCCAAGCCTACTATGGAAACCCAAAAAGAAAATCCGAAACAAAAATAAAATAAAAACCCAAAAATCAAGTCCAGAGTTTCAATCCTCTTGGGCCCACTTGGCTCTACTGCCAGGCTCGCGTGGCAGCCTGCCAAGCCAGTGGCCTAGGCGTTAGGCGCTCCCTATGCACGCCTGGCAACAGCGCTACTTGTGCATGCCAGGTAGCATTTGCTAGCCAGCTTGCGCAAGCAACAAATGCCTACGCAGCAATTTTTTTATTTTTTTATTTGATTTCAATTGAATATCCATTATTAATCCAATCAAAACATTAAACCCAATCAAATAATTCAGATTTTTAAGCATATCACTTAATAAAACAGCTAAAATGACATTATTTATAGTTATCCACTTGCCTCAATTTTGATACCCAAAAGCAAATATGGAGATCAAACGGTATGCAAACCTCACTTCCGAAACCGAACTACAAATCAAATCCTTCTGGAGTTGCAAACACTATCAAGGTAGCCAAAGAGAGAGGAACAAGATAAAGTGATGGCATTTTCCGAAGCTCTTCGATCAAGCCTTGGTTCCCTCCGAGAGCTGTTAGGGTTTAGTTGCAAAGGAAAGGAAGAAGAGTGGAAGAAATGTGCATACGAAGAAAAGACGATCGGATGCTTTTAAGGTTGGGTTTACGTAAAGGTTTATCCAATTTACAAAGAAGGGTTCCCTACTCTTTAGTTAGTTTTATAAAATTTCAAAAAATGGATTTTAGCTCAAAAGATCAAATAACTTGGACCTAAGGCCCAAGAATGTCTAACCAACCCATCTCTAATGGGCCCTATACAAAACAACCATGCATGCAAAGATTCAAAATCTCTAAAATGGCCTATCAAGCATCCATCTAACCCTTTCAACTCGACTCAACGTGACAAACCGATTCAACCGAAAATTAAAAGATCTGAGGCCTGACAAGTGCCAAAGTTCGGCTGGAATGTCGACTACCGAGAGTAGTGTGCAGGTGCCAAAGTGCAGCTGGAATGCAGAGAGAAAGAGAGAGCATGGAGATGACATACAGCATTGAAAGACTGGCAGACCAAATGGAAACGAATCCAGATTACATGAGGAAAACCCCCTGGAATCTAAACTCAAGGGAACATACAAGATCCATGTGCACAGGGGCAGAACTAGGATTCTGCACCAAGGGGGGTTGAATTAGAAGATTTTCTTTTCATGCAATATTATATTTTCAAGTGCTCCCTGTAATTCGCAAAAATTAAAATCTCAACGTTGGAGGAAGTTGGCAAATCGGAGGTTGGCAACGATGTATCAACTTCCGATTTTTTGTCATTTTTTCTCTTGAAATTTGCATTAATTGAAATTGTCTTTCCCATCTAAAAATTAAATTGAAATTATAACAAGCACATTTTAGCAACTATGATAAAATAAGTGATTCACAAATCACAATCTAGTAGCGTTTTTTTCTTTTTAATTTCTTATTAGTTAATCCAGTCATCACATAAATATTGAAAATATTTTAGAAATTAAAACACATAATTTGGGAAAAAAATATTTTTTTCTTCACAAGTACATGCTCAATGCCAATAGCATAGTCATACAAATGTATTTCCATTAAATGGGCAAAACATATCAAGTATACTAAAATGCTAGAATCAAGATTAAATCAACATATTAACAATGAAAATGCTATCCACTTGCCTTACAATGAGAAAAAATGGAAATGAAGAAAAGCCTAACTCAAGACCAAACCCATGGTGCTCAAATGGAGAGAAAACCCAAAGCCAAGCCAAACCCACCTACAAAATGGGCAAAAAACTCCTCTAAACCATTATTAATCTAAAAACTAAAAGACCTAATCATGGAGAGGTTGAGAGCTTACCTAAAGCTCAAGGATGAGGAAGAAGTTTGGAAAATTGTGTCCACTGGTTAAGGGCTACGCGAGGAAGAAGATGACGTAAGAAGACCAGTGGTTGGTACCCTGGGGGGTGGTTAGCCGTGAGGTGGAAAGAGAAGGAAGAAGAGGAAATGAGGAAAGGAATGAAGAAAAATAAAAAAACTGAGATGGGGGTAACTGCCTAATTTTCTCAATAATTTTTTTTTAAGCTCAGGTTGTGAGGTGTTCTTGTGGGGGGGGGGGGGGGGTTGCCCCCTGCATGCACTAACTTAAGTGGGTTCCATAGAGATGAGTGCACATGCAAACCCCAAATTAGGCCTATCAATTTGTCCTTGAGATAAGAGAGCAGGCCTGGCCCAGCCTAGCTCTCAAAAAGCCCTTAAAATGAGGGCTTTTGTTTCTAAGAAAAAGCCTTAGTTTGGACAACTTAAAATGAGGGCTTGGACAATTTTTTGAGGCCTTTTAATTTGAGTGCTGGTCTTAAATAGTACTAACTCAGCCCAGCCCTAGCCTTAACCATCCTACATTTCTTTATGTTATATTATATTTATATTTATACATACATATGTACACACACAAAAGTGTGCATATAACAGTCACATAGTAGTAATAAATGGGGATATAATGGCAATTTCATATGTCCATGCCCATTACAAAATACCCTAAAAACTCATACACATATGCTTAGTTTATTCCATCTCTATTTAACTATTTAAGTTATGTATTATTCTTAATGTATAAAAAATCAGTGTTACATGGCTGTTTCCGGTCCATTCTAATTTAGTATTTAGGTTTTTATATTATTTTTATGCAATATTCTCGCTAGCGTGGAAGGGGTGTAGTGCTCTTATTAATAAGGATACACGTTTTCCTATGGAGAGGCTTGGGATGTGACGGATTTAAAAGGGTAGTTTGTATGTGTATGAAACTTTAAGGATAAGGAGCAATCCAAATATCCTTTAATTAGTTAATTATAACTCCCAGTTTAAAAATCCAAACTAATAGCGATTTTTAAGTGCATTTATTTTAGTGACTGAAGTCCAACAATGCTTAGCAGTTAGATCAGTGTTAAGTTAAAAATAATTTCAATTCATAAAAAGTACGTGAATATAGATGTTTTCAAAGTTGCCCAAGATAGAAATAATTTGTTACATGAAATTTATTGCGAAATATGTGAGACAGAACATTTTCTTGAACTGTTTTCTTTCTTTAATAAAATAAATAAAACTATATGTGTAAAACGCAAGTCACAAAAAGCACATATGACTTTGTTTGATAAGTTTGATAAAAAGAAAAAAAAAAGGTTTTAAAGACAGCTGCAAATGTTCTTTTAGCGGTTCCCTCATAATAAAAGTTAGACAAAATAAAGCTCGGTTAACATTCGATATATGATAACAGTGTTAAAAAAAATTAAATAATGATTTTCTTGTTTTGAAGCCTTTAAATCCTGCCCTAGCCGTCACAACCCGAGCCCAGAAGATCGGGGGTTAACACAAATCTAACCAGCGACACACGTACTCCTGTGCATATACACTTAAACCCAGTCTAGATGCACATGCACAAGGGAAAATCACACGTGCAAAAATTTACGCAGAAGCTGTAGGTATCAAATCGTAGCACTAAAACAATACAGGAGACCAAAAGAAAGGATATCCAAAAGCTATCACAAAGGTTGCAGATATACAACTGAATCCAATCACAAATATACAAAACATGAATATAACCAATGACATAAAAAGAAGACAATATGCAAATATGATAAAGTCGCACTCCGATGGAGTGATTTCACACACTCCGCGAACCTGAGGAGACAGCTGGAGTCTCCCCTGCAATCTGAAGGACTGACGAAAACTCGATCACGTGGTCTGAGCCTGCAACACCAAAGACAACTCATGAATACAACGATTCAGCAAAGTATAAGCCATAACAAGTTAACACATGTGGTATCTATTAGAATAGAAACATTAGATAAATCATAGCATTTCCATTTCGTATTCTAGGCAATTGTGCATTCAAATTAAAACATGCTCTCAGAATCACTGTATACATGACATATATATACTAGGTGGCTACTACATATGCCATATACTCCCAAAGAGGGATCTTATATCCGTGATGAGAACACCATAGGCCAGATGATCTGGATTCCCCAAGATGTGAGCACACTGCAGTGGCGACATATAACTATGCCAAATTCAACCCCGTCGGGTATCCTGAGGCTGAGGCTTAGTAGTGCCGGACCATATGGAGTCAAACAAATATAAGAACATGCATATCTAATCATAACGTGCATACCATAACGTGTGCATAGCATAATATGTATATCTTATCAAAGCGTGATGTGCATGTCTTGTTAGGCATATATCACACAGATCAAGAGGTCATACGAGTTAAATTAATCATACATATCGAATAGAACAATCAAATCAAACTTATCAGATCAAACGATATAATGGATGCCAACAGCGTATGAAGAAATAAGATACCAAAAGGTGAAGGCATCTCAACTCATATGCATCAAACGGTAATATCGAACATGCAAGACCGCTGTTCCACCTGGGATTAACCATGGACAAAGCTAGGAAATATCCAATCGTTGCCCCAGCCCAGAACGCGTAGAAGAGGGCAAAGACCGAAGCCAAGATGCAATGCAAGTCAGATTATCTTACGGGAATCACGATCTTTTACTAACCAATCCTATTCTAGTTATCCAGTGTTTCTAACCGTACATGATAATGTAGTTTTAAGTTGTCCGATGCACCATTGTCTAGTGTTGCAGTGCATCTGGAATGTGCACCGAAGTCCCTTAAACCAACACCCATGGGAAGGTGCTAAACAACCAGATAACATACATGAATGAATCGCAGCCCTCGAGATCATACATGTCATTCGTACATTCTATTGGGCAAGTTCGGGTTATCTACATCCTAGCATGAGGGTCATATCAGGTCTCTTCCTTAATCTTATCCTTTTATTCATTTTTCAGGAGTGGTACGGCTTGGCCGTAGGTGAACATACGGCTTGGCTGTAGGCATCTTACAGCTTAGCCGTAATATGCACTACGGCTCAGCCGCGGTTCCCCTTACTATTCATCCGCATTTACGATTCAACTGTATTTCGTTCTACTGCTCAGCCGTATCCTGCTATATGGCTTACCCGTAGCACATTTAACGGCTTAGACATGGATGAGCCGTAGAATGTCTGTCAAATGCTTACTCCCAGTTGATCCAGAAAAGCCACCCTGTACTGATCTACGGCTGGGTCACGGCTCAGCCATAGTCCATTATACGGCTTAGCCATGACCTGGCCGTAGAAGAAATCTGGGTTTTTAACTCTTTGGACTATGAGCCGTAAGCAGTTTACGATTTAGCCATAGATTGCTTGGGGTTATACTCTGAACCTGTTACAGAAACAACTGCAATAGATGGAAACTCATACAAGATGGGCTGTAACTATACTTCACATGCAAGATTACGCAAATTAATCACAGTCAAACATCTACCCATATGGTTCATACAAATTATGCTTATACTTGCCTCAATTAAGTTCTAACACACTGTTTGTTGTCCTTGGGCTCATCACACTTCTTGGCAATGATCTAACACCCATGCATGTAAAAGAAGAAAGAACGAGAGGCGTGAGTGCATGTAACAGAAGGCATCATGAAGAAAAGAAGAAAAGCAAAACCCACGGCTCACCTTCAACCACACACGAATGAAGAAGCAGGAGTAGACATGCACAAATGCTCCCTCTCTGGCCTGATCGACAAGAAAAATTGAGAAACAAGAAGAGAAGAAGCAAGAGAGGAACCCACGTGAGGAACTGATGAGGGAGAGAGTCGGTGCTTGATTTATAAGATAAGGATTAAGACAAATTACAGGAAAGTCCAGGCATTAAGGCAATTTACAGTTCAAGTCATTTATGGGTCCAAGGGAAACAAACGACATATTGAATAAGCGACGTAGTTACGAAAATCAACGAGCATAACAAAAGACACGCGTTAATGTCAAGATGTTGCATGAGTGACGACATTTAACAAAATCTAAAATTACGAAAAAGGGCTTATACCTACCTAAACCAGGTCAAACTCAACCCAACGACCTATCCATAACCCGGAACAAAGCAAAAACAAAGACAAAACACAATTAGCAACCAACTTATCAATAATTAGTCACTAAACCAGATTAAGTTGGGTCGGAGTATTACAGTAGCCAAGCCCTGACCCTCAAGGGTAGGGTAAAGGCTTAGGTAGTACAGACCCTTCAAGGGCTTGGGCTCACCCACGGCCCTTCAAGGGCTTGACCCTTTGACAGCCGGAGGCCAAGTAGATTGTTGTTCAGAGACATAGAGCCTTGGGATTGCATTTCTAAATATAAGTAGGACAGAAACAGAAACCCCACGGATTTATTGCAACTCCAGCCTCAGCATATCGTGACCGTGTCCATACCTCCCATTATAAGACGAGTTGCCGTCTCTCTCCCTTCCTGTGTCGTCGCTTACAAAGATCCGTTCCATTTCTAAGCTCAGCAGAAGGAGAAAGAGAAGAAGAAGAAAGCTTAACAACCATGGCTACGTTCTTCGTCCTGATGGCTTTCTGTGTCCTCCCTGCTCTCGTTAGCGCACGCCCCATGAAGAGTGACTTCATTGTGCAAGGCCGCGTCTACTGCGACACTTGCCGTGCTGGTTTCCAGACCTCTGCTTCCGTTTACATCCCTGGTATTAATATCTATACATTCTGCTTCTTCTTCTTCTTCTTCTTCTTCTTCTTCTTCTTCTTCTTTTGTGTGTGTGCATATATAAATATTAGATGCTGCTGGGCACCACAGATCAGGAGATGGGTGGGGATGGAAAGATCCACATGTGACCACCCCAGATATCTAAGTCATTTTGATAATCCTGGCCACTTGATCTATACCCGGCTTTATATTAAAAAGGATTTTTTAAGCCGTTGATCCAGTGGTCCATTCCCAACGGATTGATGCAAACCCATGAGATCCGGTGCAATGTAGTGGGGAGGTTTCTGATGGTTCATTCTGATCGGTGATCAAGTGGGCTCAGTTTTTGTATCTTTATCTTCTTCTTCTTCTTCTTCTTCTTCTTCTTCTTCTCCTTCTTCTTATATACTTTAATGTGTGACTTGTGATCATCTGGAGCATGGGATATATGTTTTTCCAGCCTTTTTGAGAATTTTAAATGAACATTTTTTACTATGGGATAAATGACTTCTTCTTCTCTTCCAATATTGACTATGGATCCAGATCTTACCAGCAGGGTTGTGGGGTCCTCCTGTCAGGAGGACATGATTTTAGATGGAGGAACCAACAACACCCAATTAACTCAAGTTTGGGGGACCAGTGAACATCAAGCCAATATTTGATTGCTGCTGGGATATCTAGATCTAAATTAATTAACAAAATAGAATGTCAAGGTGCTGAAAATAGAGCTATCAGCCATGGCCAAACCCTTTATATACTGTCCTAGGGAAAAAAAAAAACTTTATATATTGGGTGGTGCCTGTAAAGCTTGCTTCAAACACTTAGAATTTGCATGTACCATGCACACGCACAGCCATGACTCGACTTAGAGAAGAAGCTTTTTAGATATCAACCACAATCGGAATATTGGTCATGTAGGTGTGAGTTTTTTTAATGTTAAGATAGCCGAATCAGTGTATCAGCTAACAGAGTATCAGTCTGTATTGGTTCTCAACTGTATTGGCGATTACATACTGGCTATAAAAATCAAAATAGAACTTGTAAATGTAGTATAAGTTTTGCAACGATCAGTTTGACTGACATAACCCTCCTTTGATTGAGCTTTCATGCCAAGGTAGCTAAGGTGGGCACTAGGCCTTGAGCAACTCTATAGTAAACATGTGATGTGGTGTGCAGGTGCTAGAGTTCGGCTGGAATGCCGTGAAAGAGAAAGCATGGACATGACATACAGCATTGAAGGAATGACAGACCAAACAGGAACATACAATATCCCTGTGCCCGATGACCATGAGAATGAAATCTGTGAGATGGTGCTAGTTAGCAGCCCCCAGATGGAATGTGCAACTGTGGTGCATCATGCTGATCGTGCCCGTGTGGCCCTCACTCGCAACAATGGAATTGTATCGGACACCCGATATGCCAATAACTTGGGCTTTCTCAAGGATGCACCCATGGTTGGCTGCTCCGAACTGCTCAAGAAGTACAAAGAGTATGATGACTGAGAGACTTTAAAATTTTCTCTTTAGCTGTTACATTGAAGTGAATGATGCTTAGTTTGTTTGGATTACTTTCGATCTATTGTTTTGGGATGACTAAACTAGTGCTTTCAAGAAAAAGTGTCTCTACTAAGAGAATTAGGTATGCTGTTTTATCCTAGTGCAGTGCTTAAATGTATGGGACAGGGGCTTCGCAGTGAGTCACTTCCTGTTAGTGGGTGGTAGAATTTGTGTTGTTTTCTCATGCCTATCATGCAGAGTGCAGTTGTGTAGAAGTCTGAGTTCAATTGCAGTTAGATTGCTAGCTATTACCTACCTCTATGTGGATTTTTGTTTGTTTTATGCTTGTTTGTGGTTATTTTCGATCTTATAAATATTCTTTGCTGTCTTGAATTGCCTTTGGTGATGATGATAAAGATGACGATTAATTTTGAATGCAGCCGAATCAATATTATAGGAATCTAAAGATTATGGAGAGAAACTGATCCTGGTGCCTGTATTTACTTCTCACTTTTTCAATGTGCTATGCAGTTTATCTCACTGTAACAGATGACTGAACACCTGACAATGATTGACAAGATCCTCTGACACAGTTGGATGGTACTCGCAGAGGCAATTGTTAGGTTGTGGATTGAGTCATGTAACCTATAAAACAGAGTTCTGATAATGGTTGACACAGTTTAATGGGCCAGCCTTATAAATTTGGTTATACAGGGCGCACACCCAAAGGTTTTATTTGGAAAGATGAAAATCTCCCCCAATTAAAACATCTTATTCATGGACCATGGTCACTGGACTTGCTAGTACAGGTACCGGACCGACATTGAACATGGGAGACTGCCATTACTAAATTGCATTCTCATGCATAGTTTGAACATAAGCAGAGCAGCAGAAACAGGGTTTTAGAGACATTTCTTCATCTGACTTCCATGTCTTTGGATTTTGGAATCCTAAATTGGAGTATTGCAAGACAGAACTAGATAGCTAGCATTTTTAACAATAGTTCTCTCAAAAGCAAGGTTCTGTCACCGGGGAGATATGATGAGAGTGATATACAAAGTGCGTAAGAGGGATGTATCCATGAGTTACTTGCATCATAAGTGATGCATGAATTTTTGTATGTCTCTTTGTTTGTACCATTATATTCTACGTAGTGGATGTGTCGTAGTTGGTTGTTCTAATTCTAGTCTTGGAATTTGAAATGGTTAAGTATTAGCATTTAAGATCTATTTGAAAACTCCATAGAAGGGACTGGAGATGAAAACTACTTATCCCTCCTCGCTTGAAAGGGTTTAAACTCATGCCTGTAGTGTCACTGACCAGCAGAGCTCCAGCTTGGAATGATCGGAGATGAACAATGATGGACAAAAAAGCAATAGAATCAATGCATTTTCTAGTGTGTTTATATATCCTCCTTTGCCTTACAAATGTATAATAGGCCTAAAAAACCAACAAGGAGAGAATGGTTATATCATTTATGTATTGCAGCAACATGTTGAAGCATTGCCATTGCAAAAGATCCTATTCACCACAATAAGATAGAGCACATTACTATTAAGCATCATTCATTCAACCCCAAATTGATGAGACAAAGTTCTATTAATGTTGATTATGATGTTTCATTAGTAATGTTGTCCAGAGTGGAGAGACCAGGGTTTAAGTAAATCAGATGGCTAACATTTTCACAAAGGCTTTCTCAAATGGAAGTTACTTTACCTGTTTAGAATAATCTCCCTCTCAAAATAAAGTTTCTCTTACCTATAAGAGATGATGAAGTAATTAAGAAAACACGTTAAGGGGAAGCCCTGTATTAGTTGATTTTGATAACAAGGGATGTAGCTATGACTTCCTGTCTGAGGCCCTAAAAACAGTGCTTCCCATGATCAGACAGCTCTTGGTAAGAGAAAGACCTTTCAGTCCTATTTTCCAACTTTGAGACCCACGACCAAGTGCTTCCCAATAGATGGTGTCATCTTTTGTGCACACTCATGTCAAACAAAGACCTTTTAATCTTCTTTGCTAACTTTGAAGCCCTCAAAACAGTGCTTCCCATGATAATGATTCTCATTTTGCACGCCCTAGGCCACAAAAATGTTTCAGTCCCCCCACCGCAAATAATTTGCATACATATAGGTCGGTCCTGCGAGCCTTCCCATTACTAAAAAGGACTATATTTAGGTTTTTTCAAGTAAAGCTGAATGTCAAGACTTGAGAAACCTAATTATTTACTTAGGTTACCAATCAATAAAATAAATGACTTCAGAAACCTAATCAAATATTTTTTTATTAAAAAAAAGTTTTCATGAAGTCTCTATTTAAATGTCTTTCGAAGGGTTTTTGAGGTAAGCTCATCTAAAACAGCTTTTCATTCCTTGGAAACTTACGGCATCATACAGAGACATCTCCTCCCTTTATCTGATCTTGAACTTTGGGTTGTGTACCAGGGACCTCAAATTGATCCGGTGCATGATCTCTAGGCTTTTCCTCTTCAAATCATATGAATTCTCACAAGAGATACTTGTTTTTTATGCACACCTAAATGAATTAAAGATCTCCACATGCTTTAATATGTAAATCATTTGCTTTCCTTCCTATATTCTGCTCCTGTAATCTTTTCTTCCTATCTTTTGACAACAACAGAACATAAGAAATACAAGAAAAATCTAAAAATGAAGCACAAACAGAACATTTGAATACATCTTTACACAAGACCAAACCACACGCTGAAAAGCCTTTTTTTTTTGTTATAATTAAGTCCTAACCACAATCTACGGAAATCTGTTAAGTGAACTTATGTTTTTTTAGAACAATAGATCTCAACTAGGGGCTTTGGATGATGGGCTGCAGCAGAAATTGATTTGGTCAGGGAAGGATATTACTTGATGCAAACATTAAAATGCAGAATATATAAAGTAGATATGTTTTAATCCATAGGTACAACAGCCATGAAACCACACACTCGCACACACGCAGACACAAAACAGGGGGGAAAGACAAAATTAAAAAGGAGTTAGATGACAGTATCATACAGTAGCAGCAAAAAAAAAGGATACCATCTTAGCTCCCGACAGCTTAGTAGCAACCTGATGCATGCACATACCATTAGCTCTTATTCTTTAAATGCTACTGCTTGCATGAAGGCCAGGTTTATTCCTGTTACGATCAATAAGCACACTATCAAAGACTAGCAACTTAGTTTTTTCTACATCCTAAACAGGCACAAGTACTACATAGAACCCCTGATGTAGACTTTCATAAGAATCTTTCTTATAGCTCTGCTTACCCCAAACCAAAATTCCATATTGAGTTGTCCTCTTGGTTTGATGACATGTCTTGTTGTCCTTCAAATACTGTAAAATTCAGGTCCATTTCCTCCCTTGGCATCTCATATTCAACAGGAATCCCAAGATGTTTTCCCATCCCCCGTCCCTGAAAACTCTCATCACCTTCAAAGAGACCAGTCACCATTGCAACAACTTCAGTTGCTGCTTCATTTGAGCTTTGATGGGTCCCAGTTGCATCACTAACCATCTAAGCCCCTTTCTGCACATCTGAAGCTTTATTTAGACCACTGTTATATGATGCCATGAGCTCATCAATCGACCAACAATGATCTTCTAGTAGGTCTAATGCAGGCACAGGAAGTCCCACTTCATTAGATCCTTGGTTGTTGCTGCTATTGTGTGTTTTATAAGCACATGTGGACTCATGATCAGCTCTAGAGTTTTTATCAACAAAATGGGAAATGGGGTTGCTTTGCAAGAAATTCTGGTTTGGGCAAGAATAGATCCTAGGATTTATGGCGGCCTCCTCTTCGAACACACATGTCCTCTTCCTTTGATGATTGTTGCTAGGAGCATCATCTGACTGGCCTTCATCTTCTTCAAGAGAGGAAATCCTCAGAGATTTTTGTGTTTGTTGTGATAGGGTCTCTTCTTGATTGACAATCTTACTCCAAGTTGCAGTTTCCTTTGCTGTCATCTCATTTTGGAAGCGCTTTTATTGCCTAACCAGCTTCCTCACTAGATCCAAGTTTGGGGACAAGTGTTTGAGAACTGCTGCTAAGAGGGTCACTTTCCATGCCTTCTTCAGATCGTAGGGCTTCTTGTAAGGTGGTGGGCCTTGAGTTTGCGCCATCCCTTGATCAACCCACCATGATTCTTTCCCAGTGGGCCACCAAGAAGGAGGCAGCCCTCTCTCTAGAGGGAACCTTCTCTGCGGGGGGCAGCAGTGCTGCATTAGGGCCGAGAGAAGGGACCCCAATGTAGTGTCCTGCTGCTCTTGGTCTAGCTCACCTGAACTCATAGACAAGCATTTCATTAAGGCTTCTGGTGCTTGCCTATCAAACATCACTCTCTCTTTCCACCAGTTCCATAGATTATCAGATGAACCCGATATCAGTTACCCTTTCTCTGGGATGATACCATAGACGAATCCCTGTGCATTGCACACTCCCATTATCTTGCTTATGTACTTGAGAATCCCATCATGGGCTCATGACAGCTTCTTTCGACGCAGTTGTTGTTCAGCTAGACATTGCTTCTTGGGTTCTTGGTTGCGCCACTCCTCTAGCTTTCTTAACTGCATTCGGTCCTTCCACATTCACTTCTTGAGCTCGCAAGTGTCAATGTCATCATCATCATCTTCTTCTTCTTCTTCTTCTCCTCCTTTCATTCCTTCGACTTCGTCTTGATGAATGATCATCATGATTATCAACTATGCTATGGAGTTTGAAGGTCTTGGTCCTCTATATATTCTATGAATTCCACTCTCATCGTCTTCATAAATGCAGAGCAAGTGTTAAGAAGCATTGCACGTTTGAAACAGGTTTTTTGTGTTTTATTCTATATGCTTTCCATAAAAAGAGAAGCTATACTCGTCACCCCTTGTATCATCTTCATAAAGGTAGAGTTAACTGATGGGTCTGAAATGGAAGGTTGAGACCAAAGAAGAATGACACGTTTGTTGGAGGTTTTAGGAAGGGAGAGGAGATGGTATTGGTAAGTACAAGGTGCTGAGGAAAGGTCTGATCCTTTTCTAGTTTGAAGATTTGGAGGAATGCCCGGGGGGAGTGTCCAGTTTAGAAGCGTCAACCTCCAACTGAACAATAAGAAAAGGGTCAGCCTGATCCCGTAACTACTGAGTCAGGTTGGCCTATGGGAATGGAATTGCCACCGGGGGCTATAATCAAAGCATAATAAATTCATTTATTGAGCTTAACCTGGAAGGTTAAGGAGTGGAGTCCGTTGGACACTGGACAAATGAAAAATCAATGGTCCACCCAAGACTATATGAACCCTACGCAACTATTACACGCATCCATTGATCATCAATATTAACCATATGTTCACTTTTATAGTGAAACCTGCTCTTACTAAAATATAAACACACGGCGTTTCATGCAAGAGGATTGTATTCATTTTGAGCATTTCAGAGGATTCCTCCACTTAATTAGTGGGAGTAGTTGACCCATATGATTGCTTGACCCATATGAGGAGAGATCGAGTGTTTGACCCGCAAGTCCAACCAATTGATCATTTTACAGGCTTGATGTTATGGTGAGACAAATTATATTCAAGATTGATTTTGGGACATCCCTCATATAGGAGTGAATACATTTTGAGCAATTTTTATTTTGAATAGGTGGGCCACTGTAGATTTCAAGTAAAACATTTGTAATTTTCTGTTAGTTCATTCCTTCTGTTTTTTAATACATATACCGTTGTCTCAGTACCCGTTGGTACACCAGCTAAGCAAATATCTATCCTCTTTTTCTAATTATTATTCTAGAAGTAGCAACATTGGCTTGCCTTTTGCCTCATTTTTGGAATCAAATGTATAATTGATATACATTTCAAAACAAATTTTGTATAATTGATATGAAAAGGTGATGGAATAAGATCACAAGAAATCTACCAATTTTGGTTACACGAAGGGCTCATTCTATTTCATTCCACCCCCACTAATTTCTCAAACAAAAGGGTCCCAACAGACAGAACTGGGAATTGGATCATCTACTAGCAGATGTGGCCCACTAGACAAAATGATCCATATCAATCATAAAAAATTAACAATCATGGGCATCAATACCACTTCCTTTCTAATTTCTATGGTCCTTCCAATAGAACTTAAAAAAGAGAATATGACATTAGGATAATATTGTTGCAGTAGTTGCAAATGGATCTGCTGGTTTACCAGATCATCCAACGGTTCTAAAACCGCCATGTTTGCTTGACAAGCAATACGACCTGCATTTACCACCGTAGATCTAGATCATTGGGCAATGTGGGCCACCCTCAATGAAATGATTGGTAGGTGCAAATCCCCAAAACAACTCAAACAAATGCATGCCCACATCCTAAGGAGGAATTCAAACCAAGAACACCTTCCCTCCACACTCACCCACCTCTTGCTAACATGCGCCTCATGCTCTCCTCCACCCAACATCTCCTACTCCTTGTCCCTCTTTAACCATCTCCAACCCCAAGACCCTCCCCATAACACTTTCCTTTGGAACACCATCATAAGAATTCTCACCCTCTCCAACTACCCCTCACAAGCCCTCTCCCTCTATGCTAAAATGCGCCAGAGGGACATCCCACAGGACACCTACACCTTGACCTTCACCCTCAAAGCCTGCACCAACCTCCACAGCCTCCCCCTTGGCCAAACCATCCACACCCAAGTCGTAAAAAGCGGGCTCGGCTCGCACACCCCCCATGTGCACTCGGCGCTCATGCACATGTATGCGCGATTCAGGGTCATTACATTTGCATCGAAGGTGTTCGATGAAATGCCCATGAAGAGTCCTGTTGCATGGTGTGTCATGATATCCACTTATGCGGGTATTGGAGAATTAGAGTCTTGTTGGGGGTTGTTCGATGAGATGCCTCAGAGAGATGTGGCATCATGGAATGCTATGATCAATGCTTGTCTTCAGTGTGGGAAGCCCGTTGAAGCGTTGAGGGTTTTCTGCAGTATGGAGGCTGCAGGGTTTAGTCCGAATCACATCACCTTGTTGGCAGTCCTTTCTGCCTGTGGTGAAGCAGGTGATCTTGAATGTGGACAGTGGATTCATTCTCATTATGTTAACAATGATGCATATGAGTGTCATAGTATGCGTGTCAAAACTGCACTCATAGACATGTATTCAAAATGCGGGCACATTGATTTGGCAATGGATGTGTTCGACAGCATTGGGGCCAAGGATACCTGTGCATGGACAGCAATTATTTGTGGCATGGCAATTAACGGGCAAGGAGATAAGGCATTATCATTGTTCAACGCCATGGAGAAGGCAAAGGTGAGGCCGGATGAGGTGACATTCATTGCAGTCTTATGCGCTTGTGGCCATGCGGGGTTAGTCAAACAGGGGTGGCGATACTTCAAGAGTATGATGGAGGATTATGGCTTGGTGCCGAAGATTGAGCATTATGGGTGCATGGTTACAGTAATGGGGCGGGCGGGGTACTTACAGGAAGCGCGCTGGTTAATTGAGACCATGCCAATGGAGCCTAATGCAGTGGTGTGGAGGAGCTTGCTTGGTGCTTTTAGCATGCATGGTGCAACAGAGATGGCTGAATGGGCGGCAAAGCAGTTTCAGGGGGTGCAGAGGGCTGATGATTCTTTTGTGCTGTTGTCAAATGTGTATGCTGAAGATGGAAGGTGGAGTGATGTGGAGAGGGTGAGAATGTTGATGAAAGAGATGGGGAGAACAAAGAGGTGGGGGTGCAGTTCTGTTCATGTGTAAATTAAGAAGAGTAGATAAAAGAATATAACAGAAATTGATTTATCAGAAGAGAGCTTCACTAGTTTACTGCCCGTTTGAATGCCTGATACCGATGAGGGTTGCATGGTAGTTCGCTTAAAACTTTTGTCACATCTAAAACATAAATTCTGAGACATTGCAAGTTGATGGCCCTCAAGAGAAAAGGCTAGGACATGGATAGAAGTAGCAATGATAGGCATAGAGAAGTGCAACCTATCCAAGAATAGTAGAACACAATCTATGAAGCATGGGTACCGGTATGAATGCCGATACAGGTATAGTATGGGTACACCGATATAGCAACATCCTAACAAAATAGGATATGGATACGGCTGGGGTATATCCATTAAAGAATTATATTTTTTAAAATTTTAATAATGTAATATGTTAATAATTAAAATAGGATAGAATTCTTAGATACAACAAGCCAATAATTATTTAATACCATTACAAATTCAACCTAATGAAAAAAAAAAAAAGAGCAACAGCAGTATCATTTTTTATATTTCATAATCCGGCATTCCTTCCTTCTTCCTCCTTTTCATTTTTTTTTTCCATTGAAAACAAGGGGATTGGATATAGATTAGGGCTAAAACCCTTTCCCTTTTAAGTTCATCGAGAAGGGTTAGAGTTAAAGTTAAAAATTACATTTTTAGCTCTTTCAAACTCTTACAAAAGTTAACCAAAAAAAAAAAAATCTTACAAAAGTACTAGGAACGTACAAATCCCGTAGCCACAAACGCACCCATCTTGTATCCACAAAGTCAAAATATATTTGGTACGTTTGATCATACTCGATACGTTTTTTGCTGTACCCATATTTGATACAGGTATGGGTACGTACCCTGTACCGGTATGTATATATTTTGGAAGTACCCATGCTTCATAAAACAAATTTGATGTGGCTGACCCAGCATAGCTAGGACTACGCTTTGATGATGGTGATAATGATTTATACGAAGAGAATGTGGATAATTTTTTTCACCAACCACTAACATAAGCATTACTGACATTTATGCTCCAACAGCTTGTGGGAGGGTGTTCTGACTTCTTTATTTATTGTAATTTTGCTTATATACGGTCACGGAGCAGATCACAACTGTTGTAAGCGGCGTGATAGTCAAATAAACGCACAATCCTTATTCAATCTTGTTAAAAATTAAAAAAAAATTCCTTATTTCATTATTTCATTTCTTCCCCTTTCTTCTTGCTGCTCCTACAAACTTAATTCTAGATCTAATCTCAATGAAGACAGTTTCAATCTAATCTTTTAACTCCCATTTAAGCAAATGGGCCAGCTTTACACAAACACTCTCACTCACACACCAGAATACATAGAAGCTTGGAATCCACAGACTACCTGAGCTATCATCGTAATTTAATTTTTTTGGTGGGTAATCACCATCATGAATTAGAATGAATCACCAAATGGCCTGATGTCCCACACAAACTTTCTCAGCCTCACTGTTAATTGTAAATAGCAGCTTGTTGAGAGTCAAAATGACAAATGCGGAGGAATCAATGTTGGAATCCACTGGTACTCATCCAAAATTCACTTCAAGCAAAGTGAGCCCTATCATTGAACTGATCATGTTAAAATAAGATTACCATATTGAAGTCAACATTTATTTTAGATGTGGTCGATCCAATGGTAGTCCTCTAGTTGAAGTGGATTTTCTTTTTTCTTTATCGTGGCTGAATATTCATGGTTGTGTGATATGAATGTCTTAGGTTCATAATAATGGGTTTTGAAGAAGTGGAGCATCATTGACCCCCTCAAAAAGAAAAGGCAATCATTTTGTAAGTAGGAGCAAGCTATATGAACCCATTGTCTAGTAACCCAAGAAAGACACAAGTAAATGTCCAACCATGTCTAATTGATTTCAGGACTTGGGTTAGGTTGACTCCTCAAATTTCAAATCTAAATAAACAGAAAAAAAAAATGCCATCAAAGAAATTTTGAATTATCCTCCTCCACCCATTTGAGTTGGCTAAACCTGTCTTCAAGATCACTTGATAGACAGAGGAGACTGAAATCTCAAAATTGATCCAATCAAATTAATTAAATGAGTGTTTGGAACTATACCATTATGACCCAGAAGCAGGACACTACACAGTGAAATACTTACGTACAAAAGTACATAGGCATTAATTTTTAACATGGCAACTTATCAAAAGATTCAAGGCACAAATGAACTCTTAAGCGTGTTGCAAAGCAAGAAGAAACCATAAAATATCTTTCCATGAGAACATTTCATATATCCATCTGAAGATTTGGCTCAAGCTAGACCAAAATGGGGAAACTGAATTAATGTAGTCGACCCTGATATAGTTGAGATAAGACTTTGATGATGATGATAAGGATACTCTTTCAATTAAATATTGCAAACTCAGGAGCCCAGGAAATCAGCAAATGAAAGTTACAGAGTTCAAGATACCTGTTAGACAAACCATCACATCTGTCATAAATGCACACCTCATGGCAATATTGCCCATCACAGAAAGTAGAAGCAGAAAAGAACAGAGGGATCTACTTCATTAAGAACCCTATTCCCTTCAAGAAAATCGTCGGTGAATCATTATCATTACCATTGGATCAAGTTGTCTCGTCACTGCCAGTTCGTACTTCCATCGTGCCATTTCCGCCTCCATTGATCTCTAGCAAATCAACCTCGGACGAGTGGTCAGGGGCAAACCCGCAAGGGGAAGAATTCTCTACATCCTCTTTATTGGAATCATCAGAATCAGATTCAGAGCTACCCGGATTAAAACATGGGATAGTCACCGTGGATGGTCCGGAGAATGCTGTAGGATTCTCTCTAGACCAAAATAAGGGCATCCTTTTGTCATCTTCTTTCATCCTTTCAGCATAATCATTTATGATAAAACCTGACTGATTGAGACCCCCAAAAGCACTCTCAAGTTGCTCCATATCAAATACGTCTTCCATTATCTTTTTGGTGCCAAGGTCATCGGAGTAAACAAACTTTACTTTCCTGTAAGTCTTGGGCTCTAGAAACGGTTTCACCACCTGCCATTTGTTTTTGCACCACCAGTCATATCAGCGAAAGGATAATCAACAAGCAACAATATTGAAAATCCAAATGAAAGGTCAAAGAAAGATGAAATTGATATTTTCTCTTTTTTTTATAACAATTTAATTGACACTTTCAACAACCAGTTAGCATCTGCTTGGCCCTAAAAACTGTATATTCGGGGGCCCACTTTCTAATAACTTCAAGTGTTCATATGACTACATTTTTTTTATTAATTGAAGCCACCACAAAAATGTACCCCACTGGATGATTGGTAAGTGCCTAATAAAGTGGACTACTAGCTCTCATTTGCAAGACATTACAGAGAGCTAGTATCATACTAAAGGATTTATGAGGGCATGTTCCATCCCATGAATCATAACACAGTGCATCCAGAAGGATAGAATTGATTAATGAAAGATGGGTCTGCATTAGGATTCAGTGCAGTTTCCTGGGTTCTGGCTTGGGCTCCCTTCATTTAGATTCATGCTAAAGTCGTCGTTTTTTTTTTTTTTTTTTTTTTTTTTTTTGGTGGTTGGGTGGGGGGGGGGGGGGGTTTTGTTTTGGGGAGTGGTTCGATTGCCTTGCTTATAATTAATTAAATTTTGGGTACTTAAGAAAAAGACTGGCACACTTGTACTGTTGCAACTAAAATGTGTTTTTTAATTGAACAACTGGCAACAACTGCCCTCCAAGAAGATGACCATAGCAAGATTCTCGCTATGGATAAGCTTCAACATTGACAATGGATTATAGTGTGTGGTTGTATCTGTGCCTTTGTTATGTGGAAAATATGAATCTACATTTTCTTTATAGGATAGTAATGATATTAACAAAGGCACTACAACTGTGGATGGTATCGGGTGTATGGATGTGAATAATCTGATAAGAACCCAAGAGGGATAAGGAAGAGAATAGGCATCCAAGTTCGGGGATGGACTGGACCTCCTTGTGCAAGCACAGATTTTGGGGATGGTTGGCCCACCTCTATAGTAGGCTCACTAACTCATCCAACCGATTCACCCTTGTAGTGCAGTTGGGTGGGCTTCTATCATAATCTTTGAATTTTGATACATTTCTCTAGAATAAATAAATTTGTGTTGGAACTAATATTATATTCAATATACTGTTGGAGCATTGTATGTTTGTCTTTTTTGTATTTTACCACTCACTCCCAACAAGAGTTACATGAACATCCTATAACTGTGATAAATCAATAATACCTTTATGTTGGCAATCAATAATAATAATACTAATAACAACAATAAAACTATGCCTCCATCATACAAGGATAACTTTCAGCCCCAAACATGCCCTTGGGATGCGGTCAGCAAAATTAGAGAGATCACTTCAAAAGGGCATTAAGCTTTCAAGCATACTCTTTGCGAAGCCAATGGGATGGCCAACAATTTTGCCAAAGATTGTCCATCTTGCACTAATCTTTTCCATGATGTTTACCTTCTGACTACCTTCAGAAGGGGATAAAAGGGAAAAAGGAAAAACCACAATATAATCCCTTAAAAGAAATAAAGGTCCAACACAAAAAAGAGTTTCTAATCCTACATGATTTAATCAAATCCATGTGCGTTCATTTCCATTAAAAAAACATATTTTATTCATTTTTTTCATTTTTTCTGCATAAAAAGGAAACATACCGTCCAGAAAGATTCAAAGAACTTCGGTGGATTGTACAGGATAGCCAAACCCAGCCTCTCAGGATAACGCTCCTGTAAGACATGGGCTGTTTCACGAGTCACCTTCACTGATATATGTGACATGTTGAAACCTTGGAAATCAATGAGCCAGACCATCTGCTCCTGCTCAGGCGGAAGATTTAAGATAGCGTTCTCCATACAATATACTAAGTACCTAATTTGCCCCTTCGTTGACTTTGTATTCTGCAATTTAACATGAAATTAGAAAAAGTTTCAACATTATTAAAGCCAAAGTACTTGAGTTCATAACAGTAGGCTGTGCAATCATATTAATGGGCATTACACAAAAAAGGGTAACGACACAGTGTTTGATCAAACCTGGCAACTAGGTCGCATTACAAGGACAGTCCTCCCAAACTTGTCAGTATAATTTGATCTGTATATTTTGCCTGTCTCAGCTTCATGGGCAACCTCTTCCTGCAACAAGGGAAAGTAAAGCTAAGAAGATGTCATATCTCATGGCTCCACAGAAATATCAACCTATTCCACATAAATGGGTGCAAGTATATAGAGAACTCAATTAAGTAAACAATTCCGCAACTAGCACCTCGTCATTTTCTGGGCTGGAAATTTCTTTTCTGACTTTCAAAACTTACAGCAATTCTTCAAGGAGTAGAGTAAAAATGCATGAAAGTAGTGTTTCCCAACTTCTTATGGCTGAAATAAGAAGGAACCATACACAACCAAAGAGTGTCATTCTAATAGCAAGATTTGGTAGGAGAAATGCAACTGCCTTCTATCCAGCTGCCAAAAAGGTTGCAGCAGAATTGGATATCACCAGTAGTGGTGTATAATAATTAATAATTCCTCAATTGCTCAATTAATTTATTTATTTCAAATGAAGAGGAACTATTTCCATCTTTAATTTGACCTTCCTCCCCTTCCCTCCCTAATTTGATATAAATGTCACTTCCATCAAAATGCAAATTTTTTTAAGACATGCGCAAGTCACTTCTAGGACTTTACCTTTGCTTGCATGTGTCAAAACAGAACAGCAATTGATAAAAATCACCAGCATACCTTGTTTTATAGCTAATATGACTCAACTCCAAAACCTCATGGTTGCACCAATGAACATCTTCTAAGAAATGCTATATTTCGTCTGGTACACTAAAAAATTTTTACTAAAAAATAATCACCTTCCTGAAGATATGATCATTTCTCATATTACTATATTGCATTGCGTTACTTTGTTATTCTTTAAACTATAAACTAAAGTTTAATATATTAGAAAAAATATTTCATATTGAACCCAATTGGAATTTTTTTTTTCTTTTTTTTTAAGTCTGAAATAAATTTTTCTATAAGAGATATATACTTAAGACATACACTCACAGATCCCAATCCATTGAGCATAGCTGAAGCTAGCCTTAGAATGACTCAAAAGAGCGAATCCATTGAGCATAACCAAATCTAGCCTAAACTTGACTCACAAAATAACCAAGACAAACTTGAACTCCAACTCTGAAAATCCAAGCCAAAAGACCTCCTAGCTTGAACTTGGCTCATGATACAATTGATCCAAGATTGAGTTGGGCCCCAGTCAATCCATGCTGGCGCTGCCTATTTAGGATACTTATTTATTAAGAAATAATGAAAATATACTACAATCCTTTGATGCGATAAAAGAGAAGTTAAACTCTAACCTGGATGATATATATCTCCTAGTAGAAACAGAGGAACTGGGGCTGAGTATTAACTTCTTTTTTTTTTAAATGTTAGAATCCATTCAATCAGCAAGAAGATCAAAGAACCAAATGACGAAAACCTGATTAGGCATCAAAATCAAATATAAAAGCATTTAGCATCTCTGAAAGATCCTTTTTCTATATGTGCAATCAGCATCCATAATTCCATATTCCCTGTTCGTAAGATATGATGGACCTCCCTCCAATAAGCACCAGGTACCAATTTTCAGCTGAGCAACAGACCAAAAATAAGTTTTGATTTCTCATAATCTCCTGATAGAACACAAGTATTATCTTCTAAAATGGCATTAGAACTATCTTCACCAACCCTCTAGACCCAATAAGCAGAAGAAAAACTCCAGCTTCATTAAAGTCCCTCCCAATCAATGGCCCAGAATAATTCATAATAAACTTATCATCCCTTCTAACATGTCCTAAGGCAATCTCTACTAGTTCCCTTGATTGCCCTACCATCAAGGCTACGCTTCAAACTATTGTGATAAAAAATATGAGACAAATATCAGCCATTTCCAGCCAAACGGTGGTAATAGTGTGTAAATATGAGGAAGGCAAAAGAGTAGTTTCAAGTAAGGTGATCTCTCAAAAAATGTGATGGGGAAAATTTGGGAAGAGAAGCTAGGACTTTAGAGGATGATGAGCAGTGAAAACAGCTTTGTGAAGATGTTTATTAGGTCTATGGAATCACACAAAAATACCTTGATCCAATGAACTATTCTTAAAGATCCTTGAATCCTCCCCTAGGCCAACACTAAGGAGGGAACTTGGATATCAATTCCCAATTAGGGCAGAAGCATCATCAAAATAATGGGCTAATCATTACCTTCACTTAACTAGGTTAGGTTGATTGTTACCTTCCGATAACCTAGATTGTCTCTATCTCATTAATGGATTAGTCCTTGGAGGCTTGGTAAAATCATGCATTTTGCACCTTTTCGTAAGAAAATTCATATTTCTAGAAAAAATAAGAACTTTGATGCGTTAATATATCATACATACATGCAAGGAGCATCAAGGATCATTAAAGTCACCATGGCAAATCAACTTGAGCTTCAGACACACCTGTCCTATTAATAAAGGATATACTACATACTAAGAAATACGGAAACAGACACAGGATATGGATACGACAGGATACGGACATGGCGATCGGCAAATCTTAAAAAGTAAGATACGAGCATGGCTAAGACACGACAAATAATAAATATATGTATTTTTTTATATAATCATAAAATTAAAGAATAATTATACCAAATTAAGAAGCATAATGTCACAATTAATAGAAACAAAAAACATAACTAATACTGGAAAATTCAAAAAAAAATGAGGCTAGCAAAAAGGGAAAAAAAAAGAGTTAGAATAAAGGGTAGCCCAAAAAAAAAACAGAGATTATTTGGGAAAATTCATATTTGGTCTAAAATTGTTCATGAATTATTTATAAACTTTTGAAACTTCATTTAACATTTTTTTTTTTTTTTTTGATAACAGGCTTTGGTTAGGCTCAACGATCAAAAACAAAAAAAGAAAAAAAAAGGGATTTAAAATTTTAAAATAACCTGCCATGTCCAAATTTAAAAAATAACAAACACATTTCCTGGCATCCGACATGGAGATGCTAGGCGCTTGTCCATGCTTCCTAGACTATATATGATAGCAAGGAAACCAATTTTCATCAGTAACATAACAAATTGTTCCATAGGGAAGAATCCGTTCAGTAGATATCCAAATTGTGCAAGATAAAAGCAAATAGACATAGGGTGTGCATAACTTCCTAAATAAAGTCCGACACATATAGGCAATGGCATACCCAACGAATCTCTTCTGGCTTGTACTTGCACCTCCATTTCAAGGTTTCTTTCAACATTTTAGTTGCCTTCTTCACATTCCAATTCCTTGCCTTCAGATATCTTGAAATTGATGCATCAGAGCAGAAAATGAACAACTTATCAGGTAACTCCCCTAACAATTTCTGAACCTCCTTAATCTGAAATTAACACAACCAACATTAGCGAGGTTGCCCCTGAACCTTTAAAATGAAATAAACCAGTTCCCTTTTTCCAGTAACTTATGTAATCTAAACAAACAGTGAGCCCTGCGAAACTGGCATCATTAATAAGTACCTTTTCCTGTTGCTCTTCAAGCACTGCAGGTTTGTCAGAGCCATTAGCTCCATATTTTTTTAGATCCACACTCATTCCCTTAATGAAGTTTCCCTGAAAGATGCAGTTGAAAGAATATGAAATTCCAATCAATATATATGGGGAGTTCATCTTAATATTAGCAACAAGTAAACATTTTCTGAACAAGGAAATGATGAAAACCATATTCCCTTGAAAGCAACACGCAGAAGAAATGTCAAAACAAGTGGACAATGGACTAACACGTGATCTATATACAGACTTTCTTTACTTTCAAATGGTTCTACACAGCCTTCCTCAAAGCTCAATTGTATGAAACCAAGGGCATATGGCACCACAATGATGAACTCAACTAATCATTTTTCAATTGCTTTTGAAGTGTTTTAGATGTGAATAAAAAATCACAAATAAAAAAAAAAGAAAAGAATATCAAGGTGGTGAAAATGATCTTGTATTAAATCTTGATAAATCCACAATTTTCAAGGAGAACATTCAACTCGATTCTAGGCCTTCAAACCAAACCATAGATACGTACTTAAATCAGAATACAAGAGTTCTGAGCATTCAACTTAGTCGACAACATTCTCAACAAGTCCAACTTAGAAATAATATTTGTCTTACAACTTGTGGTAGAAGCAAAACTTCCAAACATGCAAAGAGTAGAACCAGTCAGAATAGCAAAACTAATGCCCTCCTCTCTCCTTTCCCAAGAACCAAACCATTCTGATTGACACCAATAAATAACTGAGTCAAGGGACGCAGATGACCAGAGCATAGAAGTCTTCAATTTCCTTCAATGGTACCAACCGAATTTATTTTTACCTTTCTACAGGCTTTGGTTATGGAGGATTGCAATCGCCTCCATGGTTAATCACCGACAATATAGGAAGGCTTGATTCATGTCCAAACATATTGTCCAATTTGGGGGCCCCACAGTGGAGAATCCCAGCACAAACTCAAAACTACTACACAATTTTAACCATCAACTATTATCCATGGATCCTCCAGAATTGAGATCACTGACACAATTCACTTGCAAGCCATCCATTTAGTGGCCACCAATTGAACTCTTAAGAATCTTCGAATCAGTGCAATCAATTATAGGGTACCACATCCATAATGGGACAAATGATTTGGACGGTCTGGATTGAAGTTGATGCACTCCATATGTGCTGAAAATGAGAAGTAACCACAGATAATGGAACAGTGAAAAACAAACACTATTCTACAGATCCTAGAGAGAAGCAAGCATTTCTCCACATTCAGTTTTGAAACACAACAGAACTACAACAGGTTTAAAGAATTTCCACCTTGGAGCAGAAATAATTCCCACCCCATCAACTATCTTGCCAAAATCACAAAAATTCTAAAGTGGGTTTTGTCACCCAGATTCCAAAACCTCAATCCATGAACAGACAAACGCAGGAAAGAGCTTCAAATTAAGACACAATAGAATGGGAATCTGATTCACAGGGCCCATATCACAAATCCTACATACAAAATGCTAACTTAAGCGCCTTACCTTGTACTGCCAAAAAAATCTTCACTTTAACCCCTTCTTTTACTATCTTTTGCCAACAATCCTTCGACCCAACTCCTGAAGAATCTCAACTGATCGAAATCCAGTCAACCCACAAAAGGGTAGGCCCAAAGCAGCAATTTTTAGCAGATGGGTAGACTAAAGCAGAGGAAGGAAATTGAGGGTCGGGAGTTTCAAGCAAATTCCTGTATGTATGAATAGAGTGCTCCTCAAATCCTATATGGGATTTTGATTTCATGTAATACTCCCATTGCAACAGACAACACAAGGAAAACTAGCCAATCCAAATTCCAAATGAATGAAGATTGGTGGATATGAAAGAGTAGAAAGGTGGAGGTGGATAACTGTGCACTTTGTGCTTTTGCCACCACTGAAGAAATGATGCAATGGTGAGATGGAAGCTTCTGGCTCAACTGCGTCTGATTGACACTCAAATCATATCAAAATTCAATCCCTAGATCTGCAAGTCAGCTGTCTCATCCTCATGTGAAGCTCCAAGTGGACCCCACAAAAAGGAGCGCATGAAAAGGTTGTGCACACTGGCCGCAATGAAAATGCCTGTTCATTCATGACTACTTTTTTTTTTTTTTTTATTGTGGGGGTGTGGGGGTAAACATATAACTACTTGATAGTAAAATTCTTAATCTGACAGATTATACCTTTTTTATGTATTGATTTAATCAAATGTGTGCATCACTGTTGCCACTTGAATATATCATGGACAGAGTGACTTCACATTTGAGCACTTGATTGTCAGCTGAACTTGGACCATTGATCATATTCTGGCCCAAGTATCTGTTGATGGCCCATTCTCAAGTTTTCGTGGAGAGATTTGTCGGGTCACCATAAGTTCACCCGATGCTGCATCCAAGTTGGGGCTCGTGATTTGGACGGTCTAGATTGATGAAACCAATGTCTATTGCAAGGGATTATTTTAAGGGGTTTTGACATATTAGTCCTCTTTGAAACATATTTTCTTTAATTTCATTATTAAAATTCAAAGAATATCAACAGTCATTTGATTTTGTCCAACAATTTTTAAAACTTTTCTATCTAGATCTCATGATATCGTGGGGATAGTCTTTGTCACAAAAACTGATAAATCTCACCCCCGTGATATCATGGCTTTTATGAAGCATCCTATAGAAAAATTTTTATCAAATGATAAAACTTGAGAAATAGTGGTCAAATCTATTTTACTTTTTACAAAAGCTATTTTTCGTGTTCTATAAAAAAATTAAATTTACTTACTAGCCGCAAAAAGTGTATTATACATAAACTAATAAATTTCATTATACTGTTGGATTTGAGCAAAAATATTGACCAAAGTCAAATAACTTTAATGACATTATTTGAATTTTAGTCATAAAATTAGAAAAACAAGATTTAAGGAAGAGTAGATAAGGCGTGTATGGTTGGTTTAGCTGCAGAAGTGCATAACGATCCAGCAACTCCATTGTACTTTTCTTAGGTGCCTGCTCTCAGACGCAATTCATCCACACATCAGCATCTCTGTTGTAATCAGTATGGGCGCAGCCTAAACATGACCCTTTGATGTATTCGGGTAGGGATGTTAACGCGAGCTGCAAATTCACAGGTCCAATTAAAGTTGGGTTGGAAGCTTGAACTATGATGCCGTCGGTCGGGTTAGGTTTAGTTCAGCTTTGTCAGTTGATTTAGGGGTCCGTTAACTTTAAGGATCCGTGTCATCTTTTCTTACTTTATCCAAGATCATTATTAGTCTCTTGTTTAATCTAGATTCTTCAACGTGTACCCAATCAATTAGGGGTGACGATGGGTTGAGTCAGGTTAAGGATTGAGAGTACTATATGCAGGCTCAACGAGAACTGATGCATTTACTATTCAAGTTGCGAATCACCACCTAAGTAACTGGTTGAGTTAAAGTTGTATCAGCAGGTCTAGTGTAAAATTGCTTAGCTGTATCAAGGTTCTCTCAGGTGGGTAGCAACAATAGTAAGAATGTACTCTAGGTAAACCCGATCTATTATTTAATTAGTCAAAATGGGGCCCAACTTTAGAATTTTTAGTAAATTGGGCTGCGTTTATAAGAGTTAATTACACATATGGTCATTAAACTATTGAAACCATTCTAAAATGGTCACTACCTTCAATTTGGTCAGCCAAGTTCTAAAATTATTGTATTGTGGTCATTCCGTCTAATTCTGTCTAAATTGAGCCATTAAGACAATGCACAAAGCCGTCCACATGAGGTATTTGAAGGTATTTCAAAACTTTTGCTATAGAAAGTTAGCTTTTGAAGCCTACTGTCCCTCCCAAATGCACATGCCACCCGCGTGGCTTCTTCTTTCCATTAAAGAGGCTTCCAGGTAGGGTTGTAAATGAGTTCCTAATTCTCCGATTACCCGAAGGTTCTGACCCATTAAAAATCAAATTTGGATCCTCATTAAGGCACTGATAAGTAAACGAGTCCGGGCCTGGATCCTATTTTTGGACCTGCGACCTAAACGATTCTAGATCTGATTCCACCTAATTTCTAGCCCGTAGATGCAAGACCCAACATATTACCCTTGTTTTTAAAAGTTTTCCCTAAAAGTTAACTTTTTCTCTAAATCATTCTCTACACAGAGCCGGACTCGGACCCGAACCCGCCCCATACACAATTCCTATTCTGGTATCTGGTCCATCTACTCCTTAACGGTTCCGATTTTAAATCCAGGAAATTGGTTCCAAAATGGTTCCAGTTCTGGTTCCGAGTCCATCCTTTCAACCGGAACCGACCCGTTTACAACCCTACTTCCAGGCCTCTATTTTTAACTCTAAAAATAGAGCACTACAACCTTTGGTATATAGGTGAGAGAGAGAGAGAGAGAGAGAGAGAGAGTTCTATGGATACCTTGTGTGATTGCGGAAAGAGAGTTGCGATGAAACATACTAGACCGAGAGTAATCCTGAAAGGAGGTTCGTGGGCTACTTGAATGGTGGTGGGTACCTTGCTAACGTGACATGTAATTTCTTTACACTATTATAAATTTGCAATTCTATTGCCATTACTAATCTCATAGAATAATGGTTGTGACTATTGCAATTCCATTGACATGTCTTGGCTATAGAATAATGGTTGTGATTATTTCTCATAGATCGACCCTGAGATGTGCGTGCTTTTACGCCAAATTATTCCAAGACTGCTATGGAGAGAGAACAGAATTTAAGGTAATGAGGAAAAGATCAAGGCAAGAGAATAGATAATGTGGCTCGCAGTAGGTGTTTTTGTTCTGACAATTTTAATTTTGTTTGACATAGCCTCTTTCAAAAAGTTCTTCAATGGTCGAGTGTTCCAAATATATTTATATTTCTCTATTCTTGGAGACAAACTTCAGTAATTCCCTAATGCCATCATCTTTCTCCAAAATTCTCAATCCATCAGTAAGGCCTAACCTGAAACTATATACCAATACTTCATTATTTCAAATTCAAAGCCCAACTATTTGACAATATCATTAATTTCATGCATTGACAAGTAGTCAGGATTAACGTTATCAAAGTAATCAACTAAACCCCTGATATAGTCCTTCCTACCCCGCATTATCCTAGCTTGACCCCTATGGTGAAACACTACTGTAAATACTATTGAGTGTGCAGCAGCCAAAAAACAATTACTCCAAATGTCATTGCATAGACAACCAATCATAGTAGATTAGTAACTAAAAAAAATTAAATAATGGAGATTACAACAACAACTACTACAACACCACCACCACCACGAATGCATGTATACAACTTACAGTATAACTGATTTGGGCTCGAATAAGGACCATTGGGGATTCTCAACACCCAATTCCTTGCTATTTGGTTTTTGATCGAGTTAGTCTTTTAGGATTAAAAAACTAAAAACAATTAAAGATTAATCTGGTTGCACATTAGGAATTGATTTGGAGAGAAATGAGAGGGTCTCAAATTTGGGGGGAAATGGGGAGAGAGATCGTAGTTTGGAGGAAAATAAGATAGGGTAGGTTGTTGGCATTAATATGGGTTGATAGAAATATCCTTTGCCTACCTCATGTGAACTACTCGTGCATTGACTTCACAGTTCAATTTAGACGAAATTAGATAGAATAACTACAGTACAATGATTTTAAAACCTGGATGGCCAAATTGAAAAAAATGAAAGTATAGTGACCATTTTAGAATGGTGCCAATAGTTTCGTAACCATGTGTGTAATTAAATATAAAATAATCCACCATTTCATCATTTTAAAAAGCTTATTATCATCCAAAATAATTGTAAATTTGTCAGTGCCCACTCTGTTCAAGTTTGCTAAAAAAAAATCCCAAAAAAATAGCCTCACCAAAATATATATATATGGAAAATTATATATATATATATATATATAACAAATAGTATAGTGGTTACCTAACAATTGTTGACTTTCCTCATCTGACTTGGATGGATCCTTTGTTTTGAGGAATTTTACAATTCTTTTACATGAAACCCACCAAAGATTTATTTAAAAAAATTTTACAAAGGCCCAATAAGGATGATTTTATGGTCCCTCCTCTACTTTACCTTAGACTATGCATCCCACTGATTTTACAAGAAACATTTATAAGGGAGCAGTGGACCAAAAATGTAATGCATTGATCTTCTGCTAGCAGTATACTCCGAGGACAAGTATTGTCCAAGTTCGTATCAAGGTTTTCCAATTTTCTTTATATACCTGCTTCCTCATATTTTCCTCGTTTCCGTTCTCGGAATCCCTTCTAGAATCCCCAAGCGGCATTTCTAATTTACCAAAAGACAAACTAGTCACACCAATGTACGGAGATTTGTGATAGAATAGAAAGATGTACGAATACCAACCACAACACATTAATTGCCCAACGATTACTATGACTCCATCCCCGCAATAAATTGAGGGGCCCACGTGGGCACACCATTACAACCATCAAAACTTAAATAGATTATCTACTCATTTCTCAGCGTCCTGCTGTGCCACTTGCCCCAATTTTGTTTGACAAGAATAGTAAGAGAGGAGCAGGTGTCACATCAAAAATAGAATAAAAAAGCGGTAAAAAGTAAAAAAACACTCGAGACTAGTAAAACAAAGTTGAGGAAAGTAGAGTGGAGTAACTATTTCATATAACATCATATCATTAACTCTATATACTCCCCTTTAACATCCAAACACCCACCATGGTAAAATAGGGGTAAAATTTTCTTCCATCCAAGCACTCTAAGAGAAAAAGTTTTTCATACCCTTTTTACTCCGACTCTATCTCTGCTAAACAAACAGGGGGCACGTGTCGTCCCTACCACTCCGCAAGCCCCAACCTCCATCACTGTCCAAAAATGAAAAAATTTTGGAGAACAATCATAGAATACGATGGGAATGGTGATGATAGAATACCTTAATAAAGTTGCCTTCAATTGAGAAGCTAAAATGGCTGCCCTGGTATTTCATGCATCCGGCTCCAAGGCAACAGACTGAAAACAAATTGGAACAGTTAATTAAGGAAAAGGAAACAATAAATTTATTACAACGCTAGCTAAAATGATTTACAACAGACTGGTGACATCCCAGTCGCCCCCCCTACAACTTCCTGTTATAGAAATTCCAGTATCCAGTGTACAATACATAATTCCAATTTGATTCTGAAGATGGCATTCAGATGAGTACTCCCAGAGAAAATGCAACTTGGTCAACCCCGGTTAGAGGCAGTCTGGTTCTTTGGGTAGAATAAGATAAACCGACAGTTTTGGTGTGGCCAGATCGCCCCTATATTCCCACATTGATGTCCAATATGCAACAAAGCAATGGGAAGAGCAAATTTTGTTATACTGCATATGACCCATGTCAAGAGTTCTGAGTCCATCCAGTGCAAAGCAAACAATGGCAACAGGAGGTTGCAGTTTAACATACAAAAACGTGCAGATTCTAATCCCCAATCTTTCTTGGCTTATGGCCTGTCCTGGTCAACGAGTTTGGGAGCCACAGGTTCTACATGCCCGGCAATGATCCCATAAAACCTGTAGACAACTTCGGCAGCTTGTATAGCCAGTGACCCATGCATCAAGCATAGAAAGAATCTCCAATAATCAATCATCACATTGTGTGACCCTACCATTTTCTTCCAATTCGTAGCTGGTCCCGGCCAGCTTATTCCACATTTAGCATCTTCCAATCCCAGGAATCTGTCACCATCCAGCACAATTTGAGCACAGCAAGCAGATCATGGTAGCACTTGCATGGTATCCGTTTCCTACTGGACACCAAGTTCAACAGTTGGAGCCGTCCTACCCCGGCATGAGTTGCATGTTCGGGCACCACATTGCAATTATCAGTTCCCAAGTTCAACAGTTGGAGCCGTCCTACCCCGGCATGAGTTGCATGTTCGGGCACCACATTGCAATTATCAGTTCCGGTGCTTCTCACCCACCAGCACAAAATATGAATTAAATCTTTAGTAGCCACATTATACAAGTACAAAGCAAGCATGTTTGTCGCCCAAATGATTTGTTGCACTGATGAGATTCTTGTCTGGCATCAAAGGGAAGCACGTAGAGCAGATTGCATCATCGGAAGGGAATATTGCCAAAATTAAGTAAATGATGCTCCAATCCCCACATGCAGAGGAAGCATGCAGATATCACCAATGTTTGTTTATGGATCTTTCTTTGGTACCCCAGCAGAATTCTGCCTTCTTGAAATTCCATACTGCCAGGCATCTCGAGATTTTTCCCCTGATTGTTCCAAATCATCCAAGAAACTATCTGTTGGTGGCAGCTTTGAATTCCCATAACTTCCATTCCTAGTACCCAATGCATTTGACCTGTCATCATCCTCTAACTGCTTTCCAGCCTTGGGATCTGGAGGCATGTCAAAGTGTCTATGTCTCGGTCCCCCCATCCTCATTCCCCTCATGTTCAAGGAATTCTTACCTGGAACTGGAGTATAAGATGCTTTGGGGACCAGGAAATCCTTGGGAATAGAATCCATGTCTGCATAACAGTTCCTCGACTTAGCATCTGAGATCAACGCAGCCCAGTCATCTGATTGCATGAGAGCATTAGCATTGCCCATGACCTGCCAAGTGAATCGATCTTAATCAGTGATTTTATTTTTGAACAAACCATTTGCCATGTATTACACACCAATGACATGGTGAAACAAAATAATCAAAGGGCAGAATGTACGAGGAAAAAATATATTAAAAAAAAACAATAATGACAAGCATACCCATAGGGCTCTCCTTGCACGAGTAAGTGCGACATTCATGCGACGAATATCTGCAACAAAACCCACACCATGGTGCGATGCCCGGACACAGGACATGATTATAACATCTCGCTCCTGACCCTGAAATGCATCTACAGTGTTGATATACAGTTCTCTACCTTCTTCAGAATTCAAAACCTCCTCAAACTCTCTTTGAAGACACTTGAGCTGCAGTTTGTAGGGGGTTATGATGCCCACAGACACCACCTTGTTCCCACCAAGGGATTTCAAAGATTTCTGAAGATGCTCATACAGTCGCAGACAAAATTGAGCCTCATGAATGTTTTGATATGAAACAGATCCAGCTCTGTGGGACTCCCGTCCATGGGTAACATCATAAAATACATAAGGCTTCAGCAAAGGATCCTTGTGATAGATTTCATTACCCAATTTGGAAACACTTTCACTGTCAGTCAGGCGTCCTTGATAGAAATACCGGGATGGAAAATCACGGATTTGAGGATGCATCCTATACTGTACAGACAACAACATTGTTGGGCAGCCAGCTTGCTGAAACCTCTCAAAAAGACTTCGACTGTACAACAAAGTTCCAGCTGCCTTGCTAATAACTGTAGCAGGAAGCTGCTGTGGATCCCCAACAAGTACACACCGTGCAGCACCAAGAGAGAGAGGAGGAAGTACCGCCACTTCACTGGCCTGAGCTGCTTCATCAATGACAACCATATCAAAGCCATGAGTCAGGCGAGAGAATAACTTGCGGCCACTACTAGAGACTGTAGTAAAGACAATCTCTGCTTCATTGGCAAAACTAGCCTCCAGATTTGCACGAGCCTCCTCTAAGTTAAAGTTGCTACCAGGCCGGAACCTGCCTTCTAAAATAAGTAGACGTGACATTTCAACCAGAACTTTATCCCTTCCCTCCACTGCTGCAGCAAGGTTTTGGAGCAATGCATCTCGGTTATGTTCTCGAGCAACAAGAAGATCGGGATCAACACCAACAGACCCTTGAGCACGACCAGCTGCAGCTACAACATTGAGTTCTCTCTGAAGACAACCTATCTGCTGTGAGAATTGAGCTTCACGGGCTTTCAACTGGTGCATCCAGCCTATAATCTCTTCACGGCCCTTGACTAGAAGCTGTTCAGTCCTTCGCTCGACAGAAACAGCCTGAGCTGCACGTGTTTGTGAATCAACGCCAACTCGAGCTACATCAGGCCTATAAACTTTCATTTCCCCATCAATGAATCCCCGATCTAGAACACGGGCTAGCAATTCATCCGTGGCTGCGTTTGATGGAGCACATACAAGCATTCGAGGTTTTGGGCAGAGTTTCGGCAGTGTACGGAAAAGGTTTTGATCCATACTCTGCAGAACTTCATCAATGGATCCTGTACTGACACTTTCAGAATTGCTTTCATTAGTTTGCTTGTAGCTTTCAGGAGCAAGTTTCTTTAGCAGAGCTGTGTAATAGTGTTGATACTGAACAAGATGGATTACATTTAGCATTCCCGACACCGTGTGTGTCTTTCCTGTTCCTGGTGGACCCTGTACCAGGGTGAAAGGCCAAGGATCTTGCCTTTTCTGCATACTGCTGCTACTGGTACCAGCAGCCGTATGCATTGCAGCCCACTGAATAGCAGCCAACTGTGGTCCATTGAAAGTCCTGTGAAGGTAGTCAACAAAATTTTGAGTAAAACATTCAGGCATTGCTGGAGGCTGCTCTTCATATTTTGGAAAGTGTTCAGGACTTGGCTTGAGGATAGCAGTTTGCATCTGCACAACCATACAATGTCAGAGACCACACCTCAAACTTTTTATGGGATTAGAAAGCTTTTACTTCTAATAGGGGGTTTATTTCTAACCTGCAAATTGAGGCGGCGAAATGCATGCAGAGCAATATATTCCCTCTGAGTGGTTGCAAGAGATCCGAGCACAGTCAGATACCAGATGCCCCTTGGCTGAAGTTTCCTTAATATATGATTATCATCCATCTTGCTGAAAAGTTCCACATATTACTATTATCAGAAAATGATTCATTAATAAAAATAATAAAATCAATCAGTTTTTAAAACAATAAAACCATAGAGTTGCAGGTATGTACTTTATTCAGTAAAATATACTTTTTTAATAAAGGTATATAATACTTAGAAAGCAAAAGAAAATTAACACTAAAAACAAAAACAAAAAATTCCTTGGCCGATTCAGGCAGAAGGAAAATACATGAAGTAAACATCGAATCTTGCAACACTTACGCCTTGCATTTTTCGGATAATCACCAATGTCAAAACATTGGATTGTACTGGGGCGTAAGTGTTGCACAAATGAACCCTTAAACCTAATATAGACAAGCATGTGAACTCTAACAACCACACAGAGCCCTAAAAATCAGACTAGAAGATCGCCTATTAGGGTATTAGAAACCCAACATAGACAAGCATAGGAACTTAAAGCAATCACATTAGGCCTTGACAACAGACAAGAAGATTAACTTAAAGAAATCACATTAGGCTTTGAAAGCAGCCAAGATCATTACCTATTAGAATCATATGTATCTCCAACATAAAAATGAAGAATGGCCCCCATAGGATCACGAGTATCAATAGGTGAATGCCGCCTAACAGTACCTGCCACCCGTCCAGTGACCTCAGCCTCTGGATCATCTTCATTTCCACTAGCATTACTAATTCTCTTAGACCGGGCTGCTTCAGAAAGCATAATTCACATTGTAAATCTATGATTAAAAATGGCTTCTATACAGACAACATGAGAACAGTACGATGTCCAAACCTGGCCCAGGCCTTGGGGTTGAAAGAATTGCAACATCACCCTCCTTAAACGTCCACTTGCATTCATGAGTTGGAAGAACAATTACGTCATACCATCCTATAGATTCAAAAAATGAATTTATAGTAAATAGTACAGCAAAAGGAAAGTTCTCAATAATTTCAAATTGCACTTGGGCCTGTTCTTTTGAAAGAATTCGGAGAATACTTGTCTGCAGAATTTGAAATTCTCCAATTGCTGTCCCCCACATGGAATTCCAAATCTTCATGGCCAATCTAGTAGCATTTGAAATGTTGGAATTCTAATAATTCTAAAGGCTATTTTTGACTTTTGCAGGCGGGTTGGAATTCAAAATTCCAGCTATGCAACATAGCATTTGAATGCTAAGGAGACAGCTATCATATCAATGTCAGGAATCCCCAACAAGAGAAATGCTTATCAAAATGCCTCTAAAGAAACCCTTAAAGCAACCACAGACTAGGGTTACCATGTGCTGCTTCTACAAGGAAATTATAAGTTGATTATTGTATTCCTCAATAACAAGCAAGCAGTAGAAATTATAAGGAATGTAACATGGACAAAGAAACCAAGGAACTTGACATGCCAACAAGCCTATACAGAGATAAAAGAATCAAAAATATACTAATGGTTAATAATATAAAAATCTGAAAACAAAAATTGAAATAAGTTCCGATTATATTATATATAAATGCTGCTAGAAATGTAAAAATAAAGCTTAGTAAAGTTTTTTCTCCAAACAGCACTGTTGATAATGACATGTACAGAGACTGGCATTGGAACAGCGATATATCAAAATAGAGAATTTCATAGGTCGTGATCAACAATAATTAATGGATGGAGAAGAGGTGGAGTGGGTGGGTTCCGGGGCTTGGGAATGTCAACAACGATCAGAGAGTTGGGTTTCGGTGGACTTTGTGGATTTGGGTTGGATTGGAATATTGGGGCTTTTTCTTTTTTGGCTTATGTTTTGGAAGGAAGGGATGGGTTTTGACGGTTCTGGGTGTGGTGGAGGTTTTTTTTTTTTTCTTTTTTTTTTATAAAGAGTTTCGGTGATCAGGGATGGGCTGGGGCAGGACGTGAGTGGGTATCGGCTTTGGCAAGGTTGCCAAAGTTTCAGATTTGGCAGATCAGGAGTCAACAGGGATAGGGTGGTGACGAATTTGGGGGTCCCGAATGGTGATACCAGTTGAATAGGCGACGATGATGAATGCCGAGAATCAGATCCAGGTTGGATCGTTCTTTGTCTCTGATACCAATTAATACAGAACGAAATGGAGATGCAGGGCGGGCAAGGGAGAACATGAAGACAGGGGAAAAATTAAACTCTCACCAAACTCCAATCTGAAGGCGTTAGAGAATTAGGCTCTCACCAAACTTCAATCCAGAAGATATTAGAGATTTCGAGGAGAACTCAAAGAAACATGAGGGAGATCTCAAAACTTTTCATTAATCATCAATCATTAACTTAGCCAAAGAAGCTTTATAGTGCTTAAATAGAAAAAAGAAATAACCTAGAGCTAATCTGGACCATCCAATCAAGTTGACGGCTACAATTAAAACATCTTATTGAAATAACTTAAAGTGAATGAAACCCTAAATTAACTAGGATAGGTGGGCTGGGCCCAAAGGCGGGTCAGCCCATGAGGGACCATGGGTTTGTCCTGCATCAAACGAGTTGTGACTAATACATGAATGAGAATAACCCAACAATTAAAAATTTTAAATATTATAGTTCAAAACATGTTTAAAAGATTTTCTTGTGTATTTCTAAAAATTTTCTTCTAGCAGAGCCGTGTTTCTAATAACCAAGAACAGCTAGCTACAAGAATTTTATGAACAAAAGGATGACCAAACTGCTTTCTACAGGAGACACACAAGATAGCCCAGTGGTATAGATCTCATTCCACCTAAGTGCCAAGGATTGATCCCTGGCACTGGCAGAGCATAGATGCAGAAGTATGCTGTGGTGGAGCACACATGCAGAAGCACACTCCAGAAAAGCAGGGATGTGGAAGTTTGCTGTGGAAGAGCATGGATGCAGGACCTCAGGCATTATCCCCGGGATGATAAAGTAGGCTAGTTTATAAGTAGGATAGTTAAACTCTCCTCCCATGTAAAAATAGCAACAAAATAATTACTTTTCTACAGAATAGCTCCTGGAACAGAGAACATGTACTTAACAGCCTCTATCATACTATTACGAAAAAAGCACAGAAAACACTTGGGAGTGTCTTCAATGGTCAAAACTACAGTCATGATACATGAATCCAACAGATTTCAGTATCAGTTTCATGTAGTTGAAACTTGAAAGATAAGTGACATGTTGGAGAGAGAGGAGAAAAGGTCACCATATCAATTTACAGAGAATTCCATGGCCCATGTATCCTACTTCAAAATTTTCAAATTATAAATTTCACTGAACTAATTTAGGAATTAACAAAGTGATTGGAAATACTCTCCTAGAAAGTTTATCGGTTTATGGGCAGGTTCAGGTTTTGTTGTCCAGACTTCCACTGGCCCTGTAATGATTAAACTTACATATTCTGCTAATAGAATATAATACACAACAACGTATTTATAACAGGGGAGCTCTGAGTTGCAGGTTTGAACCCCCAGTAAGCGCATGAGATGTATTTGAATAAATATTTTCTTACTTTAATATCATTAAAAAAATTTTGAATTAAACAGGTATCAAATCAGCCCAATATGTACAAGTCACAAAGCAAGCAAGTACGGTATCACATATCATAAAGCCACTATCGTTTAGAGCAGGTATGGAGGCAGGGAACGTGTGAGTTGGGGCAGGTTTAGCAGGTTTGAGCATAACTCAACTCATACCAAACCAAACTTGCTGCCATTTCTATCTTTCTTTATGTTGTATATCACGGTGCATCCCAAAAAACTCTGGAGGACCGAGGAATGGGAGTGCCCCATTTTGCAATCATGGCCAGCTGATGTAGAAAATATCATTCAAAGCTATTTTTATGGAACATGCAGAATTAAACAGATGATCATTATTTGCATAACTCGTCTATAGCCTATGCAGTAGGAAGTATAACCTTCAACAATGCAACAATTTGGACCAATGAAATCCAGTGGGCTTGGGATGTTAGTAAGGGGCAGAAAATAACCATCAATATTCAGATAAAAATACAGTGATTCTAATTCGATTATTTAAATCCAATCTGGGAGGTTTATTGGACTGGACTCACCAGATCCTGGGCCACGACTAAGCTCTGTGTCTTCAAACTCAAAAGGAAGCAAGGAACACTTGGGTACATACCCACTTCAATTTTAGCCTCCACATAGGTGGACCCTCATATCTGGATTATGTCCCAATTTTTATATGAATTAAATCTGGGCTTGGATCCTTCACATTGTTTCATTTCTCAAATTCAGCACGAACTATTACCAACTATGACTTATTCAAATCCATGGTAGGCTAGCTGATGACTGATTTCTGTTATAGTATTGGCCCAAGTTAACATTTCTGACCCAATTATGATAGATTCAGTATGGTCTTGGGCAATTTGTACGATATTGTTAGCAAACCTGACCCAACTGTCATATATAGGTTCAACCTAAAATAAATGCATTTATTTGTTAGCTTGAAAATGACAATCCAATTATACCAAAAAGTTAATAGAGTCAACGTGACCAATAAACAGAGAGTCAATTTAAATTGAGTAGCCCAGTTAAGTGTTTTATGTTGTTCGGTTGAACAGTAAGATTTAACAATCGGGTCAACAACGCTCAGCCCAAACCTTTTTCTTAATCAGAGGTGAAAATGTCAACCTAATTAAATCTAAACCAAAAATTAAAAAAGATCAGCATATATCAGAATTGCTAAGAAGGCACAGCGTCGTTCAGTTGGTCAAGCCAGTTTGGATTAGCCTATGGTAAGGAATCATGGTTTTAGATGCAAAAGAATTAAATTAACAAAACTTCTTCCCTACAAAGACTATGAGCGGTATAATAATAATAATAATAATAATAATAATAATAATAATAATAATAATAAAGTTAGGCATAGGCTAATAAACTAAAAAAGGCTAAAACAGAGGATGTAAATTTAATCCAAAAGAGAACAGAAGTTCCTATAAAACATTGTAAAGAAAATGCAGGGAAAAAATGACACCAATGACATTTATGTTTAACCATTATGAGTATCGCACATCCTTTTATCATGATAAGAATGTTTCCACTTTTGACAGTTTAATTCACAACAACTATTATCGAATGTGAAGAGAGCCAATTATGTCACATAAAAGAACACAAGAAGATCGAAACTGTGCATCAATGTGACACAACAAGACTGAATTATAAAGAACAGAATGCAAAAATTTGGTCTGGTTATGACTAAAGCATGTCTATAGGATCATGATCCTATGTAGAAGAATATATATAAAGCACAATATACTGAGTGTGCAGACCAAAGAATTTTCCTATCTTTGCAGTGATAACAATAACATTAACTTCATTGCATCAATTGAAATAGAGAAATTCTACAAGCTACGCCTCTGAAAAGGGGCATTTTCTGCCCCTTGTCTAACATCCAGTGGGAGAGAAGGTTAAGTGTGGAGACTATTTCTCTTCCTTTAAAGCAGTCATTTACCATCTTCCTATTTTCTCTCCTTTTAAAAATGTATCTTAAATAAATCTCATTCTTTATTTCTTTAGAGACATCCACAAATTGGAATCTTTTTCTTTAAAGCAATGATAAATGCCTTTCAAAATAATTTGAAGAGTGCACAGGTGAGCACACTTAATTAGGCTCCGTTAAATCAAATTTTGGTTCACTATTGGCACAGCCTCAGATCCTCAAATCAAATTAGATTGATCTCCAATGGATTGATAGAATCCAAGGAATTAATTCTGAAAGCTAAAACACATTCACGGTTGTGAAGAACACCAGATTGAAAGGAGAACTCAGAGAAATTCTTGATTAATTGATAATAAGCACAATTGACTACAATGGAGACTCAACTATATATAGAGTAGGATGGTTTTCTTAACAATCACAACATGCTAAAAATAAAATAGGAAACTATCTAATCCTAATCAAGCATGAAATAAAATTAGGAAACAAATCCACTAATTAGAAACTATCTAAGGGATAAATCATGGATCAGGTGGGGGCCATCAAGGTCTGCAGGCATGTGATATGGGCCGGATCGTGGATTGACCTACATCAATTACCTGACTTAATGAATCTAAACCATTATAATATATTAAAGAGAATGGTTTTGGATTCAATTTTGACCAGATTCCTTTCAATTTTGACTTTTTATAGAGCATTTCTAAAAGGCTAAAATATATACAAGTTAAAGGATTTGAACTCATCACCTCTTACCGTTTTAGATAAGTAACCTAACCACTACCACACACAAATATGTATGTGTATATTCTTACCAAAATATTTGAAAACTTATTATATGGAGCACGGACCCAAACCCACGTGGGTCATGCCCATGCTTAGCACAGGTTATTATGCTAGTTTGAAATTAAACCAATGCTACAAATAAATAGTGGGCCCCTTATAACATCTAAACCATTCAAAATTAAAATCTTTTTTCTAAATTAGCATCCATCCCAATTTCACTTCAATCAAATAGCCCTACCACTTGATTTTATGAGAAAACCTTCCTTCTAAGGTCTAAGAAGAAGAAATAGGAAAGATAAATATTAAACATGTCCTTTGAAGGAGGAGAAAAAATAGGGAAGATAAGTAATAATCAATGGTTAAAGTTGCTTGGTTAGTGTGAGTTAAGAAAATGGTAGAGATGCATAATGGAATCACATCAATTTATGTTTGGCTGCACTCATTTATGCATCACATGCATAAATGAGATGTGAAAAGGAGATGAAAATGGTGTGCATTACCAGCCCCAAATTTTCACACCTAAAGAGATACGAAAAAGAACTGCATGTGTGAAAAAGAAGGAACCAAAAAGCAGTGCCACTGTAAATCTCGTAACAACGGCCCAGCCTTGGGTTTTTTTTCCTGTGTGAGCCTTTTTTATTTTTTCCAGCGTGGGCCCCAATAACCTAGATCTGAACCGCTCAGATTCTTTAGAAGGTCAAACACAGCTAGAGTGTCAATTTTCAACCATTGATTCAACACAGATTTTGAGATAATTGCGCAAATATATATATAAGCATTAAAATCTAGAGTTCTGCACTTCTATGGGGCACATTTCAAGATCTGAACAGTTAATCCTCTTTAGAAGGCCAACAATGGCCATTTATTCAAATCTCATCAGTTGATCCATCCTGGATTTTGAGATAATTGAACAAGAGCACATACCCAAATATCTACAATTCTAGACTTTGTGGGGTCCATCTTCACGATCTGAACCGTCAATCCTATTCATAAGGCAAACATATGCAAGAGAACCATATTTCAAGTTTTAATTCAACATGTATTTCGAGAAATTTGAGAAAAACAGTGAGCCCTTCTCATGTGGTTTTGAAGTATATGTGAAAAAAACAAAAAATGGAAAGTGTTTCAATGTGGAAATGAATCACATGTGCATCATTTGTGCACATGAATCATTTTCCTATCGCATGCGGTTTTGCCAAACAACCCCAAAGATGGAAAAAATGGAAAGTTGTGTAATTTAAAGAGAGGAAAAAGTAGGAAATCAATTGATCGTTTTTGACAACTCCATGTGAACAAACATTAAAGATCATTCTTTTCGTATTCATCCAAAATTGGGGCATTGTTCCTTTATAAACATGGCCATTTTATAGCGCTCCTCATTGAAATAATAACAGTAAATAAATTTTAACCAAAAATAAAAGTTCAACATGACTACTTTTTTCTCACAGAAAGTGTGAAAAGATAATTTTCTTCCCTCAAAATGGTAGTTAACATAAGTTGCCAATTTTCTTTATTGAGAACAAGGTAACCATAGTTCAATTATTAAAAAAATAAATAAACAGAAGAATAAAAAGAAAAGATAACATAACAATTTATTTTAAAAAATCAACAAATACCAAAATGGAAGACCAAAAAAACTGAAATTCTAGGACATGTAAGCATTGCTCAAGAAATGTTTGCCCCTCCTTTTAATTATAAAAGCACACTAACCATTAGCAGCATGACACCATCAGACCATCCTTACTCAAGTAAATTGACAATGACTGTAATTGGATGGAATAGATGCCAGCTAGATACTTCGCAGCCAGGGGCAGAACCAGGATATAGGCCTTGCGGGGGCCATTAGATTCCAAATGTAGAATATAATATTCTGTCATGTATTCAACAAAGGCTCCAATGAGGACATAACAGTAAGAGAAAGCAACAGTCATGCAACAATTAAACTAAAATATAAAAAATATTGTACCACTTTCTCTCCTTTCAACATTTTCTAAGGAAGGGCTCAAATAAGGTCATACCAGTAAAAGAAAGCAAATAGTCATGCACCAAATAAACTAAAATATAGAAAGCCATATACCTCTTTCTCGCCTTTCAACATTTTTTATTCGGACCATGACGTGTGCATCTCTTGAGACAGTTTCTGTGAATTCCTCCCATGTGCTATATAGTTGCGCCCGACATTCCTCAAAAAGTAAAGGCTCAAACACTCTTACATACTCTTCTACAGATTCAAACCGTCCAGGAACACATTGGAGCTCCGTCTCCTCTGATATTCAGAAGTAATTATCATCATATTCTAACATAAAAATATAGGCAACATTTATAATGCTCTGACGGCCTGATTGAATATTATATAGTTACCTTATGTAAAAGTAATAATAAAATAAAGGCTTCATTCTTCATACCCTTATCTTCCTTTGTTGTGCATCCATTTATCAATAGTTTTTCGCCCTTGTTGAATCCAAGTTTGTTAATTACTTATTCATGATATCTTCTTTTTGTAATTCATAGAAATGACATTATTTTAGCTCTGCAGCTATTTCTTTCAAGTCATTTCATACTAAGCACTTCATGGCTGTTTGAGAAAAACTAAGCCATCATGGTTCCATAGTGCCAATCTGTGATAAATGTTACATCATTTTTTCCAACTGTAATAGATTTCGATATAGAAACAATTCTATTGGAACAAAGGGAGAAGAAAAAATTTGAGTTGAATGCCGCATAACCACTGCAGGATAGATAATGTGGAGACACTAGTAAAACGATGTGCGATCATCAAATGCAAGTTTAAGCAAAACAAGGCATTATTATAAGATGGATCATCATCATCATCATCATCATCATCATCATCGAAGCCTTATCCCAACCATGTTGGGGTTGGCTACATAAATTTTGTTTCTCCATTTTGTCAAATCCTTAGATAAGTTAAATTTATTCAAATCTGATTTAATAACATCTATCAATATTTTTTTCGGCCTACCCCTACCCCTTGAGGGGCCATTTACTTGGATAGCCAAATTTTTCCTCACCGGCACCATAACCGGCCTATACTCAACATATCCAAACCATCTTAAACGGGTTTCTCTAATCTTATCCACTATTGGTGTTACCCCTAAATGCTCTCGAAAGCGTTCATTTCTAATTTTATCTTTCTTAATTTTACTACACATCCACTTAAGCACTCTCATCTCCTCCACATCCATATTATATATATGCGTCTTCTTAATTGGTTAATATTCTGCTCCATATATCATAGTTGTCTTACCACTGTCTTATAAAATTTACCCTTCAATTTTGTTGGCATTTATCTATCATAAAGCACTCCAGAAGTTAGTCTCTACTTCAACCATCCAGCTTTTATCATATGCTAACATCTTCATCAATCTCTCCATCCTTACTAATCATCGAGCCCAGATACCGAAAAGAATCTCTACGTGGTATATCATGGGTTTAAATTTTGACAGTGGTTTCAACACTTTGTATATGTCCACTGAAGTTACAATCCATATATTATGTCTTTGTACGACTTATTTTAAAGCATCTAGATTCTAATGCCCCTCACCATCTCTCCAATTTTGCATTTACACTATCTCTTTATTTATCCACCAATACTATATCATCTGCAAACAACATACACCATGATACTTTTTCTTAAATATGCGCAGTTAACTCATCTATAATCAATGCAAAGAGGTAAAGGCTTGAGGCTAATCTTTGATGCAAACCTATAGTCATAGGGAATCCACCTGTTTCTCCACATGTGGTTCTAATATTTATTACTGCTCCTTCATATATATCCTCAAAATTTTCAATATAACCGTTGGGGACATTCCTTTTCTTCAAAACATACCAAATTAAATTCCTCGGTACCCTATCATGGGGTTTCTCTAAATCGATAAAGACCATGTGTAGATTTTTTCTCTTTGCTCGATATTCTTATAAGATGGATATTAGACCTAATTTACTATGTACTTTTTTGGAGAAAAACATAGGGCAACAATGAAATGACAAGAAGCTATAGTCTATGCAGCTGAGATGTATCTTAAATGCAAGTGAGGAGGATATAATAGGATTAAGTATATAAGAGGGCATGTACAAGGGTGTCGGTTGGCTTTAATAAAAGCAAATATATATATAGAATTATGTCAATTGAGATGGCTGCGCATGCATCAGAAAATAAGAATAATAAAAAAGGGCCCATGCACAAAGAGTAGAAGCATTACAAGTTCAAGGGACTATTGAAGGGGGAGAAAGCATATATAGAGAGAGAAGGCATGTCAAATTATGGAGTTGTGGAAGCAAACAAGGGCAGAACCAGGAATTTATTATTGGAGGGCCAAAGTAAAAAAAATTCTAAAAATTACAAAATTTAATAATAAAATATACAATAAAAATTTATGAAGTTATGCTCTACGTTCTTTTATTAAGTTGAAATCATCTATTAATGTTTCAATATCAAATTTTCCAGCATTTCAATATATACAATCAAATAATCAAAAGAAATTCACCATCCATTTTGTTGCATAAAGCAAAAGAAAACGAGGGGTTCCTCGGCCTTCTATCTCATAAAATGAATTTTCTCTAATCAGATTGAATCTGATATTCATAATGAAAATTAAACATTGAAAAACAAAAAGTTTTCTCCATGGTGGATGTAGTTCCGATCAGTTTAAAATTTTTTTGAACTAGTGGTACATAAATAGAAAGTAATTTTGAATGAGTTAGATTTCAAGCATGAGCTTCAAGACTAAAAATAAAAAATCATACATAGAAAATTAATGCATTTATAATTGCAAACATATAAAGTGAAAGAAGGGTTGCCTTCTTCAACCCTCCTTTTCACGCCTATGATTAAGAACAACTGTAAACCCTTTATAGCCTCCAAGCCCCAACAATCCAAGCTCTCCACGCCTCTGATCAAACTATCACAGTCTCAAAATCAAGGTACGTGACCGCAATGACGACTTTAGATTTGGGTAAATAGTATCTAATCTATCCCCAATCCCTTCTTTTATTTCATTTTCTTTCTTCTTTCCTTCTTTTCCCTCCCTTTCTTCTTTCATTAGATTTTCCCCCTAAAATCAGCTATTTTTTAGTTCCTTTTTTTGGAAACCTGCATTATATTCCTTCTTTTCCTTCCCTTTCTTCTTTCATTAGATTTTTCCCCTAAAATCAGCAATTATTTTTGGAAACCCGCATTATATTCCTAATACTTAATTTGATCATGTTGGAGGGGCCATCATATAACGATTGCCATTGCAAAAGAAAACTCCACAATAGAGGGAGGCGGGGTAAGGCCCCTGCTGGCCACCCTAGTTCCGCCCATGGAAGCATATCTTTGGATAGAGTTGAATGGAAAAGCAGAAGTCCGTAACTCCTAAACAACCCCAACTAGACAAGCTGAGACTTTCATGATGATGATGATTGATCAGTCTACTATTATAAAACGTAAGCATATAATTTTCCATCACAAATTCCTAATGCATTGCAATAAAGGTTTCATCATCAACACAATCTATCGAGGTGTGGGGTCAGCGTTGCAAATTCTATCTTCCAACCAACCCTAAAAAGAATTGATGTACAAGATCATCACATATCAACTTAAAATTAAATAACATGAGTGACAATGAATCATTAAAACACCAACCAGCCCTTCACTTTAGTAGTATATATGCCTGGCACTTTCAAAGGGTTGAGCATAATTCCAATCCCAACTGCTGTATAGTGGAAAGGAGTCCAAGAAGTGTGTTGCCTGGACAGCATATCTGAGCATGTCCCAAATGTGCACATGAAGTAGTCTAGGATAAAAATTTAGGCTTCAGTAATTTCAGTATCTCCTTAACCAAATTTAGGCTTCAGTAATTTCAGTATCTCCTTAACCAATATGTTAGGTTTTGGTGCATCACAACCGATAATGTAATCAATGCTCCAAAAAAAAATTGTAACAATATAATAAATAGCAAATGAGCAGCCATCGACTACATTTGGACACCAAAAAACAAGGCAGATACAAAAGAAATCCATTTTGAGGAGAAATTTTCCTTCGGTTTCAATTTTGTGAAACAAATAACAAGGAAAAACCAAAATGACTTTCACTAAATTAGTTTAATGGCATGTTCACAGACAGTATTACGGTTTTTTGTAATTTGAAGCATTTTCTATAACCACTACATACCAGTAAAATAGTTCAGTATTGTCCAAATGTTGCAAGGAGCAAACGTAGGAAAGAAAATGATTTAGCATTGAAGCCTAGCAGAACAATGAGGGTTATGAAGATCATGACAATGAAAATACTGACTTTCAGTTTCTATCAACAGTTAGTTAAGGCATCTATCCAAGTCTCTGTCTTCTAGGATTCATTCATACCATATTAGATAATTTATTTGCAACAGTAAGGTCAGAAGAGTTACATGGCTAAAACTATTATATTAGAGAAAGAAACTTAAACGTATATGATGTCAACCAACCACTACAAAAATGGACACAACATACACATAAATTCAAGATTAGTAATAGTATTCTGCTAGAAGAAATGCAGGGATACACAATATTATGAAAAGGAAAAGGAAAAACTGTCAAACCTGCTTGATGCCAGAACTTATCATTGGTCACCTCCCGAATAAGACGTTCAACTGATGTGTCTTGATACTGTGAGTTGTTCACATTTTGCTTCTTTGATGGAGGATGCTTTTTGTTTCCCAATTTTGTATCTAAAGGTTCCCTGTTTTGACTGACCAAAGTTGTTTTCCTGGTTGAGACCTGCTGATTCTTAGACTGCCATGAATCTGTTGACTGCTTCAATGAAGCTTGTCTTGAAACAGGAGGTAGACAGACTTCTGCAGGAAAATCAGCGCCACTGTTTAACTTCTTGGATCGAGCTTGAAGCCCTGAATTTGCATCCCCATTAGGTTCTGCTTTGTGATCATTTAATTCCATGGGAGTGCTTCCTTCATCCACTTGTTTAGAATCCCTAGTTACAGGCACCACTTGCCTTTCACCTGTGCGTTCAGATGGCAAAGCAATAACACGGTTCTCTTTAACAGTACGGGTGATTATGGGTGAATTGAATGTTTGCCTTCTTGGGGTTGAACTTTTAATTGGCCCAGCTTGCTTAATATCCTCCAAATTAAGAAACACAGTCTGTCTGTTCCGCTTTTTCCCTAGCATTGCTTCCTTGTGTTGGTCGAGTTTGTGCTTCTTTACAGGATTATTGGCACACTTCAATGCATGGCTTGCTTCAACTCCTTTCACATCCTTCTGTTTGACAACTGAGGAAGAATCCTCCACTACATCAGCAATTACTTCTCTTTTGATACCTTCTGAATTTTTCTTACTGTTATTTGTCTGCTCAAATGACTGAGGCTCTGATCCAAAAGGTGCAGGATTATTCTCAAGCTTGATGTTGTCTACAACCTTATCCTTCACATCCATACAGTCATCAGAAAGACAAGAAAAACCACCACAAGCCTTTTCAGAACCTAAAAGATCATTAATTCCACTCACTCCTTGCTTCTGTACAACTTCACCATTACATTCAATTATTTCTTCATGCTTGCTGCTGGCATTGTTCCCTAATGCATCAGCACTGCCCTCTATATCAGACCACTCTCCTTCTTCTCTTTCGACTACTTCAGCATTGGATGCACTGGATGTCATTGAGTGAATTAATTTATTTTCCACTCTGCAATTTACAACTGTAAATGGCAAGGCATAATTGGAACTTGAATCACCTGCCTTCTGTGCAACATTCTCTTTAATGTTATGCACATCCTTAGATCTAACAAAAGGCTGAAAGCCTGAAACAGAAGATGCATGTGAGAATGCATTATTATTGACTAATCCTTGACTACTTCCTGATGACACAAACAAATTAGAAGCACTACCACTTGAAGAAGGAAGTGCTTTTTTAGGCTGGACATAGGGAACCACATTACTCTCTTCATCCTCTTCTGTAGGGGGTTCATTGAGATCAAAAAATGGCCTTCCACGACTACCCATTTCATAAGTAAACACATGCAAACTAAAATGTTAATACTAACGGAGCTATGTGATTCTGTTCCTGGCCTTGTTTCATATAGGAAGGCACATGACATTCCAACAATGATGGTGAACACTAAACAGCTTTCAAAACAGTGAAACCTTTTATCAGCTCTCAAAATGATGACAGAAGCTGCATAGCAAGTTCAATGTTAGGAACTGATAATCAGTCTAAGTTCTCTGATGATAAAGGGAGAAAATTATTTAAAAAAAGAATAAAAATTAAAGTGAATAGAAGTGGAAGATGGATGCAAAATTAAAAACAAATAATGGTAATACAGATGCAAACGCTACAAAAACAATGTATTTGAATATGCAAACGACAGGCCTAACTACAGCATAGCCCAGTGGTAGAGGCACTCACTTCCCAAGGACAACACAGGTCGACCCTTGGTACTCTAGGTTAGACCCAGTGTTGTGGCACTCATTCAATGCAGCAAAAATTGGAAAAAAAGGGGAAAAAAAAAAAGCAAATGACATAGCACCACAATACAAAGACCAGCCAAACAGAGATCATTTTACCGCTCTTCTTTCAATGGATTAAAAATGCAAAAAATGAAAAATTGTAAATCTCTAAACCCTAAACTGCAGAATGGGGCTGCAGTTTTATAACGAGAAGAGTAGCAATTACCAAACCTTCCCAACATACAATGTGATTCTCATATTTACAGGAAAGTGAATGACTACTAAAATAGGCATTTCTCATAAATGTATCTGCTCATTTCCAAGCCAAAATGTTTGCCTATAAATACTGCCAGAAAGATTTACAGGACAACATAGATTAAGCAAAACTGGTAATGAATCACCCAATTTGACATTCAGAAATTAATTAATTAATTAATTAACCCCACTCATGTCAACCAACTTGGGGATTGCCTCCATAGCATAGTTATCGAATTTGTTTCGGTTCAGACGAATTGTCTGATTTATTTTGTTTCATAGGCAAAACCACACCAAACAGGCCGCCTAAAGATGTTTGGTTCAGATTTCATTCAAGTTTGCCTGAAATATAGGGTTTTGGTCCAAAACACCTAATTTCGGAAGAACAAATTTATTATACACACCTTTTTGCCCTATTTCTTTTCCATCATTGTGAGATTCATCCTCTGCCGTAGCAAGAACATTAACCCTGCCCTCACTGGCACTATTTCCCTGCATTTCCCAACTCGCCAAAGCTAGTCATTTTTGCCCAAGTTAGATTTTGCTAGCAAAAAATGCCGTCAGAGCACCAGGATGCCCGATCTCCCTATCTTCTTCACTTTCATCTTCTTTCTTTTTCATTTCTTTCTTTCATGAGTTCTGACGAAGGGACCAAACCTCAGGCAATTTCTTTCTTTCATAAAGGCATAGCGATGATGCCACACCTTTTTGCCCTATTTCCTTTACATCATTGTGAGATTCATCCTCTGCCGAAGCAAGAACACGAACCCCGCCTTTGCTGAGACTATTTCCCTGCATTTCCCAACTCACCAAAGCTCCTCACTATTGCCCGAGTTAGATTTTGCTAGCAAAAAATGCCGTGGGAGCACCAGGATGCCCGATCTCCCAATCTTCTTCACTTTCTTCCTTCTTTTTCAATTCTTTCTTTCATGAGTTCTGATGAAGGGATGAAACCTCAGGGCAATTTCTGTCTTTCATAAAGGCATAGCAATGATGATGCCTTTACGAAGGAGGGTAGTGATGAGTTCTGGAAAGTGGCGCCCACTAATTTTTTATCGCTGAAAAATTCTTCAAATGCCCATTTATTTTAAATGGCTGATGACCTCATCAATTGACTGTTAATTACTATTGAGGATTTAAGAGGTCCACTTGATAAAAAAACAAAGGACCAATATAGAATTTGCTAATGATCAAGGCCACAAGTTGAATACAGCAACATTTGATGTTATTAAATATTTTTCGAAACCAAATTAAAAAAAGTATCACTCTAGAGGGGGCCATTTAATTTGAGTAGAGTAACAAAATTTAATTAGTACTGTTTATGTAGAATTAAATGGTTTTAATTTTTTAAATGGACCACTGAAAACTTTGGATTAGGAAATTGAGTGATGGGGCCCTTACTCGCCACTAGTTGACTACTTTTTTTACAACTATTACTGCAATTGTTCAGAAAAAATAAAATTATACCAAAAATAGATATATATGTATATATAATTTCCGAAATGTTACACTTTGGAGCCAAACCGATACGGGTCCAAAATTAACTTGACAACTATGTTGCACAGGCAAGGTATCCCAAGCAGACAAAACATACATCAAGCAATGACAAATGAAAGATCATACGAAAACAACAAATGAAAGTGCAGGATCTGTGTACTCTTCCCCTAGCACAAAAGATCCATGCCGGATAATAACATGACAGGCGGAAAAAGATATAAGACAGATACTACTCCATATGTAACATGTTATCTAATGCAAATGAAACAGCAAAGTAACCTCTTCATTCCGAGCCTATAGTTCTTACCAAATATTTATATATTTGGATCGGAGACACATGTGCACACGTTCTTAATAAAATGCCAACGTATACACATATTAAAACCTGGTTACCATAGTACAACTTCTATTCTAAAGAATGCAGGCAACATTTCAACACCTTATCTATCTTAAACACAAACAAGATAACAAACAACGATTCCATAAAGATTCAGCTTTGAAGCACAAAATTCATATAAAGAAAGCATACAAAGTTGCATACATAAACAGAACCATAAGCAATCATCATTGGACATTAAAATTGATTTTTTTTTTTCCTAACAAAGCATCAGATGGTCGAAATCGCAGGAGTCAAAAGATAATAATAACAATAATAAGCTAATTGTCCCCAAAAGGAGGGGGCAAAACACAATCAATATCATAGTGCTATTTAGAACTACAACACAAATCGCAGCCCCAATGCTTACCGCTCGCTCGCATCTCATCCCGGGATATCAAATCAGAGCCCAACGGATATGAAACCACGACTAACCATTATTGAAACAATTACCCAATCAAACCTAAGACCACTACCTTACCTCTTCAACTTCCAGGTACGTCCTGATGTCCTAATTCTAACAAATCTACCAGTAACCTGATGCGCTTCGCACATCAAAATTCGCAAATGCGTAGCGATTCGGGGAAAGAAAGCTGCCTCCAATTCCATAGCTACATCCGGAACATCTAACCATCGCATCCAATCTGCTACCAATTCGAAATGCATCGAAACACACCCACAAGCTCCAACCGGACCACGAATCGGCCTCAAAAGCACGGATCCGAACCAAAACCCTAACAAATCCGGTTCCAAATCCCAACACCCCGACAATCCACCTCAAAAACAGGATCCAAATCCCGCATCCGATACCAAACCTAACCAGTCTAACACAATCCAACGCATCAGATTCACACATCCATCTCCAAATCAGGAGTTCAACATGATCTCATCAGATTGAGACGGAATTGGAAAGAAAGAGAGTACGATCAGAAGAATCCAATCTCATCTCTTACACGTGATTGGGAGGAGGAAACAATACAAGAAACCAAAAAAACAGAAATTGGAAGATTCTGAGAGGAGAGAAACGGAATCTGACCTCCTTCGGGAGCTCCGAATCTAATCAGAGAAAGAGAGAGAAAGAGAGAAAGTATGGGAACGATGAGGGGAGAGACCCGGTATTTATAGGAAATATCGAGGGCAAAGTCGCCGGACAGGTGTAACCCGGCGGTAGACGGGGCGTTTTCCGGCTAAAAGGTTGTTCGGATTTGTATTGAATATGGCCATGGAGGGAGATGTATTTACTAAGATTGCCATTGCTTGTTGAATGACGATAGTACCCTTAGAACGTTAGGGTTTTGAAAGGGCAACAAGGGCAGAGGCCATGGTTGCTTTTATCCTTCAACGCATGGCGTACGGAAGGAAGCCCGTATGTGGTGAAGTCAAAATTTTGGTTCCGGGCTTGCTCCGTAGTACAAGTTGTGAATCATATGGGCGTAGAGATACATCTCCGAATCTTAACTTATGTAGGATTCTTATCATGCCTTTCAACCCGATGAGTAAATTTTAGGGTGGCATCAATTTCCATCGGAATGAAATTTATGAGATCTCATCCTATTTGCACCAAAAAGGCACTTACTTCTTTATTGAAGTCAAAGCTTAAGAGAGACTCTGCATTTAAATTCTGGTTTATCTGAATATTGTTGTTGCGTTGTTGTTCACCGTTTTGTCGTTTTTACTTAATATTGAACAAAATGAGTTTTATAGTGCATTTAATCATTTGCCATTCTCTGTGAGTAAATGAATGCATCCAACAAATTTTCATGTGTTTAAAACTTCTGAATATTTTCTTATATACAAAATCCATGAAGGCATATTATATGAAACTAAACATCTTGGCGGACATTATGTATGAGAGTATTTACTATTCATATAGCAAATTTAGGGTTCACATTAATTTGAGAATTTTTTGTTGTTCTTTTTTTCACAAACTGCTTGATTTTATGAAGATTTGGCATAATAAACCGAAAGGTCTTGGAATTCAACGTTCAATAAACACATAGGACTGCTTGAATTATAAATGTGGCACCCATGTTAATAAAAACATAAAAGTGATTGACGGAATTTAATCCTCAATGCAAATCACTATGGAGAGCATGGACTAATGGATTTTTGCAAGTGGGGAGGTAAGTGCCAATATCAAATCCATTTAGGTATGAAATGATAACCTTATTTGCACACCATTTTACACTCATGAATAAAGACAAGCAAACGTGACGATGTGTGATGATAACACATGTAAATCATTCAAGTAAGTAAACAAGTGCAAACAAACAAACCATTAGGGGATATGGGCATGTGAGTTGGAATGCATATTCAGTCTAATATAGTTTTAAAAAATAAATATTCAAGATAAATATTTACTTCTAAATTTTTCGCTGAATTTCTATTTAACAAGTGCTACTCCCACTTTTTTTTATTTTTATGACACAAACATGGTTAATATTATGGTGAGCCAAGTTATTATCAGAATGAAATTTCAGCAAGGGCCACAAAGATAAGCTGTTAATCTCAACATTTTAAATTTTATAATAAGTGATCCTCAATGTGCAGTTTTTTGAATTTGTGGCAGCATAATCTTCGATATGGCTTGTACTCCAGGTTGATATTGCCCATTATTTCATTTTCTAGTTAAAATAATTATTTTAATTTATAGTTAAAATAAAATTTATATCATTGTCATGATATAAATATTGGCAATACTGATATAACCAATATGTATTGGTTTTTCATTTTCACATGACCGATCTGTATGTGTATAGACAATACACAGATGATAGAGAAAACATTCTATCTTCTATGGTGTTGTTGGGAGGGTTGTCCTTCATCTGAAGCGACCCATTTGTTTAGATGCTTTTGCATGAGGCTATGTGCCTCAGGTTTTACATCAGCCAATAATTTTTATCAGGTTGCAAAACTAAGGACCCATGCTCAACTGACCAGACTCAAAATAAATAAGTAAAATGACTAGGGGGAGTCAATGTGGTCACTGGGATGGGTCACTTCCACTCAAAATAGTACAAGAAAATTAGAAAGAGGCGCAAAGTTCTTATAAAACTATATATACATATTATTTCACATTTATTCACAATAATTAATGCAAATTAATAGATTTACATATTCAAAATAGAGGATTTTCCTAGAAAAAGCCTCTTAGGTGAACAGTGAACCTATATCATTTAGATCAAAAGAAGCAATTTCCTCATTTAGATCATTGATTTTGATTTCCTTCATTCCAAAACTTTGCACAAACCACACACCAAACCTTTAGAAGATCAAACAACCGAAAAAAACAACCCCACCCCCAACAAAAATAATAATAATAACAATAAATCTTCACTCTTTTCTCCACATCTAAAATCAATGGGTTTTGATTTTGATCATTTGGATAATCTCCAAAGCTCCAGATTCCTCGTCACTTGTTTAATTGGTGGCAGCACTAGATTCCTCTCATTCGCAAGCTTTTGCACCAGCTCCTCCATGGTCTGCTTCTTTGTTTAGTTTAGTGTTGCCAAGATCTCAACCTGGCGGCCTTCATGACCGCTGCCGCCTGCTCGTCTAGCTACTTGACCTCCTAAGTGGTATCCTTGATGCTGCCCAGCTTCTCCTTGATGGAGGCGTCCCTCTCATCCATGAACTTGCCTAGCAGCGTAAAGTAGGTCTTTTTCTTTTTTTTTTTTTTCTTTTTTTCTTATTTAAAGGAGGGTTGAATTTGACCCACTCTGTTATAAATGAGGATTGAAATTGAAAGCTGGGTTGGCAAGGGATACCTTGGACCATCAAATAACATTAAAAAAAAAAAGAGGGTTGACTTCAACACTGGTTTTCATCCATTTTAAAAAATAAAAAAATAAAAAACCAAAGTGATCCATGAGACCACTCTGGAGGGTACACAAATAAGGGGCCTTTTACGGGTTCACTGTTCACCGAAGGAGTTTTTTTCCCGGAAAAATCCTCTTCAAAAAGGGGAAAAAAGGAAAAAACATTCCTTAACTACTTTCTTTCATATAAACTAAGTCTCCCTCGGATTTAACTCAACCCTTATCAAAGATGAGGTAACTTAACTGAGTGACGAGTTAGTACAAAGAGTTGTGATCTCAGACATAATATCCTCCTAAACTAGCACTATATATTATTCCTTTTTTCTCTTTTTTTCTTCTGTTTTTACTAATTTGGCCTAGGGGCTGGGTGGGAAAAGGATAAGGCGCCACGGGGAATCAATTTCTTGTGGGTGCTATGGAACAGGTGCCTATGGTCAACACGCTAGTCCCCTACATATTAATCCTAATAGAGGGAAGCTTGATCTTCAAAGAGAATTCAGGTGGGGATATTCACAGGGTTAGTTCAGTCAGGCCAAAGCTTGTCCAAGCCCCATCTATTTAGCTAGCAAACACAATAATCGAGCCCAATTTCAACGGACAAGCTTAAAAGTTAAATCAGGCTTGGATTCAACCCCACAAGCCTAGAATAGCATCTAAATCCAATCAATCCCCATCTGCATGACATAAGTGAGTTCAATCAGACAAAAGCACGTCAAAAAATAATTTAAATAAGATGATTGACACAATAGCATTTTCTCTAGATGACGCGTGAAAATGGATACCAGTAACGTGAAATCTCACAGGCATTTATCATAACTAGATTGGGCCACTCGATTTGGACGGTCTGGATTACACATAGTCAAGGGTTATGAAAACTTTCCTGGGCCCATTTTACGGGAGATGAATGGAATTTCGGGGTTGGCAGGGGTGGTTTTTGTCCTTTGGGGCATTGTGTGAATGGTTCCCTGATATTCTCGAAGTTAAAAAGCGTGCGGTTCCTTGCATTAGACAGCGATCCCCATCCAGATTACGATATTACCCATGCTTTTGACCCTAGATCCTCCCCATTCTATTTATAGTCGATGAAACGGCGCGGAGGGTATTTTTGTCAAGTCGGCATATGGTTTTCACGTGCCAATAGTTTGTCGAGGTGGTCCTGGCTCTTTCTGTCATTTTAATTTTCGAATGAAATATATGGTGCTCCTCGAGAGCACAAGCAATATTTAGGATTCTGCAGTTTTCTCCTTTATTTGGTGGGCCCTGAAATTGGCAATTGTATGGCATGCCGCGGGCTTAATGCACTACTCAATCACCTGAAAACGATTCTAACCGTTTGGTCCCCATTTAACAACGATTAGTCCGGGGCTTAGGTGGGCCAAGTGCAACCTAAATTAGGCATTATGTATAATCTGAACAAATTAGATTTCACCAGATCACTTTATTTATCAGATTGAAAGTACGAAACTGCTCTCAGCCATAAAATTATAGTGGTCAACTCCGATTCTCAATTGAAAACTCCCACTCAGACGTCATAATGTAAAAAGTGAAGCACAAGCAAAGTGCAAGATGAGTTGGCAAGTTAAATAGTAAAAATAAATTTAACAATAACCATTCCACTTATATATTAAGCCAGAAATATCAAGTTGGTTGGAACCCAAAAATTAATGAAGGCATGGGGAACCTTAAATCATCGGGTTGAGTTTAAGTTGGGTTGATAAGTAGGCTAGGAACTGCCTCCCTCAGCCTTTGATATGGAAGTGGTGGGGCCCACTCCTTTTCATTTTTGCCACTGTTTTTCTCATGATTTTCACCAGTTTAAGTAACTCAGTCCACTGGTCCCCCGTCCCTGGTAGCACAAAAATAAATAAATAAATAAATAAATAACAAGTCCCATTATCCCACCCAAAACGAAAAAAAAAAAAAAAGGAACTCCATAGTCCCATAATTCAAAGACCATGTTTCATGAGCCAGGTTAGCTTATGTTAGGCCCGGGTCTAGACGAAATTGTAGTGAATATGGGCAGTGATTTTAGGTGTCCAACAACCTAATTTTCATCACCCCATTCACCCCATTGCTGTAAAAGCTGGATATGGAACCATGTGTGCTACAAGTTGCGATATGGCCAATGCTCTCCCAACACATGTAGCACACATTTTTACTAAAGAAACACAATTACCACAAAAGTACATAATACTTTTCAAAGGGGGTGGATTCTGTGCTAATTTTAAAGATTATAGTCCTTTGAATTAGGGCCCAATTACTAAAAAAGGTACAGTTTGGATAAGTGTCTGATTCCATCCAAAAATAACGAGATTACAGTTGCAACGTTGGAGGGAATATTGTCCAAGTCCAGGCCTAACCCAGATTGAATGCAGGTAAATTGAAGCTGGGACTGACCTAAATGATCCCCGACCATACCCTACCTAAAGCCACCCTAAATACTGACTTCCCTTCCCAACCCAAGTGCAACCTTTGGTTTGTGTTGACTTTGTGTCAAGTGCCCAGCAATCTGGGTTTGGTTCGCATTTTGGAGTACACAATTGTGAAATGGTTTTCGTTTATTTATTATATTATGTATATACAATGAATTGTGCAACACATATAAAAAAAAAACACATATGGGGTGGATAAGTTTTGGTTAGAAGAGGTGCCTCCCTCTTCTACTTTTCCCAAGCCCAAACACCCAACAAGAAATGGTTGGGTTTTCTCATTTTGTTGAGAGTGACTTGCAATTAAGAGACATGCATGACTTCTGGCATTGCAAGGAAGGCGAGAACAATTGGGGCTTGTTTGGTAGGTTTCATCTTATTTTTATAGACCATCCAAAATATGGCCATTAAAAAAAAGTTATAAAAAAGAGAGGCTAGAATTAAAATATGTGTTTGGTAATAGAAGCATCTATTTTAAATAGACTATTTCAAATTAATGGTTGAATGTTTTTCACAAACACCTTGAGATCTACTAGGTATCAAGCCTAGAAATTTTACTGCATGACCATGTTCGCCCTCCCAAAGAGATTTAACGGTTTGGATCTTGTGTTTGGGGACCACAATTTTTTTTAGAAAAATATTCAATAATTCACGTTTTTTAGAAAATATCTCAATATTGGTGATGATCCAACAGTTGAAATCTGATTTCACTGTGGTCATTGACCTTTTACACATTTTCAATGGTTCGGATTGTGATTTATTATTCCAAAAATATTAATGAAAAATAAAAATAGGGACTGCCTGTGGACTAGTCTAAAATTGAGCATATTACATCAATGGTTAAAGATTTTTGCACAAGGAATCAATCCTTAAAAATTGACCTGATAGCCGTTTTTAGCCTTCCCAACATTTTCAATGGTTTGGATCTTGTGTTTGGGCCCCACAAAATTCAAAAAGTAATATCCAATGGCTCACATTGTCTTGCACATATCTCGAGATTCATGATGATCCAACGGTTGAAATTTGAATGCATGGTTGTGTTTGATTATTTAAACATTTCCAAAGGTTTGGATCTGAATTTATCTTCTCGGATTTCTAGAAAAATTGAAAAAATGAACTAAGCATGATCCTCCATAATACACTGTAGTAGCATCTCTTTTTTTCTTCATCTAATTTTCAAATGCATCTTAAAATGGGCCATAGATTTAAGAGGAGAAGGCTCTACTTCTCTAAAATATGCAGAGGCTAGAGAGAGCTACCAAACACTTTATTTTTTTTCAACATCTGTTAATTTTAGAGAAATAGAGGAGTAGATGCTAATTTTAGGCTTGCCAAACAGGGGCTTATATGTGCCGATAACAGCTATTGCTGTATATATCCTAAGATGTTGCTTTGTATTGATGGTTGCGATCAAAATTTGACCCACCACCTCCCATTCAGCAATGGCAATGGGCCGGTTGTCACGAGTCAAGCTATTCAAATAAATTCATCTAAACATGTCCCATCTTGAACCTGCTTATCTTAAAAGAGTGTCTAATTTATAGTACCAAACCCGCTTTGTGAGTTTGATCATAGAATCTTTCAATTTGGGGATAATATGATTTGCACGTAGGATGATTTAAATTCATAACCTCTTAATTGGAAAAGTATCAGAGCCCATTATAAAATATGAAGTAGCCACATATGCAGGGAAGGATGAAGTAGGAAGTCAATATCCAAATTTTCTTCAAACCCGACTTAGGTCACGATCCATAATTATAAACCTACTAATGTTCCTTGTATGGCATGATTACAAGCATGCAAAGAATAGGTTCAAGCATGGCCATCAACAGTTAAACATGGAAAGCAGACTTAGATAGTTGAGCTATGGTTTCTGAAACCCATCTGGCATACTTTTATAAAGCATGGGCTCCATTTAAACTCCATCCTTCCACATTTATTTTATGGTCTAGAGTTATATCAGTATTCAAGCCTCCCTAAACAATTATGTTACTTTACCGGTTAAGTGTTTCTAAATATTGTTCTAAATTTCCTATCTTCTTCTATACCTTGTTGCAATTTTTATTCTGTCATCTATAACCAGAAGTCACTATCAAATGTAAGTTAAAATTAAGAAGAGTTTGCTTGCACTGCTCACCTTCAGGAATTCAATAATACATAGAAAGGGTGTCAATAAGTGAGGTGGGGTGAAGGCCCTCGCTAACATGTATATTTTCAACCTGTAAGGCCCCAGGCCCTTGATTTGGGGGCTGGGTTGGTTAGTCGGGTTTGAGCCGTTTTAGTTCGGTTTAGTTGTGTTTGTGATAGAACATACTAGGAATTAGATCATTTCATGCATGGCATATCAGTGTGGACCCATTGGAGATGGGTGTCCCAAACCCATCTTGGACCTTTAGGCCCAAACCCATAGTGCTATGCCCAAAAGCCCTCTCTTGGAATTATCCAAAATTCACTAAAGAGCAAGAAGCCCCCCTTTTTAATTCTGATAAACATTCTCTACAACTTTAACCCTAAACCCATTCTCTTGATCCTGTTCCACTTTCATATCTCTGCAAACCCTTTTTTTTTTCCTTCAGTTTCCGTATTTGCGTCTCCTCTTTTTCTAGCTACAACCCCGGTGTTTCCAAGAGATCTAAGGATACCCAAATCATTTTGAAATCTTTCTCGTCTCCCTTTCTCTAGCTTGTCTCCTTGTATCTTCATCTCCAGTAATCATTCCTACACCTTCATATAGTTTCTTTTATTCCATTAGGGCATGCATCAATAGATTGAAGGTGTATGGTGCTCATGTTGGGATTGTATGAGGAATCTTGGTTTGGAAATTTGGATCTGGAAGGGAAATTTGCATTATGGACCTAGCCTTAAATATCAAAGATCCGGTTTCGATACTAAGCCCCAAGGCAAGTGGATAGATACAACTAATGTTATCTCTGTGTATAATGTGGCTTAGATGTTGTAGGCATTGAGGTTTGGGTGTTGATGGGAAGCGCTTTGATCTAAGGTTTTGTGATATGAGAATTGGGAGACCAAAGACTTGGCAAAAGGCACATTTCTTGAGTGAAACAATAGTATTTATGGCTAAGTTGTAGACAGTTCTATGGCTTAGCTATGGCTCACTTTCAAGTGAGTCAATTTTTTTGAGTTTGTTATACAACTAGCCGTAAGAATGGCCCTGCCAAGCCATAGGCACCACTATGGCTAACCCATAGCTTAGCCACGGTTAAGCCGTAGAAGTCCTATATATGAATAATTTGAGTAAAATGATAGATTTAGTTTACTGACCATATCACTAGAGATCTATTTTCTTTACCCTGGTGAAAGGAAACACATGAATGTCCAACCATAGGGGGAGAACACCTTAATCTTAAGATCATGCCCATTAATTAATGAATTTAACCCACACTAGAGATTCAACCTGAGGGGAAAGTATGGACCGGCTTCTTTATATGAGTTGGTTGGGTATGCACAAGAAGGTTGCTCCGGACTTACAATGGTGATGTGAAATTCGAGATGCACACATGATAGACACCAAATGTAGATTAATCACATTGCGGGTCCCATCCCTATTGTGCTGGATGGTTTGATCTCCTATGCATATGTGGCTAATTTTAACTGTATTTGGTATAGTGACTACCTTGGAACTATTCAATTAAAACCCCACAGTTAAATTCGTAAGATGAAAGTTATCGAACAGTATTCCACTATTTTAAAACATAACCATAAAATAACTTCAATCATTCGCTTTTTCTACCATAATTGATTATATGTTATGGGTGGTATGAGTCGATATGATCATTTATCATGGCCTGTATGAATAACTTGCGCCGGCGCGCGCTCATACACACACATATACAAAAAAGTTTAGAATAAATGTAACACTCCGACCCAAGTTTAGCTTGATTAATGAGTAATTAATTGTGATTACTAGCTAATTAATGTGGTTTCTCTTTTAATTGAGTCTATTTTAGTTTTGTGGAGTCTAGTGGGTCAAGTTCAGGTCATGGATAGGTAGTTGGGTTGGGGTTGACCTCACCTAAATAGGTGAAAGCCCTTTTTCGTAATTTTAGAATTTATGATTTCACGTCATACATGCATCATATTGACACCATCACATTTGTCTTGATGAACTCGTCAACTTTTGCAGTTGACTTGAACGTATTAAACTTCATTTGAATCAGTTGGACCCTCAAATGACTTAAATCATAATAACCAAAAGTGAGAATGACTTTCTTTTAAACTTCAAGTTATGTATATATACTTAAATGGGTTCCAAAACCCATTTCACTCCAACGTCCATTTCACTCGAATCTCTTTAAACCAAGAGAGAGCACAGCAAGTTCCCTCCCTCACCATTCTCTTTCCTTCTGATCACTATGAACAAGATAAATCTTGCATGTATGATTTAATGCCTTCATTCCCTTATTCCATCACTTCTCTATGTTCCTTCTCTATTGAAATCAAGATAGTAGCTTGCATCTTTGTCTACAACTTTCTAGTTACTGTTTAAGGTAAGATCTCTTTTCATTCATTGATCTCTTGGGTTAATAGAGTCAAGAAGACTCTCATCTTCACCATACACTTATCTTTTTTATTCTTCTTTACATGCATGTTATTTTAGAGTCAAGTATAGTACTGTTCTTCTCTATTAGCCAAGAGGAGGAACAGAGAATTGAATGCAAATCTAAGGCAAGTATAAGTAAATTTTGGTTTAATGAATGTTGGTATATTATGATTCTTGCAAATCTATCAATTTTAATATGTTCTTGTAGCCCTCGATTGTACCCCTATTCTACTGATTTGAAAATGCATAAAACGACCTTAAATTGCTTTAAAAAACTGAAGTTTACGGCTAAGCCGTAAGTAGGTTACAGCTCAAGGTTTAGAGAGGTAAAATATATGGTTTTCTTTTACGGCTAAGTTAAAACTAAACCGTAATATGTGCTACGGCTAAGTCGTAGCCAAGCCATAGACTAATCGTAAGGTATATTTGGCTAAGCCGTAGAAGAGAACACGGTTAAACCGTAAATGCGGAGAAACAGTTAGGTACACTTATGGTTGAGCTGTAGTACAAATTACGGCTAAGCCGTAAGATGCCACAACTAAGCTGTAAGACACCCATGGCTAAGCTGTAAAGGAAGTGAAACTTAAGAGAAAATAAGTGTTATATGAGACCTTGTAGGACCTTAGATATCAGATCCTTTTACCCTAGTAACTGGCCCAATGGAATAATGAAAGATCATGAAAAGTCTTGAGGGCTGAGACTTTTTTATGTGATGTTATTCATTTGTTAAGCACCTCTCCATGGGTGTTGGTTTAAGGGACTTCAATACACCTTCTGACACAATGTAACACCAAAGAAAGACAACTGTGTATTGAATAACTTAAAACTACATTATCCTATACGGTTAGAAATAATGGATGACTAGATTAGGGTTGGCTAGTAAAACGACCTTAATTCTGTTAAATTGGATTGCATGGCATATTGGACGATGGTTATTGTCCTCCACTTTTAAGAAAGGAATTGAATGATTATCGTATATTTTGACTTCTAATCTTCCAATATTGTATGCATTGAATCTACTTGATATGTTTTTTGATATTCGATTGACATTGACTATTGACATTGAATGAAGTACGAACGTTTGCACAAATGAATGAAATGCATTGCATGATTATTCAAACCCAATGATAAGACTGAATCGACATGGTCTAGCTCTACTCAGCCTCAGCCTTATGATACCCGGTGGGGTTGACTTTGGTGTAGCATGAACATTGCCACTGCAGTGTGCTTTTCTTGGGGCTTCCGAACTCTAGGAACTAGAGACCCATTCGTACCTTGGCCTGGTCAATGGTGTTGTCAACGCATAGATCCTTAAAGGGAGGATATGGCAAATGTAAGAGCCAAATAATATGCATTTCACGTATTGATTCTTATGGCATGCCTATTTCAAATGCACGATATGCCTAATATACTAACTTGAATTCTATTAATCACATATTATTACTTCTTTTAAATACAATGTGTATTACCTTAATTATGCTTATACTTTGCTAAATAGTCTTATTCATAAGTTGTCTAATGGTGTTACAGGTCCAGATCCCCAACACAGTCTGGCAAACTCAGGAGTTAGAGAAGGAGACCGCAATGGTTCTTTTAGGCAGTAACGAATGGACAGCAAAAGCTTCCTGCCTGATCCAAGAGCAACTCACTATTATTTTGAAAATGTATAAATTGGGTATTTTGAGACTTTTAGCATTTACATATAATTGCATCCATCTAGACCGCATTTGTATAACTTGATCTTGTTACGTACTCTGTTCTTCTACCTTCTCTTCATATAATGTATATTTGGTGTAGTTGCATACATCTGCATATCATACTGGGTTGTACAGGTGATATGTAGAATTAATATGTTAATCTTACGTTCTTAAATATTTAAGATTTGGACTGTTTCATGGTTGTGATAATATTGCTGAACCATTCAATGGAAAGTGAAAAGAAAATTATAGGTGATATTGATAGGTTTCCGCGCATTGAATGCTTTGACAGTTGTTCCGTTCAGCACTTTACACGTGTAAGTATGTGAATATCCCTCGTGTAATTTCATTCAGACTTTAGTCCATGTGAGAATTGCACGGAAGTACGTATGTCACGGATTCGGTTTAACCCCAATCCCCGAATTCTTAGGCTCGGGTCATGACAAGAAATTCACAAGCATCTCAACAATTTAAAGTCAGAGTCAAAGCTTAATAACAATGGCTCAAGCTCAGCAAAGCAAAGCCCAAATATCTCAAGAACAAATCTCAAAAAGACCCCTTGAGGTTTAGAATGAAAAGCAAGTCAAAAGACTTCAAAAAATGAAGAAAGTGTGCATTGGCCGACTGATCAAGACAGTGGCAAAGTAAAACACTAGTCAACTGAACAAGGCAGTGGCTGATGGAACAATGGATGACTGAGGAAAATGACTAGTTGACCATTGTAAATTTTGATAGCTAATCGAATAGCCAATTCAGATCTGGGCAATCCAATTGCCACCTCATAGAGTTGATTGTGGGAGTGTCGCCGACATACAAATGCACAGTCGGCTACCCCCTCATGCAACTCAAATTTTGTTCAATTTTCCACCTATCACAAATAACCGGAGGAGATTCTAGGAGGCTATAAATATCCTACCTTGGGCTCTCATTTCAAAGACACAGACAGAGAGAGAGGCATCGAGATAATACACAGAACCCGGAGGAATCAACACCCAAGCATCCACTAAGCACCTTCAAGTTCAATTCAAAAAGACTACTTCAACTTCTTCAACAACAATACTGACACTAAAGACAAGGTACTTGATTTTCTAAAAATGATCAGAAGGATAGTGCCTTGACCTAAACAACTCCCTGAAGAAGACAAGTCCTTTGAGATTTTCTTCGTCTCCTTCAATTAGGAATAGGAAGAGAAAAGGATACAACTATGGCCAAGTCATTAGTATAACGCGATAAACGACCCGTGAGGGCAGCTATAACCATTGATCTTCTATCCAACTCCCCTTGGGACTTCATACCAAGGAAAACAAATGATAGGTTATGATGACTGCTCGATCGACTTGAAAACAAAAAAATGGCATGCACTCCATACATGAAATATCAGCCAACAAGCTTAGATAGTTAGCTGTTCCTATGAATAGTCAGCCATACCTTTTTTTCTCTTTGTAAAATCTCAATGTACTTTCATTTTCCTTTTAAGCATTGATCATTTGAGACCAAGTCGCCGGGGGGGGGGGGGGGGGGGGGGGGTGTGGTTTATAAAAAAACATGTGTAAGCAGCCTCCACCCGGGACATAAAAATGAAAAAGAAACCACAAAAATAAACTTAAAATTGAAATGTCGAAAAGATTGGCATTCTAGTTTTCTTTTTCGTGTTCGTTGGAAAAAGAGTCGAGATATGTTCCACACGCCTCGATCCCCTTTTTTGGGTGAACAAACGTAGGCCATTGAGCCAGCGTGTATTGTCAAATACAATAGGCAGCTAAGCTAAGCGGGTTCGCCAGTGTTTATGCATCAGACTTAGTGAGATTACTCGTGTTTGTGCATCATACATAGTGGGATTATCCGTGTTTGTGCATTTGACATGGTGGGTTCGTTGTTTATCTTGTTGATTCAATTAACTTACTTTCTCTTATAATTTATACGTTTACTTCCTAATACGATCCACTTATGTTCATTACTTGTAGCTTAACCATTACTAGATTATGTCAATCTAACTCCGCTGCATTTGGTGGCTAGATGCTGACCCCTTAGCCGAACTACAGGGTCAAGAGACGTATGAGATTCCACCAGATGCCTTAGTTGTTGAGTGGAATGTCGACAATATCGTCTAAGGTGTCTTAGTTTACTTATTGGACTTTATTAGTATCTTTTGTGTTTGTTTAAATAAAGCCATGGTCGTGGGCCAAAATTTTAGAATTTGAAACTCTTAATTTCTAAAATTTGAATATTTATGTTTACACTTCAGGTCACTATTTAGTTAAACTGACTAATTAAATTGACCAGTTGCATAGTGTAGGGTATCGTTTGCTTCTGCGTGTGTTTATGATGTCCGATCAACATATATAACCTCACATAGGACTTTGACCTCTTGAAAATAGGTCTTACAAGGATATTGTTATGAAAATTTTAATTGGCCGAATTTTCATACCCTTGGGATTGAGCTTGGATCTGGCCCAGTTTTGGATCGTGACATAACCCAAATAAGACCTATATATCGTTTGTTGATATGAAAAAAAGTTTAGATGAAATTCACAAGCAATTAGCATATTAAAAGTCAAATAAAGACTCAAGCATGACTCAGACTCAGTAAAAACAAATTACAAACAACTCAAGGATGAAGCCTAAAAAAGGCACCTTGAAGTTTGGAAAATAAAACAAGTTAAACTACTTTAAAAAGTAAAAAAGTACACATTGGCCGACTAAACAGACAGTGGCTAAATATATACTGGCTGACTGAACAAATCAGTGGCTGATAGAGCAGTGGCCGACAAAGGAAAATGATGGGCCGACTATTGTAAATTTTGATAGCTCATTGAGTAGCCGATCCAAATCTGGTCAAATCATTCTAAACTGATCTCAAGCTGATTGACATGATCCAAGGACAAAGATTCAGTTACCACCTTACAAAGTTGACTTTGAGAGGACAGTCGACCATACAAATGCCTGGCCGACTACTCCCTGTAAAATAGACTGTTGCCTGATTTTCTCCCTCCCACAAATGACTGAAGGAGGTTCTTGGAGGATATAAATACCCCCCTTGGGCCCATTCCAACACCCAACACACTAGACAGATAACCATTCAAAACCCCAACATTCGAAGCACATGACTCTTCAGATTCTCTTCAAGAAAACTTCGTCACTTTTGTTTCTTCAAGTTCTAGCTTCAACTTCAAACAAGGTACTTGATTTTCTGAAATAATCAGAAGGGTAGGTCCACGATAAAAAAAAAATCTCCGAAGAAGATAAGTCTTTCAAGACTGTCTTCGTTTCCTTTACTTAGGAGTTGAAGGTGATACGGGTAAAACTATAGCTAACTCATTAGTATAATGTGATAAGCGATCCATGGGGGCAACCATGACCGAAGAGACTTCGTTATAACTCCCTTTGGAATTCTACATCCAAGAAAAAGGGTGATAAGTTAAGAAGATTGCTCGCTTGGCTTAAACACAAAAAAGCCGGCTTGCATCCAATATATTTTGGATCGGTTTCCTTTAATTTTTTTAATGTAAAATTATCATGTATCTGTATTTTCTCAAGTGTTGATCATCCGAGACCAAACGAGGGGGTTATGATAAAAAAATACACGTAAATAATCTACATTTGAGAGGTTATAATGTAAAAGAACCCACGAAAAATAAACTCCGAATTGAAAGTCGAAAAGTTCGACATTCCTCTTTTTCTTCTGTGTCTTTTCCTTGTTTGTCAAGGAGAGAGTGGGATACATTTTGCATGCTTTGATCTTCTCCACCTTTTTGGGTGAACACCATTCAACATAGATTTTTAACTTGAACCCAAAGTCAAAAAGGTCTAATTGAACACTAAAATCTTTGACGAGGACCTATTGAAAAGGGTCCAACCCAAAGTTTATATTTTTATTAAGATTTTAAGATTTTTTTTTTGAATGATGATTTTAAGATCTTCTGACCCTCCATTGCTGTGTGCCAAAAGCTTTCTTAAGGAATGTTCACCAACTTTTACAAAAAAAAAAAAAGAGGAATGTTCACCAACTCTTATATATCTACAAACATTCTTATTAGGCTTTTTTTCTCACATCTCATTCGACTCATTCAATTATGGATTTTTTCCCCTTTCTTTTTAATTTGATTAATGTGATTAGGGGTAAAAATAAACACACTAGTAGTGAATGCAGATTGTAGGCTAGTCTTCAGTCTCCATCCCTCCCCCACTCCCAGACACCATTTAATGGCCATTTGTTTGTAAGCATTTGGAAATTATTTTTATGTATGCATTGTGAACTATTCAAATGCTATCCCTTAAGTGAAATCCAAAAGTATTCAAGGGCTATCTAACATTTAGAACATGTTGAAATTCTAGAAATTTTGTAGGCCAAAAATAGCATTTCACATGCTAGCTTTGTAAATTATCATCATTGAAATAGAGAATTTGGTTCTTGAGAGTCAAAAACTACAACTCGGAAATCCTCACAAAGGAAAATTCTAGTTAGAAATACTAGTAAAGAAATAAGCCCTAAGATTTTTATTAGCCTTATAATTCCTTACAAATAAGATTTAAGGATTTGGGTAAAAAAAACAACACTATGTAATTAGGGCCGGCTCATGAGAATTTGAGGCCTAAAGCAAAAATCCTAAATAAGGCATTTTTTATTTTTAATATTATTATAATATTTTATTTAAATTTTTTTTCATTTTTTGTAATGCAATATTACTATTTAAGCTTTTAGATTCAAATTTTGCCACATATTTTTTTCAATTGATAGTATGGCTAATCTATTTAATCTTTTTGTGACATTGTTGATCTGAATTAGGATTTTATCAATTTTAATTTTGAAAAACTTCTTTCTATGAAAGCAATGGTTACAGGTATTATCAATATTTTTCTAGTAGACATATTTAATGTTTATAAATTATAACTAATAATATTTACAAATAAAACGAACACTAATTATAATAAACATATAATATGAGCTTGCAATTAAAATTTTTTTAAAAGCATAGAACTACAGAAGCTAATTTAGTGATTTATCAGTGTTGGCCACAAAGATTATAGATGCGGATTACTTTTGAATTTGACGCAGCTTCTTCAATATGAAAAAAAAAAAGATTATATTTGAAGTTGTCTTCTAAGGATTTCAAGCAGCATAGATATAGAGAAAAAATTGTACAAAATGGAGGATTTTTATAACAGAAAATGATTTCTTAATTGTGCAAAATGAAAAATTTTCATAACAGAAAATAATTTCTTACTTGTTGTGATTTCAAGGTTTTTTTTTCTTTTAATGGCAATATTTTCTAAATGGTGAAAGTGGTCTTTAATTCTTTTTTAAAAATATGAAAAGATAACACTTGTTTTTTCTGGAATGTAAAAAGATGGTAATTGCTTTAATTATTTTTATGAGGACTTGTTCTTTAGGAGAAACCAAATGATGACAATTGCTTTTTTTTTAAAATTTGAAAAGAATGTTAAAGTCGCTACAATTACTTTTTTGAGGCCTTATTTTTTTGAATTGAAAAAAAAAAGATAGGATTTACTTTCTGAGGGGCCTTATTTTTTAGGAGGCCTAAAACAAAGGCTTTTTTGCCCCAATAGTCGAGCCACCCCTGTATGTAATAGTAAAAAAAAGGACAACACTATATAAATGAAAAATTCTCATGAATGTCCTATTTAAAAATGAGCGTTTTTGCCCTCTTTCCATCCTCCCATGAGGGACAAGTCATGTGGTGACTTTTCTCCTTTTAAAAAGTAATATTAATTACTTCTCTACATTCCTAATCTCCTATTTATTATAAAAAGGGGCATTTTTACTTTCAAAAATGCTCGAGCGCTATCTAGCGCTCTTCTATATATATAGGGCTTTAATCCTACCGTGAGATCTTTTTATGGGTCCCACTTATGGTCCCACTTGGTGATGGGACTAGGGGGATGGTAACATTTTTGTTGGACCACCTCAAATATTAAGTTTGTCCCTAATTACATCTCTTTAACCCTTTTATTCGTGGCTTACAAATCCAGTCTATTCGGATTGGTGCACAGTCGATTCCACGGTCCAGTAAATTATGATTTGACCGAAACTTGGGGCGTATGACTATTAGAGGGACCTTATGTATTGCAATATTTGGATTGGGTGATAAATTAGTCCCACTTAGACTTCTCACAAAAAAGTGGAGAGAACTATTTCTCATAGGTTATTTCTCATATATATATATGAGAGACGCTGCATGGTACCTAAGCATTTTACAAAGGGAAAAGCCTCTTTGCAATGACCAATGTGAATGTATGAGGAAAACCATCACAGTGATCGTGGGGCAACCAATTAGGTCCCCCCATGTCACTATGGGTAGCCTGCTCACGCTAGCCTTATGCATGGTAGGCTATCTCATGGTAACGTGGGGAGCCCCATGGTCGACGTGGGGATTCTCCTAAAGGATCTAGACTTAATGTGAATGTGTTACTTATTTCTTCTATGTTGATTTTTTGGAAAGAAACTTAAATTCCTACATTCTTTATTGGGAATAGAATAATGTCAATTAATGAGTTGGTAATTGGTTACCGGGGGGGAATATTTATCTCATTTGGAAACGTCAATTAATGAATTGGTTATGTGGAGTATTTTTCTCATTTGGAAAGAGAGCAAAATAGTTGGCTATTTTATTTCCTTTCAGTCCCTATTTTTTTCTCCTTTATTGTTATGGAACGTCCTTCACAAATTTCTATCAATAAGAGGTGGCCCACCATTCTTTTCATTTCATCTCTATGTGATTTGAAAGTTTCAAATTTGAAATCCCAAGAGGCTACAACCGAGAGATTTAAAAGAGCGCTATGAGAAGAAGTCAATATCTTTTTAAAAGAACAGAAAAAGTAGGAACGTAATAAATCTCTCCTTTAAATAAGGAGAAATCGTTCTTTCCTATTGGACATAGGATAGGGCAGAAACGCCCCCTTTTAAAGGAGACATTCTATAGAATTTCTCTTTCCCCTTTTTTATATATATATATGGGAAAATGATCCTATAAGGACTATCCTCATTGGATTTTTTTACCACTATGTGATCCATCCAAATGGACCACACAGGTAACCCTCCTGAATCACACACGTCCTCACAAGATCATTTCTCATATATATATAATGGGTTGTGCTATAAAATTCCCCGGACATTTTTCACAAAAAAACCCTTTTTTAGCCTATTAGATTTTAACATATGTCATTAACATCTCCTTAAAATTAGCTATTGCTTATTTTTTGCATTTCACTTGTGTGGTGGCAAATTTTTATTGGACATGTCGAAAGGGGCATAAAATCTCTTTTTTTAAATGGGCAGTTTTTGAGAATTCCTTATATATAACATGGATTTAATCTTATGAGAACTGTTCTCATGCACCTACCGTGAGAACTTTTTATGGGGCCCACTTGTGGGTCTCATTTGAGGATGAGATTGGAGGGATGAAAAGATCTATGTGGGACCACTCCAAATATCAACTTTGGCCTCAATCATATGTCCCTATCTCCTTCATCTGTGACCCATAAAGTCAGTCAATTCGGATTGATGCGCAGTTGATTCAACGGTCCAGTAAATTCGGATTTGACTGAAACTTGAGATGTATGACTATCAAAGGAGTCCTTGTGTATAGTAATGTTTGGATCAGGTGATAGATGAGCCCCACTAAAGTTCTCACAAAAAAAAGTGAGAACTAGTTCTCATAGAATTTTTCTCATATATATATGTGCTTTGATCCTATGAGAACTATTCTCACGCACCTATCGTGAGAACTTTTTATGGGGCCCACTTGTGGGTCTTATTTGTGGATGAGACTAGGGAGGATAGAAAAATGAAACTAGGGAGGATGGAAAAATCTATGTGGGATCACCCCACATATCAAGTTTGACTCCAATCATATGTTCTTAACCCCTTCATCCGTGGCCCACAAATTTAATCTATTTGGATTGGTGTACAATCAATTCAACGGTTTAGTAAATTCAGATCTGACTAAAACTTGGGCGAGTGACTATTAGGGGAGATCCTTGTATATTGCAAGGTTTGGATTGGATGATAGATGGACCCCACTTAGAGTTCTCATAAAAAATTATTGAGAACTAGTTCTCATAAGATTATTTCCCTATATATAAAAGACAAAATTACTATACATTTGTCCCTCACACTATGGTGAAGGATACTTCCTTTTTGGAAAGTATTAATATGTAAGAAGACAAAACAATCACACCTAATGATACCTTTTTTACCTTATTAGGCCTAAAAAGGGAATTGTCCATCACCATAGTGTGAGGGACAGATGTATAATAGTCTTTTCCATATATATATACACTCAAGCTTTGGGTAAAGTAAGCTCAAGTGTGCGATGGGACTCACCTAGGGACCCACATGGTGATGGGGATGTGGGGATTTGAAGGACTCTCTGGTATCCTTCTCTCTGCAAAAAAATAGCTATAACCATAGTTTCTATCATATCCAATTGGGCTCCAAAAGTTTAATAGTCAATAGTCCATTTGAATCAGTGCGTAGTCAATCCAGTAAATTTGAATTTGACAAAAAATTGATGGATGTATGGAATTCGGGGGGGGGGGGGGGGGGGGGGGGGGGGTCATGTGTTTAGTCCATTTGGATGAACCAGGTTGGGCATCAAAAGCTCGGCCTTATGGAATATCTTATAAAAGCTAAAACATAGTAGAACTTTTCCCTATAGATATTGCTATGGGCTTTTTTTTCCCACCACCGAACTTAAACTTTACCTAAATGTGTGAAATGGATTGAGCTTGAACCACATTGCTACAAGCTAGGTTGAGCCAGATCGACTTGAACGGAATGACCCACGTTGGATGTGAGTTATGCAGGATGCTGACGGGCTGCCGTGCATTGGTTGCAAGTTGCTTTGACCTCTTTTAAGTATGGGTTGGATACAGGCTTAGTTTCAACTTGTGGCCAACCCAAGCAAACCCAACCCATTGTTGTACTACAGTGCACATTTGCCACCTCTTCTGCAAGTTTTGTATGGTTTGATGGTTAAGGCGAATCAAGGCTAGCACGGTTTATAGATGCTAATATGAGTGGGAGGTGAGTCCAGGTTTTGACAATTGAGACTTGTTTATCAATTCACGATCTATTGATTAATTTATTAATGCTAATGTCATTTATCGAGATTATAAGAAATTAAATTGTTTAATTAAAATATTTTATCACCATCATCATGATTATTATGTAATTAGTTTTTATTAGGCGTGGTACTTGCCTCTCATTCTTTTAAAGTAACACCATGATTCAAACCTTTGTTTTCTTTGTGCGGTAGAGTTCACAAAATCTTACTTGGATCAGCTTTGGATGTATATCTTAAAAAGTTTCAGTTTCTTCCTCACATTCATGGTGATTTAAGACTATACATAGCAAACAAAAGCTGAATCCAACACAAAGTTGGTTTTGTATTGTGTTAGTGTAGAGTGTGTAGAACTGTCACATGGCAAGGCATGTACGACATAAACTAGTGTGGTTGCAGATACAGATGTAAAACGCATCGTATTGAATAAATCATAGCCAGGTTGTGCTTTGTGCTGTGCCGACTGCCGGCAGGGTTTAGCACAGCACGGTCCATTAATATGGTACGTCTCTTTTCATGTCATGCCGTGTTGTGTGATGCCAAATGTATCGTACTGTGCCAAATGTATCATGCCAACCCTATTACACTTTTTGATGTTTCATGCTTCTATTCTTTTTTTTTAAAGGTCTTAGACTAAACAATTTATAAAACACATACAAAGAAGAGAATAATACATAAATTTAAGTGGTTTTGGTCAAACTTAACTTACTCTAATGAAAAAAAATTCTTTTCAATTTCTTCTACCTAAAGATTTTTCAATAGGATTATTTTCAAAACTTTGGTGCTTTTTATAGATAATAAAAAAAATAAGGTAAAAGACTACATTTTTTTTATATTTTACACTAAAGAAAAGAGAAAATATAAACTACACAAAAATATAAAATAGACAATTACAAATTGAAAATGGGCCGTGGCAAGAGTCGAGTCGTGCCTGTGATAGGGTTGGAAAGGGGTTGGTTCCGGTCTGGGTCCATGGTGGACCCGAAACCAGAGCCGGATTCGGTTCGAAACCAATTTCCTAGATCCAGAACCGGAACCTGAACTGTTAAGGAGAGGATAGACCTAAAACCGAAATCATGTATGGGGTGGGTCCAGATCTGGATTTGGTTCTGGTTCTATATAGAGAATGTTTTAGAGAAAATATAACTTTTAGGAAAACTTTTCAAAAATTTGAGTAATATGTCGGGTCTCGGGTCCACGGGTCAGAACCAAGGTGGAATTAGACACGAAACCGTTTAGGTTATGGGTCTAAATAAACCCGAATTAGTTTATTTTATCGGGACTTAAATAAGGACAAAAATTTGATTATTAACGAGTCAGAAGCTTCGAATAATTAGAGAATTGGGGACCCATTTACAACCTTAGCCTGCATGCTTGACACCTTAGGCCCAGCACGGCCCTTGTCGTTGATCGTGCCGGGGCCGTGCCGTGCCACATTGACTCATGTGCTGTGCTGTGCCGGCTTGGCCCTTTTTATATCTGTAGTTGCAAATCAAACCTGTGTACAACCACCATTCTTAGGTTGGGGTGTGCCACACAAGTGGTACAAAGGGCTCGCTTTCATGATCCCAATTGTATAGATGGTCCCTCCCCTGATAGGGAATAAAAAAGAAAAATAGATCTCCCCAGTGGAACCATCAAAATCAAATGAGATACTGGGCTGTTTTCTTTTGATTTTTAACAATCACGCCCAATTCAATTATTAATCTTGTGGTATGAACTTTGTTCAGGTTCAGGGCCCACATAATGAATGATAGGAACTGCCAAAAGATGGGCCCTATGGATCTCATAAGTGGTCTCCTGTTTCTTGTGAGTGGGATGTGTGGAACTCTCATGTTGGACCCCACCTATTTGATTTGCCATAAGATTGAGCACTTAGCTGTGATAAAAATGATTAGCACAATCTCTTGCATTGTAAATCATATGCATTAATTGCATACTCAATCATGTGTACAATCTTAGAGCTTGTTTGGGCCGCTCCTTGCTTGCCGCCACTCCTTTTGGCTGATTTTTCAATAGAACTTGAGTTCTGACGTTACCGCATAGGAAACTATTGCTGTGGAAGAGAAAAACCCAATTTTCTTTTGCCGCAGCAACATCCAAACAAAAGCCTTGGTGATACTAAATCCTACCAATGTATATAGTAAGATATCCGACAAGAGGTGATGGCGTTCAATTTTAATGGTTTGGATTATCAATATGTGGAGCCTGCCATAGAGTCCGATACATCCCACTCATGGGATGCGTGTCAAATACTACACAGGGATCTAGATTCTAGACTCTACATATCACATCTGTCTGCATTGAATGATGTAGCATGTGGCCCAACATTCGGGGCCCATAGGGGCCCATAGTTTCGCCTTCACACACAATGAATCTCTCTCTCTCTCTGGGTTGGTTGCTGTTGATGGCTAGCCACGAACCCAATTCTGACATCATTTTGATTTTATAAATTTCTAACGTCTAAATTTGACATTTATTTGAACTTTACATGCCTATATTAATAATTCAAAATCTAGCCAATTGATATAACTCCAATTAAAGTAAAATTTTATAAGATGAGTTACAATCTTGGATCTTTGCATCTCTGTCTGATAGAATTATCTGCCAAGTTATATGAGCAGAATTCTAGAATGAGGCCCATATAATTGAAAACTAGAGTTGCCCAAAACTTCCTCATCATGCGTAGAATGTCTCTCCGACAAGAGTTGGTCCATTGTAGGATTACCATATGATAATAAAATAATTAACAAATAATATAAAAGCTCGAGTTAATTACAATATTAATAAGATGATTAATATTATTATTATAGTAAAATTTGAAAATATCCTATATATAACAAATCATATGTTATTAACAGGTCAAGGTTTGAATAGGCATCAATGACTCCCAGCCTATCATCCACCAATTCATTGGTTTTATTGGACAAAGTAATACTGGATCAATTGATGGATTTATAATAGCAATTGTGATGGTTATGTGCACTTCATTGCGGCCCATGCACTACACTGTTTTACTCATGGAAAACAATTAAGAGAAGACTTTGATTCTTATTAGGGATAGAACGCAAGAAACCTCTTAAAAATAGAAAATTTCAAAATAACAAAATGCTATGCAAACACACCCTAAAAAATCCCACTCCTCCCAAATTGGAAAAGCTCAAATCATCCCACAATCCATCCGGAGAAAAGGAGAAGATATCCAATTCTTCAATGGATTATGATTTCAACAAATCCATACCCTCCATGGGACATCGATACAAATCACCTGATTTTGAAGTTTAAATCTAATGGATAGCGGTTGCATATGATTTGTCTCGACCTGACCAACCACAATGGGTCCACCCCGTGCATGCAGGATCCGGCTCGATTTCAACGCGATGAGTTAGAGAACAAGCCGGTGGAAGTGGAAACAAGAAAATGACAATTTAGTCCACTCACGCGTGAGCCACGTAGGGGTAATTTTGTCAAAACATCCTCTATAAATACAACATAGTACCTACGGTTTCTATCTCCACTTGTCATTGTCTTTGCAACTCTCAAGCAGCCGCCGCGGTCTACCTCAGATTTCTGGTAATCTCTCTCTGCTTAAACCCTAAATCCTCCCTTCGATCGCTTTGAGAAGCCCCATAAACCCTAGATTTCTTGTTTCTGCGGCAATCGAGCTCATTGCGATTCTTGAAGTTTCTCGATCTGATTTATGTTAAAGGAAGCGGAATCGGCACCCGATTCTGTTTTCTCTTACAGAATCAGTTGAATCGAACGTAAAATCTGAGGGTTTTTTTGTTTTTTGATCTTTGTCGTTCCTTGTTTTATGCAGTAGATCTGATTCGATGTTCTTCTATTTAAGCTTTTTGCTCTGTGCAAGCGTCTGATGTTGTTGTGAACTTAGATTTCGGAAGATGATGTTGATTTTTATAGTGACATTGTGAAAAGTTATGAAACTAATTACAAGTTTGAGATTGATCGCTGTTTTGATATCTGTGGACTGATGGAAGATCTCTATTCATCTCATTTACTGTTGTGCTAATCGATTTACTGCTTGAATCCACTATTTTCACAATATACATGCAATTTAGGGGGTTTCTATGAACCCCATCTCTGTTATTAGTTAGATCTTTAAGTATAAGATTAAGATGATATAGTTCTTTTATATCTACATGAAGTCAAATTCAGTTTGATGGGATATGAATGCTGATTAATTACTGATACTGATGGAGGAGGATAAGTATTTATCAGTATGAGACAAAAATGAAACCACATTTCAATATAAACCTTAAGTTTCCAAATGTACTTTAATTCGCGAAAATGGGTGTTTTCAGTTTGCCGGAAAACACTCATTTTTTTCGCGGGCATTTACAGAGATGGGGTTCATAGAAATCCAAATCAACTTGCTTGTACAGTGGATTCAAGCACTAAATCGATCAGCACAACATTAAATGAGATGAATAGAGACCTTCCATCAGTCCATGTGTGTCAAAACAGCAATCGATATCAAACTTGTAAGTCCTGGTTTGAAGTCTAAATGGAAAGCTTAAGTCCTGACTTGAAATACTAGTTTTTTTCTCCTGTTTTGAAATTTGTGCAAAACTTGAGCCTTGTTTTGAAATTTTCCCTATAGAGTATTCTAATTCCCCAGCCTTGAAATTAAGACTGTTAAAACCATAGCTGTCAATATCATATGATTCACGATTCGAATCCTACGATTCGTATCGTATTGGTGGAAAAACGATTTGTTTCGCACAGTGGAATTTTATTGGATTGAATATCTTGCGATTTGATATGATTCGATCTACGATTCACGATTTGATCCTTTCACAAAGGCAGGAATTTGAAAAGTCCAACAGCTTATTTTAGTATACTTGCGATTTTTTTTCCACTTTTTTCCCATTTCCCTTCTAGTCTCTCTCCCTTTTTCATTTCTTTTCCAGTTGGGACCCACGATGAATCTTTCTTCTGTTTCAGCAACCAAAATTTGAATCACATTTGGGTAGATCTGAATCTTTTTTTTTTGTCAACTTTACTGTAGTTTTTTTTTTTTGAAATGTAATTGATGTTTGACCTAAATCAATCTTGCTGTTTGGCAGCCAGGTTGAGTTTTTTTTTCTCCTGTATGTTCTTTTGCCGACCCTAACATGGTTAGAATAAGGCTTTGATGATGATGATGTTCTTTTGCATCTCCATTTTTTCCTCATCAACTTATTGGGCCTGCATGGTGATGAAATCCAAAATTTTCCTTTTCATCTACTAGTAGGAACTACCTAATGAATATTTGAATTTGAACCTTTTTTTTTTGCATGGACTGTTAATGGAAAGAGTATTGTAGAGTCATGGCACTGTAAAAAAAAGGGAATGTAAAGGGCCAACAGCACAATTCTAGTGCAAGTATAATTTTTTTCCTTTTAAAACACTTGGGCATTTTGATTCTACAGACTACATGTATATTTTTTTTGCGTTGATATGGTAGATATGTTATCTTAATAATGCTCATCGGTTTTGGTAGTAGTATATCAAGATGCTAGTAATTGTCACGTATTGATGTGGACATGGATGAAAAAATAGATAGATTATGGACATTTATAATTTTCTCTATTTCTATATATATTACTATTTTTCCATCTATATTGAGAAAAATAGAAAATATCCTACGATTCTAGATTTGATTCACGATTTGATCCGATTCACCCCCTTGAGTGATTCACGATGTGATTCATGATTTGACAACTATGGTTAAAACCGACAATGTTTTGTAAAATTTGGTCCAGGGGAGACTTTCTTCTACATTTAAATTTGTGCCACCATTGTTTGCTATTAGAGGTTGGATTGCATTTCTTTTTCACCAATTTTAGAAAATCTGTCTTTATTTTAGTTCTGTTTTGTCATGTTCTTCTGGATTTGTGCTTATGGAATTTCTGCCATTGCTATCTGTGCTGGCGAGTACTGTCTGTTAGTGTTGTAACTGGCACAAATTATACTTCTGGAGTGATTTTCCTTATCAGTACAATAAACTCTACTGTAAAAGTTTTATTAGACATTGATTGATTAACTAATTATTTGAGTATAATAGTTTTTAGTCGACTAGTCGTCATCAATTTCAACATGGCTATCTGTTCACACTGTTGGCTTTATGGGTTCTTTGTAACCCACCATCTCTTGAGGTCTGTATTTATGAAAAGGGGTCTTTATTATTCACTTCCTTCTTACCCACCAATGCTTAGAGCTGTAGCTCTAAGGTCTATATTATTCATTGTCTTTTCTTACTCAAATGTCTTTATTAGCCTCGTACGTATCCTGGTACTTCTGCAATATAATGTGGTAATTTTTATACTGATCATGGGAAGAAAACTAACATTCTCATACCGTCCAAGAGATTTTGTTCAATAAATGTAACAAGTTGCAAGAAAACGGATGATCTATCTGGTATGTTAGCCTGCTTAGCTCAGTGGTGAGAGCCCCGCATTTGTAATGCGATGGTCATCGGTTCAATTCCGATAGCTGGCTGTCTATATTTTTATCTATTCCATGATCAGATTGTTCTGTGATTGAGGAATATTTTGATGGCAATCAAAATCTTAACAGATCAAAGTTCTGTTTCAGTTAAAACTTTTCATTGGGATTAGATTGTCATGCCTACTTATTCCTCAGAAAGAACCTGTTGTTGATGCTCTAAGGTCTATCCATTTGCCAATGTTGCATAGACTAGGATAGCAGAGCCATTTATGAACTTAGGCACTGCGACATAGGGCCTGCTGCTATTCCTTGATGGTGATGGATGGATTGATCACTTTTGATACTTTTTGTTCTTATGAGAGAGAGCTTTTGGATCTTTGGAACTCTATGTATCCTAGAGCCGTAGAGTTGCAGGCTAGGTTCTGATATCTGGTGTGACATAGTTCTTCAAACTTATATTCTCACTGCAGAGTTCTAATTGCCCTTTATTTTATTTTTTTTTCATTTAAAAAAAAATTATTGTGGAAGGTGAGGAGGGGTTTGAAGTTATTCTATTATTCTACGCTTATGGTAAGGGTTGTGATGTATTTCGCTACCGACGATGCGTCAGGGCTTCTAAGCGTTTTCCTGTTAAATTGATGTCAAGACTTTTGAGATACTACTTGTTTTAAGTTTTGGAAAATCTTTGTCTTAAAGCTATTTTGTTTAAGTATTAGATCTTGTGCTGCAAATGACATTTCTGCTTGTTTCCATGATTCTACCTATGTTTTGACGAATGGTTGATGCATCGAATACCACGAAGATCTGTTAAGCTAATCCCGAACTCCTTTCTACTTCTTACTATTTTCTTCCTCTTGTAGCTTTGTGTTTTATGCTGAAGGCGTAATGGGTAAGGAAAAGGTTCACATTAACATTGTTGTCATTGGTCATGTCGACTCTGGGAAGTCGACAACCACTGGACATCTCATTTATAAGCTTGGTGGGATTGACAAGCGTGTGATTGAGAGGTTTGAGAAGGAGGCTGCTGAAATGAACAAGAGGTCATTCAAGTATGCATGGGTGCTCGACAAGCTAAAGGCTGAGCGTGAGCGTGGTATTACCATTGACATTGCCCTATGGAAGTTTGAAACCACCAAATATTACTGCACTGTGATTGATGCTCCTGGCCATCGTGATTTCATCAAGAACATGATCACCGGTACGTCCCAGGCTGACTGTGCCGTACTCATCATTGACTCCACCACCGGTGGGTTTGAAGCTGGAATTTCAAAGGATGGTCAGACGCGTGAGCATGCGCTGCTTGCCTTTACCTTGGGAGTCAAACAAATGATTTGCTGTTGTAACAAGGTAAATTTTCTCCAGATTGCTGACATCCGGTTAATGATTTTATTCATTTATTTGATTGTATGATAGACTTAACTAGATGTGGTATGGGATATGGGTATTGTCTTTATATTATCATCAAGTGTGCTCTCCACAGGCATATTAAGTTCTATGCCTGCTCAGTTTTTTTTTTTTTTTGAAACGTTTACAACAAAATTCATTAAATGAAACCAAATAAGGAGAACGAAGGAGCAAGATAAAGGAGGGTGGGGAAGGTGCAAGAGAGATGTACCACCACATCCTTGAGAAAAAGAAAACTTCCCAATTACATAATTACACCCACTCAAGGAGAAGACCTATCAATCCCTTGCTTAGCTAATGCGTCCGCCATGGAATTGGTGGATCTAACCTCGTGGCAAAAAGAAACATCAATTTCAGCTAACGACTCCCAGATTACATTAAAGTGGGATTGAAATTGAATAGCCTTTTGTTTAGAAACCTACGCAACCGCATTAGATGAGTCGCTTTCTACAACCAGTGGACTACCATATCCTCTAGGGAACATTCTAAGACTTTCCAGGATAGCTAGTACCTCTGCTTCATTTGAATCGCACACACCTACGTGTTTGGAAAACATAAGCATTACCTCACCCTTGCTATTGAGTAGCAAACCTCCAATCCCTGCTGGGCCTGGCTTACCCTTAGAAGCTTCATCCACATTAAACTTCAAGGCCCCATTACGAGGGGGACACTAAAAGACAGATCTCCTTTCCTTCAGAGGGCCACATTCCATGAGTGCTCCCCAATTCACAAAAAAGTCATTCAAGTTAAGATTTGGAACTCCTTTCTAGCCAAAGCCCACTTTGCAATCTCTAAGGTCACTTTAGAGATCAACTCTGATATTGGAGAAGAAGTGCCCCTGAAAATCCTATCATTTCTTTCCTTCCAAATTAGCCATATAATAGCAAAAGGAATCATCTTCCATAAGATACGATCAAACCCCATAAAGCACCCAAAGAACCCACCTAGCCAAGACTCCACCACAGCCTACTTTGCAATCTCTAAGGTCTCTTTAGAGATCAACTCTGATAGTGGAGAAGAAGTGCCCCTAAAAATCCCATCATTTCTTTCCTTCCAAATTAGCCATATGATAGCAAAAGGAATCATCTTCCATAAGATGGATCACACCCCATAAAGCACCCAAAGCACCAACCTAGCCAGGACTCCATCACATCCCCCAAATTCTTTGGAGAGCACCGTGCAATACCGCACCTTCTTATAAAGTTACTCCAAACTCTAATGGCCGTGTCACAGCGAAGGAAAAGATGGCTAACCGATGACTCCTCATTGCCACACATCACACATATTTGACATGTTGTTAGAAGTCAAACCTTTTCTCCTCATATTATCTACTGTGGATATTTTACTTGCAGCTGCTAGCGAGCAAAAAGCTTCCACCTGCTCAGTTACATCCTTATCTTTTGAAAACTGGAGGATGAGAAAGAAGTTATTGAGTAGTGGAGAGGATGGTTGATGCAGGACGATGTAAAACCTAGCCTAATGCAATGTAATTGATGTGATGAAATCAGAAAATTAATTAATTAATGCAGAAAATTCAGATCTGGCTTATTACCAATAGTCACTTAATTCCAAGGAATGGATCAGCCATAGATCTAGGCCCTTTTCACAGATTCCGCAGTATTAGTTATTAGATTTGAGAAGAGGATCTTAATGGAAGGTAGGACTTTCAACACTTAGGGTTTGATTTGCAAAGAAAAGGGTTTCATCAAACAAACATAGCCAAAGTGTTCAATTTCAGATCTGGGGTTACTGGCTCCAGTTTCTATTAAGCAGATCTGAAATCTTTTGGTTATTTGAAAGTGCTCAGTAAGGAAAAAGTAGAAAAGATAGTGGTTACCTTTGTTGGGTTTTCACCAAACTCCAATCACAGGAGGCGTTAAAGGCGGTTAGCAAGAAAGGTGGCTTGCAAACCCAAGTGGAGAAGAAGAGCTCCATTTCTTATTCCAAAATCAAGTTTCATACATGCATGATGGGGAAGATAACCTAGATCTAGAACTTTTAATTGTCTCTCCATCTAAAAAAGGAAAAGAAACAAAACAAGACAAGAAAGGAAAAAAGAGAAGGGGGGGGGGGGGGGGGGGGATATTGTGTGCAAGATGGACTTGCGCACATTGGGATTCGTGCGCAAGTCTATCTTGCGCACATATTATTTTTTTTATTTTTATTTTTTCTAATTGGTGATGTGGTCCCCCTTTTCCCTTTCACTTATTACATAGACTAGATATGGGTCCCTTCCTACTAGTAAACACTAAAAAAAGACTTACATGGGACCAAACCAACTAAATAACTAAACTATGGGACCAAACAAATAAGTTATGGGTAATGGGACCAAATACTATAAACAAATAAACTGTGGACCCAATCAAATTAAACCAAGAGACCCTTCCATTTCTTCCATCCATGTGACACTTCTCTAGGTGGGGCCTTCAATGTAATTGTGCCCATGGGCCGTCGATGCTCCGCCATCGTGATTAATTGAAATCCAACCGTCGGATCTCCTCCAAAAGACAATCCAACGGTGGATTTATATTCTCTTCGCTATCAAAGTCAAAGTATTGGTCATCCAACCAGATCAGAGCTTGATCTGCTGCTCTGCGCCTTCTTCTTTGATACACTTTGACTGATTTTGGGGAATTTGGTATGATGTCCCCATCAATGGTGAACTGATGGAGTGAATAGTTTGGTTTGAACCACTTAGTGGCCTACTTTACCTTGTGCAACATTGATGTCATGGTGGAAAAGATTGTATAATCCACCGAAACCATTTGTTTGGCCCCCATATTTTATCTGTTCTGTTTTCTTTGACCAGGTTTTAGGCATAGAGTTGCGGTGTTTTGCTGTACCAGTTAATTCACTGTATGCACCTGTCCAGTTTTTGAGCACTGCTTCAATAGAATTTGGTGCAGTTTTTTTTGTCCATATGCACTGTGGTGACTATTTTCTTTGTGCACTTTTTTCTTGTTGTACAATGGTTTTTGTTTGCACAGTAGTCCTAGAACAGCCAGTAGGTTTATAAGCCTTTCCTTGAAATCGAGAGGGTTATTTGTTCACCATCTTGTTTGCCCTCTGTTGCTCCTGTTTTTAATCTTTAGCCATGGTGGTCTACATAACTACTGTTGCTCAGCTCTCTAGATTATTTTTTAAATAAAATAGCTGCCTCTTTCCTCTGGCATTTTGTTCTTTTTTTCTGTTCTCTTTTTCTTAATAAAGTAATCATTACTTGAAGAAATTTGTTTTTGGAATTTCCAATCGGTTGTAATTAAAAATTTACTGCTATTGGTGTTCTCTTTTCGGGTCCCATGTTTTATGGTCATTATTTAATGAACAAATTTTAATTAATAACTAATACTTGTTCATGCCTCGGTGATTGCTCAACTTTATTCATTGTTTTTTTTTAATTTCTTGATGGTTTTGATTTCTTTGGTTGATGCTCATAGATGGATGCAACAACCCCCAAGTATTCAAAGGCTAGGTATGATGAGATCGTGAAGGAGGTTTCGTCCTACCTTAAGAAAGTTGGATACAATCCAGACAAGATTCCTTTTGTCCCTATTTCTGGTTTTGAAGGTGACAACATGATTGAGAGATCTACCAACCTCGACTGGTACAAGGGTCCGACTCTCCTTGATGCTTTGGACATGATCCAGGAGCCAAAGCGCCCCTCAGACAAGCCACTTCGCCTTCCTCTGCAAGATGTTTACAAGATTGGAGGTATTGGAACTGTTCCTGTGGGACGTGTTGAGACTGGAGTCCTAAAACCTGGCATGGTTGTTACCTTTGGCCCAACTGGACTCACCACTGAAGTCAAGTCTGTGGAGATGCACCATGAGGCTCTCCAGGAAGCCCTCCCTGGCGACAATGTGGGCTTCAACGTGAAGAATGTTGCTGTCAAAGATCTGAAGCGTGGTTTTGTTGCCTCAAATTCGAAGGACGATCCTGCAAAGGAGGCAGCCAACTTTACGTCACAAGTCATTATCATGAACCACCCTGGACAGATTGGAAATGGATATGCACCTGTTCTTGATTGCCACACCTCGCACATTGCTGTCAAGTTTGCTGAGATACTCACCAAAATTGATAGGAGATCCGGTAAGGAGCTGGAAAAGGAGCCCAAGTTCTTGAAGAACGGGGATGCTGGTTTTGTTAAAATGATTCCGACCAAGCCAATGGTGGTGGAGACTTTCTCGGAGTACCCTCCACTCGGTCGCTTTGCTGTTAGAGACATGAGGCAGACAGTTGCTGTGGGTGTCATCAAGGGCGTTGAGAAAAAGGATCCTAGTGGTGCCAAGGTGACCAAATCTGCAGCCAAGAAGAAGTGAATAGAAAAGAGCTTTACATCAGTGGAGTTTGGCGTCATTAGTATCATAGTGTGTTTGAGTTGCTTTCCATTTTCTGCGGTGTCAAGTAGATGGACTTGGATGCAGAACTGGGTACTGGACGGATGGTGGCAGAGGCAGTGTTGTTCCCATTTTTTGTTTTAGAGAACCTGTACGTACATCCGATCTTCATTTTCTTCCATCTTGCGTTGTCTTTGATGTGATTTTTTTTTTTTTGTCATTTTGCTGGGAGTGGGCGCCTTACCCACAAAGTTTGAAATTATCAGTAAATCAATGTTTTAGAATAACGACTTCAGGATCGGTTCTCTCTCACCATATGTTTTTAATTGGCTGATGTTGCATAGGTGGAATCTTAACCACAGTACTGATGATTTTTCTGCGAGGTTTGTTAAAGCTCCCTAATCCTGGCAACAACTGGGATCCGTTAAGAGCCAGCCCAAGCCTGACGACCTTAGCCAGTATGCCCTCAATCAATACTGAATCTTTATTCATGTATCTATGACCTGCACCCTACCTGATTAACCTGAAAATCGGCACTGGAAAGTACCAATTTCGAGGATTTGCTAAAGCCCCGAGATTCTTACAATAGAACTACGATCAAGATGCCCCAATTTCAAAAATTTGCTAAAGCCTTGCCATATTTATAATGCAACTCCAATTTCAAAAGTTCACAATGACCCATAATTCCTATGGAAATTCAATGACAACAAATGCAAAATTTTCAATGGTACTAAAAATAGTACATGAGTAGGATTATTCAAAGATTTCTCAAATAGTAAACGGCATGGATGCCAAATTTTGAAGGGAGAAAAACCTGTATAAGAAAAATAGTAGACCAAGATTCTTGCAACAATCGTTTCATAACTTGACCCTGAATCCGATATGCCACAATTTTACTCTTTCAGTGCAATTTAGGTTGAGGATCTAAAATCCTGTTGCAACCTCTCATAATAATAAAACCCTACAAGAGTTCGGACAGTGAGTCTGAATACGATATGTAAGTTCCCTATCCCAGTACGATGTAAGTTGTGGGGGTTAACTTGATTCCGGTCAGACACCCAGGATTTGTGCTTGGGTTATTTTTTTCATAGGGTACAAAATTTTGTGACTCTGCTTATCACATGTTATGTAGTTAAATTGACTACTTGGGTCTAGTTCGAGTGTACGAATCCTAAACATGAACTAGAATTCTATGCAGGTTTCAAAATTCCAGGCCTTTTGGTTGGTGTTGAGCCGTGTGGGTTCATTTTCCTGATCCAAGTTGCACCAGTGTGTGTAGGCTCGTAAGTTGTAATTAAAGGGTAAAAACTGAAGGGGAGTGAATGCATGCATTATATGGAGCCTAGTCCATGGACCCAAATGTAGAGACCTAATCTGGTGGGCTCCGGTTTGCTGGTTTGTAGTCAACCTTGCCAGTGTCTTTCCTGTTCTCAGCTCATCTCATATGTCACATAAAATTTGCCCAACCTTTTTACCAGACGGGTACTCTACCGTGTTATTAATCGAGCTGTCAATGGAATATAGTTGGGTTTAGAAAATGGATATTTTTGTGGAAGGCTAGAAGCTCTTCATTATTTCAAACTTCAAAGTAGACCCAGGTCCAGCTATTGTCAGTCTTACTGATATGGCCCAGAATTACCCCCCGAACCTGAGAGGGAAGAGTGGCAGTGGTTAGATAGGACTCCTATATTCTGAAGTGATTATTTGGTGTCATCTGTGTAGATAGTGGGGCTTGAAACAAATTAAGAATCAAATTTGATTATGGTTGAACCATGGACCACTATGAGCTTAGGCAAAGTATAAGTAGAATTTGATGGATTAGTTAGTTATAGCTATAAAAGTTTGGTACGATCAAGTAGAGTTGGACCTAAATGCAAGCACAACCAAATTTGTTTTCATAGGCTTTGACATGATTCGAAAATCTAAATGCAATAAAAATGTTTGCATGTTTTATTATTTATTTATGTTCATTTGTGGAAAACCCTTATTTGGTTGTTATTATGCACAATAATAATAGTAGAAGAATTCAACATATGTTATGTATATATTATTTCCGCACATATCACTCACAAACGTGTGTTTTTTTTTTCAAGGGGTTAGCCGGTCAAGTCATTTTAGTTAGTGTATTATAGTGAGTTGATTGAGAAAAAATCTTCTCCTGTGCATGATTCTCAAGCAAACCATGCATTGAAACTGTTCCAATGATTTTTTAAAGGGGAAGTAGCATCTAACCTCCTTGTACTTTTACCCACCCCACTTGTAATAGCCCTCCAATTTCAAAAATTTGTACTAAACCTACTTGGACTTCAAATTAATGTGCAAACCTAATAGAATCTGTTAGATCTAATGGAATCGTGCCTAAGGCTTAGTGGTGGAAACTTACCCACCCAAAATGAAAAAAAAAAGATGAATTTGCCCTTAAAGCTTCTCTTTTAACAGCCTTAGGCATTAGCGAAGGTTGCGGATTGGGGGGCTCATGATGGTTTTCTTTTTCTTGATGGCTCTCTGGATGTCTTCGTTCCTTTAATTGGGCGAAGAAAGGAGAAGCTCCTTGATCTCCATCAGTTTTCTCGAAGAAAACCACAAGACAAGCCACTGTTTGACTAGCAGTTCGAGTGTTAACCGCCCGTTCTACTGGTGTTCTCGCCGTGACCGTGGCGCCTCCGTCGCCGGACCACTGCTGTTAGTAGTCGTAGGACCTCCACCTTCTGTAGCTAGTCCGCTTCCGCTGCTCAACGTTTCGAAAGTGCCGAGAAAGAAAGAGACATGAGGAGTCTTGTTGGTTTTTGGTTATGTAACCAGAAACTAGGATTGTCAGCGGAGTACTGTTGTTTGTTGGACGTCGTTAGCAGTCATCGGACATCCGCCCACTGCCGCTGCATCGTCAGCCACCGCTGACAAGGAAGACGATGGGTGGAAGCAGGCCTGTTCTCCTTAATTGTCTTTGATAACGGTGACGAGGAAGATGACGACTGAAGATATCTTGAACTCCTTTGGTGCTCTGTGAGTGGTAATAAATGAGGATTCTTATAAGGTGGTTTGTGTGGAAGATCTAGCTAGTTACCTGGGACGCCGTAGATATGGTTAAGGATGTGGGGTTTTGGAGTGAATTGGAGGTGGTGTTTTTGATGGATCTGGATGAGGAGACTCCGTCACGTGGCCGGAGATCTATGTGCGTTCCGGTGATGGGAAGTTCCGTGGATCTCTTCGCCTCTTATCTTTCCTACGGGAATGGAGAGAATAATGATCGTCCCAAAACCTAGGGCTCCCTTATCCTTATATAGACAAGTCCCAAAGAGTCACACTTACTAGAGACATCTTCCACCAGAAGCCCACATCCACTGAGCCTATTGGGAGTCTTATTATGGGGCCTAGATCAAGTCTTACACTAAAGTGGGATTGCATCTCTGTTGGCATCTGCCCTGCTTGATCTGACGTGGGACCCGTGGCATGCGGGCCACACGATTTCCTACAATCTCCCACTTGGCACGAATGCGATATACATCAAATATTTCTTTGTCCCATACGCAGCACATGCCTTGCAAAACCTCTGCAGGCAAAGCCTTGGTGAGAGCATCAGCCATCAATTCTTCTGAAGGCACATAGAAAATTTTTATATCATTCTTTTCAGCCTTCTCTCTAACAAAGTAATATTTTATTTCAACATGTTTTGATTAGCTATTAATCCTTTGCTCATTCACCATAGAAATGGCCGACGTACTGTCTATGCTCATTGGGACAGGCTCTTTCTCATTTATTACCTCCAAATCACACAGGAAGTATTTTAACCAAAGAGCCTCCTGGACTGCTGTACTGCAAGCTATATACTCTGCTTCGGCTGTTGACATAGCCGTGGAGGTCTGTTTCTTGCTATCCCAAGAAATTGCACCTCCTCCGAGGGTAAACACATAGCCGGTTGTTGACTTTCTCTGGTCTAAATCACCGGCCCAATCAGCATCTGAGTAGCCGCGCAGTTCCAGGACTTCACCTTGATAACATAGGTGAAGATTCACTGTTCCTTTGATGTACCGCAGAATCCTCTTAACTGCATACCAATGCGGTAATCCTGGGTTACTTAGGAATTTACTTACGAGACCCACGGCGAATGCAAGATCTGGTCTCGTACACAGCATCGCATACATGATGCTGCCCACAATTTGAGCATAAGGTTTTGATCTCATCATTTCCCTATCCTGCTCATTTGTGGGTCCTTGATCGCTTGACAATTTTGTGCTCCTGCAGATGGGAGTATCAATTGGTTTTCAGTTAGCCATATCAAACCTTTTCAACACAGCTTCCAAATAGGATCTCTGTGATAAAGTCAATATCCTATTCGGACGATCACGGGTTATTTCAATGCCAAGGACATACTCTGCCTCACCCATGTCTTTCATCTCGAATTTTGACTTTAACCATTGTTTGATTTCATTTATGGCTTCCAATTTATTACTGGCGATCAAAATGTCATCCACATATAATGACAAATATAAATAACTACTCCCACTGCGTTTAATATAGAAACATGTGTCTGCACTATTGGGGACAAATCCTATTTCACATATGGCCTGATGAAATTTTCTATACCATTGTCTTGAGGCCTGTTTTAATCCATATAATACCCTAGTAAGTTTGTACACTTTGTCCTCATGACCTTGTACCACAAAACCCTCGGGTTGTTTCATATAAATTTCTTCTTCTAATTCGCCGTTCAAGAATCCTGTTTTTACATCCATCTGGTGCAATTCAAGGTCACGACATGCTACCAATGCTACTAAGGTTCGTATGGATTGGAATTTTACAACCGGAGAAAATGTCTCCTCGTAATCTATTCTTTCCACTTGTGTGAATCCCTTAGCAACTAACCGTGCTTTATATTTATCCAAAGATCCATCCTTTTTAAATTTCTTTTTAAGAACCCATTTACATCCAATGGCTTTTCGATCTTTAGGTAGATCTACCAATTGCCATACTTGGTTCTTTTCAATTGATTCCATTTCCTCTCTCATAGCCTCTAGCCAACACTGCGCATCATGCGCTTTGACCGCTTGAAAGTAGGAGGTTGGATTCAAATCTTGCACGGTTTCCAATAAACTGCAATAATCATCTAGATATGCCGGCTGTTTCCTCGCCCGAATCGGCCTGCCAACTGGCTCATCGGGTTGTTCAATCACCTCAAGTGGGCCCTGGCTAGGAATTCTAGGTCCAACGTCCTCTTCGTCGGAACCCCCATTTGCTTGAACCCCCTTGCCCATAGAGATTTCATATAATTCCATACTCTGTGGTCTTACTCTAGGACTGACCGTCGGATCCTCAAGGAAAAATACATCTCGGCATTCCATGATTATCCTATTATCGTGATCATACACACGATATCTTTTAGAATGTAATGGGTAGCCAACAAAAGAACAATTTTTCTTCGTTTTTGCTTGCAGTTTATGCCTTTCCTGTGGTGGTAGCAGGACGTGTACAGGGCAGCCCCATACTCTTACATGTTCTAATTTTGGTTTGGTACCAGTCCATAACTCATATGGGGTCTTGGGCATACTCTTAGAGGGTACTCTGTTTAAAATATATTGTGCAGTATTTAATGCTTCTCCCCACAAATACAGCGGAAGACTCGTATGGCTGATCATTGACCTTACCATATCCATTAAGGTCCTATTCCTCCTCTCGGCCATGCCATTTTGCTGTGGGGTATATGGGATTGAATATTCATGAATGATTCCCTCACGTGCACAATATTCTTTAAACAGTTCGGAAGCGTATTCACCCCCTCTATTAGACCTAATCCTCTTTATTTTCTTGCCCTTTTGATTTTGGACCTCAGCAGCATATGTTTGGAACATTTTTAATGCCTTATGTTTATATTTGTTGAGATACACATAACCATATCTGCTGTAATCATCAATGAATGTAATGAAATAGTCCTCTCCGGTTCTATTGTGTACATTCAATGGTTCACATATGTCTGAATGAATTATGGTCAATATTTCAGAACTTCGAGTTCCTTTTGGAAATGGTTTCTTGACCATCTTCCCACTTATACATGGTTCACATATAGGGTACTCAATTTTACCTAGGTCCGGTAAAAGTCCGTCTTTAACCATTCTATTGATTCTGTTTTTATTAATGTGGCCCAATCTCAAATGCCATAACATTGCCAAACCATTCATGCATACATTCACACACACAGAATAATCAGAAGTGGACTTTATTTCATTATGAAGAATATCCAGCAAATACAAATTTTCAGAAAGAAAACCATGGACTAAAACTTTACCGCGCATTTCAATAGTAACCCCATTATCTTTGAATCTAATTTCGAATCCATTCCTTGCCAACTGGCTCACAGAGATGATGCTTCTCCTCATTGCGGGAGCAAAGAAGACATCGGAGAGATAAACGGATTTGCCGATTGGTAAGGGAATTTTGACTTTCCCTATCCCCAACACATCACAGAATGTTTCATTCCCCATGTATATACTTTGTTCTCTGGGTTTCATCTCTTTGAATTTGATAAATACAGCCTTGGTCCTTGATATGTGTCTGGTGGCTCCAGAGTCAATCCACCAATTCTTGTCATTGGTGTCCACCATCATGGACTCAGTGACCATCTCAACGTAATCTCTGTGTTCTTTGGTCACTTTACCTTGCTGGCTATTATCACCATTTTTTTTCTGCATTGAGAACTAAAGTGTTCAGGCTTCCCACAATTAAAGCAAACACCATTTTTAGGCCCTTTCCGTTTTGGATTGCCTTGAAATTTCTTTTTATTTTTCACATTGGCGGTTAACGCACCGCTATAACTCTTAGTTTTAGCAACCATAGCAGAATTTGTAGGTGTTATACCACGGGCAGCCTGCCTTTGTCCTTCAGCAAGTAATTTTGCTTCAACCTCACTAAGGGTTACACCCTTTTGAAGGCTAAGGGTTTGAGATACATTCTCCCACGAAGGTGGAAGACTCATCAGCAAGTACATGATCTGAAAATCTTTGTCCATTTCTTTTCCCAAGGCTGCAAGGTTACTATGTCGGACCGACATTTTATCAATGTGATCCCTTATAGCTGACCCCTCTGGCATCTTATAATTGACATATGCGCTAAATGCCTCCATCAGATGAGATTTGGAGGTTTCATCATTCTTGTCCATGGCATAGTCCCAGATTTCTTTTGCTGTGGTGAAGTGCTCAAACTGTTTCACCAACTCACTGGATATGAATCCGATCAATAAATGCCTTGCTGATTTGTTATTAAAGACCCATTGCTCATGTAATTCATGGTCCTCCTTAGAGGCATCATCAGCGGGCTTAGGGACCGGATTGGATTCAATCACATAAGTTAATCCGTCAAAATGCAGCAACGCTTCCATCCGACGCTTCCACACGGCTAAGTTCTTGCCGTTAAAAATATCAGCCTTTGCAAGATCATGCAGGGCTGATTTGGAAGACATGATTTATATTTGTTTTTAATTAAAGGATGGGTTAGATACCACTGACCTTATAAGGGGAAAATACCACCCTTTTATCTGAATCATTGGATCGTCTTCCTTTTGATGTTAATGTGTAGATCCGTTCGCAAGGATTCCGTAGGCGCAAATGGATCGTCGATCTGACTTCAGATGGCCAAGATATCACAATTGGAAGATTTGAGGTGATCTGCACCCCTGCCTGTGTCAGCTGTACGATCTCTGCGTTAGCGTCACTGATCTGCCTAACAGATAATTGATAAATCGGCTTGCACGCTCGCCGAAGCAAGAATAACGACGCTTGGCTTCAGAGAATTGATGCCGACGTCACCGATGCGTTGCTCTCGTTCTCGCTGGGCTTGATCAGGAGTAATCAGATACTAGGCTTGCCTTTCTCCTTCTTTTGTCTTTATGTATTTTATATCACACAAGAGGACAAAAAATAATAATGCTTGGCTTGAGATTTGTCTTCTCTAGAAACATCAATAATAAAGTAGTAAAGCCAGAACGACCACGTGATCACAACGTTATCACAAAGTTTTCCTTGGACTCTGTGTGAGCACAGTACCTTTGCTTTAAAAAAAATCCAACGTCAGTATCCAAAACGCCAACACAAGACCACCTCTTGTGATTTTTTATTTGCGTGCACAACTTAAAAGGGCGTTGGAAGTAGTCTGCTTCTTCCTCCTCCAGCACGTTGCAGAGACGAAAATAAAACAAAGACTCACAGATCTGAAGAAATTCAGATCTACTCTAATCCACGATGCTTTTGTAAAATCTGAACCGGTAGAATGCACTACGCCGGGCTCTGATACCAACTGATGGATCCGGATGAGGAGACTCCGTCACGTGGCCGGAGATCTAAGTACGTTCCGGTGATGGGAAGCTTCGTGGATCTCTTCGCCTCTTATTTTTCCTACGGGAATGGAGAGAATAATGATCGTTCCAAACCCTAGGGCTCCCTTATCCTTATATAGACAAGTCCCAAAGAGTCACACTTACTAGAGACATCTTCCACCAGAAGCCCACATCCACTGATCTTATTGGGAGTCTTATTATGGGGCCCAGATCAAGTCTTACACTAAAGTGGGATTGCATCTCTGTTGGCATCTGCCCTGCTTAATCTGATGTGGGACCTGTGGCATGCGGGCCACACGATTTCCTACAGTTTTCACTAATCAAGTTGGTTCAAGGCATGGCTCAGAAGGTGATATTCATTGCTGCACATTCGAAGCTTCAGTAGTGGGATTTTGATGGGATTAGTTAATAATATTATGATGGTATTTCTAGGTTTGAATCACAGAACACTGCTCTACTTTGATGGGACTTTCTTTCTTTCTTTCTCAGATTGTCAAGCTCGCACTCTCAGGCATGATCGAAGCCGCCCGTCAACTGTTCGATGAAATGACCGAAAGAGATGTCGTTTTGTGGAATGTAATTGTGGCGGCTTACTAGTAGAATGATGATAGGGAATTGTCTAGTGTCTCTTAGGTGGGTACGAGGCTTTCAGATGGATTTAAGAGGGAGGAAGGGGATGAAAAGATCGAATAAAGAAGAAGGGTAATTTAATACTTTTATAAGTTTCGTTAATAGATATTCATTTTGCACTTTAGTTGTGAGTTTAGATAGATTTAGTACAAAAGTTTAAACTACGAGAGAGCACTTTGCAATCAGGTCAAAGTATGAGAGATTAAGTTACTATTTTCCCTTTTTTTTAAATAAGTGGACTTGCCTTTATTAACTGCTCCGGTGCGAATCATGAATAAGGGATCTTTTTCTGTCCATTGAGATTATTACTGTTAATTCAGTTAAAGGTAACGATCAATACTTTAATCTGAATGCTTATAGCATTATATTATATATATTTTCAATAAATATCTAATATAAAGGAAAATCTTATTATTTTTTACATGATTGTAGGAAAAATACTTATATGATACTAAAAGGACACGTTTGTGTATACATCATTTCGGTGAAAAGAGGAAATTGCTAAGTCAGCAATTTTCATGGTAACTAAAAACCTCAAAAAAGAACTTCAGTGGAAGTACGAAACTAATGTTGGGTGCGAACTTATTTTCTTTGATGAAATGATGTAAATATTGTTTGGTATTATTGTAGAGTTCTTATGGAAAACTTTTTTATTTTTTTATTTTTATGTGGAAATGAATTAGGAAACGAAATTATAAAGGGGCGTCAACTTTTTTTTATAGAAATGGAAGTCCGATAGCCCCATGGGAATTTTGTTTCTAATCTTCTCAAAGAAAAGTTTGATGTGGCAGCGACGTACAAAAAAAGCGGTTCCGAGGAATTGTGTTACACTAAATACATTAAAAATGAGTTTTTCAAATACATTAAAAATGGGTTTTTCGAAGAAAATTATTTTCTTTCCACAGAAAATGGTTATACCAATATGCCCTAAAGAAATCTATGGTAGGAGGCAATTATTTTCTTCCCCTTGTTTAATGAATGTTTTTGTTATTGATATAAAAAAAGATGTCCCCTGTGATGTATATTTGTATATTTCAAAATTAGAAAACAAGAAAAATCCATTTGTATTTGCTGGAAATCCTAGTTCTATGAAAGAAGTTTTGCATCATTTTCTTTCCTTTTTAATAGGATTTTGAGCCTCTTGACTGAATATGCCGCTTTGACAAACCGTTTCAACAATCCATTCAACACCAGTATTGCTTTCCTTTTTAATAGGACTAGTGATGAATACATGCGTTGCACGTAGTTGTTACTAAAATGATAGTACGAGTGGCTGCATTTTATATCTGATATGATATGGATGACCCGAGCACATCTTTATGTATGGCAGCTATGTGGACCGGAATGCATACAGGTAAGCTATATGATGTATACATAGCAGTACCTTAAGACATGGCTAATAGAATTTCAACATTTTCCAACGTAAAACCAAAACTGCACTCCTATTGATATTATCACATGTATCCCTTGTAGGCCCAGTCTCGTGACCCTTAATTAATCGTTCAGAATTATAAATATTTGCACTTTGTGCATTTGAAGAACCAGATAATGTGTCAACACGATCATTTGTTTTCAAGTAACCACGGGCATGTTTGGGGAGGGGTAAGGTTAAGTAGAGTAGAGTAAAATTTTTAAAATTCAAATCTCTTCCCTTCTAGTTTTTTAAAAATTCAAAATTTCCTCCTCCTTTTTCAAATAAAGTTAAAAAGTCATCATTAAATTATAAAAAAATTCTACTTTTTATACAAAAAGTAAAAAAGATTCTATATTAAACAACTAAAAAAATATGTCATCATAATCCAATTATATATTATTCTTTTTTAATTTTGGGTTTACTCTACTCTACTTTATCATTCCCCTCTGCCAAACATTAAGGTTATTTGGCCCAACATATTTGCTCTTGGAACCAACATAGATGTATGAAAAACAATATACGAAAGAGATTAGGCAAAAAAAAAAAACACTGAAAATTGTTATTTGTGTGTAGTGATAATTTTGCCTTTCCATTGAATAGTTTGTCTACAACTTTTTATTGTATATACGGAATTTTCTGTAGATGTGAATTTGCTTCTTCTTAGCAATGAAAGCCACATGGGATGATAGAGCCTTTTGAATGTCAACAAATATTCACCTTGAGCACACAACAAAACCTGTGGAAACAACATGTGAGAGTACCCAATAGAAACATCACATACACTATAACCACGGATTTAGATTCAACAATAAAAAGCAATTCAAATATATATATATATATAGAGAGAGAGAGAGAGAGAGAGATAGGCAATTCTGATATATAAAAGCAGCTATGACAAAATGTCAATGTACATAAAATTTAGGGAAAACCTTTGGAGCGGTTAGCTTTCATCTAATTCTAGGAAACCCGTGAAAATTTTATCTCTAAAACAGAGTTGAGAACTTAAAAATAATTTTACAGAGGTCTCTAAACTCACACCAGATAGTCTTGTCTTCAGATAAATGCTTTTATTCAAGATTCACCATTTATTTTAAGCATGATTGCCGTCAGTTTCATGTCATAAAAATGTCTCCAACCCTCATCCTCATTGGGCCGGCTGCTTCAAGCTACTGTAATATCCAAATGGAGATATATGCAATTAATGGTTTGGAAAATTTATAGGACAGTTCGATGATGATGGTGATGGGCATTGCAAGAGGTAAATTCAGAATCATTTGATTGCCACTTGATATTCAAAGAGAAAGAATTAGGATGGTAAACGATGAAAAACTTGAGGATGTGGTAATTAAGACTGAATATTAGTTGAATCAATCTGGTCAACTTGAATGCTCTTCTCTTTTATTTGGTGTCATCAAAATGAAATGACTCGCAATTGGCCTTTTACTTTTTGAACTACGACTTATGTCATTTTATTTGTGTATAAACATTCTTCATTAGAATCAAAATTATTTTTGAATCCGATTCTTGAGGAAGAATCAATGTGGAAGGCATATCCCCAAATATCGGCAATTCGACGAACATGATATTCTTCATGCTGCACTGAGTTTTAAGCTGTTCCATGGAGATTCACATTTTCCTCGAGTGTAGGTGCAACGTAAGTGCCTCTCTCTGCATTTGACATTATATGATTGACCTTGTCATCGCCAGATTTGAGTAACTTGATAGCATCCATGAATGGAGAGGAAGGAACCAAGCTGCAAATCCAAGTTCACATTATAACCACCGTATAAATATATCACACATAGAGCTAAGGAATTATATGATCTGTTCCTCCACATGAGGATATGCAAAGTAATATCAATTTACATATGTCATGTTAAGTGATTCAAATATTGATTTGATGGTCCCACTGTGGACACAATTTGTAGGGCAATCCATCCAATCCGGTTGATGACCTGAAATTAGATAGTTCAAGAGGAAACACTGCAGCTATCCACATTTCAGCATGGACCAAATATTAGCTGGCTAGTTATTTCAACCTGGATTGATTTTGAGAATCCTCTATACAGAAGGAAGTGCCAATCAGATCAATGATCCAGTTCACCTATGTACCCAAAAGGCTTTAGGATAAACATACAAATGCAAGAATCAACTCATACAGAAGAAGATGCATATCAATAAGATATGCCAAATGCCTATTACATACAAAGAGAAATGGCCTCCATCAAGTCAACATATAGATGCAAAATGTGAGGCTGGCTTTAAAAGAAACATGATACATTTAAATAGGATTCTTGGAGGCTCCTTCAAGCCAGAGACCTACCCCAAAATAAATAGTAATCAATGTAAATGTCCACCTATCAAGCACCCAAAAACATTGATCAACAGCAGCAGCAAAACACCCATATCTGAGTTGGGTCTATATATATATCTATATATATATAAGTGCAAGTCTACAGACTCTAGAAACTACTGACGGAAATAAAACAAAAACATAATATTTACATACAAACATAAATTTCTGACTATAAATTCAAGGAATGAGGGACACAGAATGCCTTTAACAAATGAACACCAATATTCCCCACTTCCCGAGTGATAAAGAGATCCAAATATAGAATTCATGGGTTCTATTGAGACCAAAAAAAAAAAAAAAAAAAAAAAACCAAGTACTATAACAAAGTTTGACCTAAATTTTGATTCATTTCAAAATGGAAGTCCCAGAATGACGCTAAATCTCCCCGGAATGACGCCAAATCAAATAAAACCCAGTTCCCAAACCAGACGCAAGTCCCAGAATCCATTTCATCCAATGCAGCTAGACCCCTCAATACTAAGATCAACAAAATATTGACCCAGATGGGAATCCCATATCATTTCCCATAATCTTTCCAAAAATGGTTATCAATGTCTAATTCCAACAATTGATTTCAGAAGCAGATCAATGAACGAATGAAATTAAACAGAGATTCCCTTCGTTTAGTTGGGTTTTCTATTAATTAAACAACAGGAAAATGTCTTGAAAGGTGGAATGCTGACAGGATATAAAAGCATTCAAACTAAAAAATGAGATTCTTTGCTCCAGATCTGCTTTGACTAGAAAGTAAAAGAGCAATAAAAGAAAAGATTGAGATGCAGTGATTACACGACTTTGCTCTCTTCTCTCTCTCAGAAATAGAAAGTATAACTCCATTAATCCCCACTTCCCCAGTGACCAGTGATAAAGAAATCCAAATATAGAAATCATGGATTGTAGTGGGACCAAATAAAAAAAAAAGCAAGTACTATAACAAAACTTCAAAAAAAGAAATAAATCAATAAAACCCAATTCCCAAACCAGCAACCAATGTAAGTTTCTTCAAAAACTCAAAACCCCCAAAGCAAACAACTCCAAAATCATCATTATAAAAAATATCCAATTCCCAAAATCCATTTCAAAGTGACATATTCTTAATAAAAAAAGCCTAAACATATACAAGATAGAAAGTAAATAATGCTCACATGCTCTCAATTGAGGAAGCAAAGTTTTACCTAGATCAAGAAAAATCCAGTTGGGATATGGTGAAAACATGTAGATCTATTGAGAACAATTCAAAGATTAGACAAGTAAGAAATTGATGTTAATCATTTCCACCCATAAACCACCAAAAGTACATCTTCCACATAATTTACGATTTTCCTACAAATTGAATGCCTTTCCATGCAATAGATAATTTGTCATCATTTCTAGAATACTCATTGCTATAAAAAATTCTAAATGAAAGAAAAAAAGCTAAATCCCTCCAAGTGAGGAAGTAAAGTTTGACCTAAATTTTGAGCACAAATCAATGATAAATGTCAGATTATATGAAAATTTCACTTGGAATATGGCTGCAACATGAATCTATTGAGCATAATTTAGAGATTACAACTTTACAACCTCGTGCATCAGTAAAATGTCAATTCCGTGTTTAAGTTTCAACCCCGTTCAAACTTTGGGAGCCACTAGTGATTAGGTTCCAATTCATATTCTATAGCTTTTCAGCCAAATATTCCTCAATAATGGGGATCATTACTGTGGACAGTTCTATCCGCATTTTCTCACACATCAAAACAACAATTGTCAAAGCTCAAAACCTCAAGTTCCTTATGCCATTTGTGCTTTCAACTTCTTTAAGTAAGGCCATTTTTTCCAATCAGTCACCCCAGAGATTGAGTGCCTAGACACCCAAAAAGATACACCTTAAGTTCTCTCAATTCCAATTGCCAAGTTAGAACCAATTACCTTGTTCATACCATTGCAACTCAGTTGCTCTATAATTAACTCATAGGCGATTCTTGATTACCTTTAACTCTTATTATCAATAATTTAATTGTGAGTTGTGACATGTGAACTGTCATTTAAACAAAAAGTGAAAGTTCCTACTCTTAGTTAATGAAGAACAAAAAGAGCTCTAAGAAAATATCCAAACTTGTTAGTGTCAATGAATCTCATAGTACTTGCTTTTAAGGATTGGTATACATATATTAGATTTTCAGATTGTATACCTCGAGTGTGATCTTGTTGGCATATGTTTGTATTTTCTAGTAATACCATGTCCCTAAAAGAGAACCCAAATGATCATCTGCATTGTAGGGCTTCCTTGGCATCCTTTTGTTCTTAGAGTGTATCTGCTCTGGTTTGACATCAAGTTCTGCTCAAATTTCCTCTTGGCGTCTTGTTACTCCGGCCTCCTAAATATCCAATCAAAATAAATACCCGACGGTATTTGAATATTCCAGGCTTCTTTAAGTAACATATTTTTAAATGAATCAAAATTCATGATGCTTTAGGTCTGACATGAGACGTAACCAATCTTCATTTTATCCTTAAAAATGGAAAAGAACAGTAACTTACAAAAGGAACAATGTTTTCCGAAAATATACAATATAGGTTTTAAAATAAGGACTTGTGTTACATTTGCAATGAAGAGAAGATTAACCTTTTGTTGTATCTCCTGCATGAACAGACCATTAAATATTGATGTAGGGTTTAAATATACAACTGTCTACTTGTGACTTTGTCTATTTGAGTTTACTAAATAATGACACATTATAAGAAATGAAACAAACTAAAAAAATAAAAAAAGATGCATCATGTAGAACATTAAAGATGATAGAGATGTAAGATCAAAATTCTAAGGAATGTGAAACTTCCATCTACTTCGTATATGAAATATGCATTGCTATTAGAAAATTAATTCCAAATATATATAAAATATAAAAGGAGAAAATGTAAACCTGATCATCTTTAAAGTAAAAGGAAGTTTCCCTCCTATGCTGTCGGAGTATGGACCACTTGGTGTAGGCCTTATTGTTTACTGATGCATAGAAACACAGACAATGGACAACACAGAGAGGACCAACATAGGCTGAGGCATTCAGCAACAACAAAGATACAAGACATGAAATACACAATACCCACCTACTCGCAAGTGAGGAACCAAATATGTTTTAATCTCGACTCCAACAAGCAATGAATCATTACCTTAAATCAAGAGAAGAATTTCAAAGTGCTTTAGTTTAGACTAAGTGACACTTGCAAGCAAATCTTCGGGCCGGCTTCCTATATTGATGCTCCATATTTATCTTTTTCTTAGGATAATTGTTTAAACCTGTATGGTCAATTAAGGAAATAAAAAAAGATGTGATTTTGGAAAACCTTCCTTATCTTCCAAAAAATTTATGTTTTTATGTTTTTTTTTTCCTTTTACATGTGGCCATTCCATTTTCTTTTCAAGTAGTAGCCTCCTAAGGAAAATCTATGGTTTTACTTCTTATTCACATACATGCTCATCATAAGCATAAATTGGGGGTCCACCAATCTTAGTTTGGAAAGTAGGAGTTGATTGATTTGAAATAGTTTTCATTTCTTTTCCAAAGTAAGAGGCTCCCATTATGATATTAACAACTTATATTTTTATTCAAATTTTTTCGGGTTTCAACCTTTCGTGCGGTGATAAAAACATCCATCTAGGACCACCTTGGATCCTAGAATTTGTGGCCTGATCTAACAAGCCTATTAAAAACAACATAGTCCCTAGGATCAGTAGAGAACCTGGATAGGGTTGGGACTCAGGAGTCTTCTTTGGTGATTCACTTTGGCAATATTTTGAAAATATGGCCTCATTATATTTATTTAAAGCATTGTTCAAAATGATATCATGGTATTACTAAACTATCAGGAAAATTGGAAACAACCATAAAGAAAACCACAATAATTTAAACTATTTGAATTCCCAGAATCTTTTTTAATATTATCTATGCATTTCTCCAAGATGAAAATTTTCCTTTTGTGAGAACTGAGAAGCTTATTTGAGACTATTTAAAAAAAGGAAACTTATTTGAGGAAGTGACTCAAGTATGGGGTCAGATATAGAAAGCTATTTAGATTCACCTCTATTTTTTTTAGTGGATTAGGTTGTTTAGATAATGACATAAACATGGTTCCAAAGTCATTCTTGCTTGGAATTAGAAAGAGAATGATACAGACATTTGATTGATGTGAATTTTAGTCATTACTGAACGATACCCCATCAAATGGATGGTTAGTATGGCAAAATCATGGACCCCACATTTATGGACTAGTTGAATTCTGTAAATCTACAAGAATTTGGACGTGTGAAAATTCTATTTTTTGAGATTTTTTAAATCTAACCCTCCCCGTAGAATTGAAAAATTCCTCACTGTTGTAGATTTTCACATTTAATCTAATCTTTCTTAGATAATGTATCGAGATAATTAATCATCAGCTATAATAAGCAATACTAATTCATTTCCACACCACCCACCCAAAAAAAAAAAAGCTATACTAATTCTTACTGTGAAATCCTCATTTCATCTTACCAAACATTATTTCTGATCATCAAAAGCATATATTGTGGTCAAACTTGAAGAGGAGAAGATAAAGATTTGATCAAATTCCCAACAACCCTAACAAAAGCCATTAAAAAAAACTCATAAAATAGAAATGCAAATAAGAAATTTGAGAGAAAGTTGTAGGAAAAAAAAATAGCATTGCCAAACAAGGGACAAAGACATGAGATGAAATAGAGGGAGAGAAGAAGGCATTCACTGAGAAAGAGACATTCATGGGATCGTTTTACTTGTATAGAGGCGTAGAGGAAGATGTAAGGACAGAATACGGAAGATGGAAAGAGTTTTTGGTTTCGCATGTCTAAGCAGGTGGTGGAAACGAAGAGCTTATAATAGTATGTATCTGGGTTAGACGCAGTCTTAGGTGAACACCTAGCATAGACGAGCAATCAGTATAGAAGCAGGAGGAGAAAAGGGTGAAAGCAACTAGGAGAGAAGAAGGTCAGGTAAGTCGGAAGCAGGTTGGAGGCAGGCAGGTCAAATCCCTTTTATATTAGGGTATAGAAATAGAGAGATAGAGATAAACATAGAGATTGAGATAGAGATAGAGACACCTTCTAGATATTGGTTTAGATGTCCCTAATAGACATGCATCGAATGGGCCCCACAAGATGAGGAAAAAGCGCAAAGGAGGAGGAGAAACCCTTGCCTTTTTATATATGGTAAGATAAGAGATGATAAGATTTTGAGCCTCTTGATTGGAAAGATCTCTGGGACAAAACATTTAACAATACTGCAGCAGTAATGCCCATGCTATGCATGGTTTAACTCGACGAATTTAGTATATGCATACGTAAGGTTAATTTAATCATTTAAACTCTGTCAGGATTTTAACTCGTCTAATTTAATATGTGCATACAGAAGGTTGATTTAATTATTTAAACTCTATCACGGTTTTACAAAAATTTACAAGAAATCATATACATTTTCAGTTAAATCAAATTTATATAATCCTAGTATCTTGAATCGCAATTTCTCTTCATTTGAATTTCACAAGTATTTTGAAAATATAGTGATATTATCAGGAAATTAATAATTTTTAATAATAGTTTTATAATATTTATTATTTGTGATATAAATCCACATTAAATCTTTGGGATTGAATTTGTGGGCTTTATCTTCCCACTTGTGTAGAGGCATTTACTGTTAGTTGAAAACATATAAATGAACAGGAGGAACTTGTGAAGATGCATAGGGGCTTATTTACAAATAGCATAAACGTCATGGATTTGTTTTTAAAAAGTATGTATTTATCATGCATGCCAGGACGAAATTTTTATGATAAATAATTTGTAATACATGTGACCTCTTTTCACTTCCTTTTCATTACATTTGATGATATTGTTACTTTCTTTCTTTCAATATGCTTTAGAGTCTTGAGGAGTTTCAAGAAAAAAAAAAAATGAAGAGTGCATTCGGTAGTTAGATTGTTATCCTAAAACTAATACATTAAGTCAATAGATATAATTTTATGCATCCATGCTATTAAAATTCATCTCCTTAATTTGGTCCAAGTACAATTAAAAAGATAAAATAAGATATTAGAGCCAACTGAGAAACTAAATTAAAAAATTTATAATTTCGATATCTATTTAATTTTTTTAATTTTATGGGAGAATTTCAAATAAGGCACCTTAAGTTTTTGCCTTATTTAAAAAAAGGACACTAGTTTCAAAACTTTTCAAATTAGTCCCTAAGTTTTTTCAGAAGTTTTTAATTAAAGACATCCATCTATTTAAAAGTACTTCTTGGTGACTTTTTTCCTCAATTTTCTTAAAATACCAAAATTACCATTAATTTAAAGCCATAAAATGGTTTTGGCAGCCACTACATGTTGCCAATCATTGTGGAGATGTTAGTTGTCCTTGATTATCATGAGGATGCCGGAGAAGGAAATGAGGAGAATATAGAGGGATAAAATGAGGAATTTATTTTAATAAAGGGTAATTTGGGTATTTAAAAAAATTGAAGAAAAAACCTGCCAGAAAAAACTTTAATAGATGGATGTCCTTAATTGAAAGCTTCTTTGAAAACTTAGGGACTACTTTGAAAAGTTTTAAAATTTGTGTCCTTTTTTGAAATTAGGTAGAAACTTATGGCCTTATTTAAAATTTTCCCTAATTTTGATTTTATCATGCATGTATAATGCGCAAGGAGTAATGATAAATAATGTAGCAATACCTAAGAATTCAATTCTTTATCTTGAATTTAACTATAAATAATGAGTCTCAAGTTATATTATACTTTTCAATATGGTTGGACAGTTAGATCATTATCCAAAAGAAAATCTATCAAGTTCATAAATATATTTGTATCTTTATGTTATTATATTCTTCTCATTTTGTTTTACCGCACAATAAAAGGATAAATTAAGCTATTATAGCCAACTGAGAAATTGAGGTAAAAATTAGTGTCAGCGATAGAAGCAAGATGATTTGTATGAGCAGCTTTCAAAAAATTATGTTAGTGGAGGGTTTTGAGGTATTACTCCTGTTGAGCAAAGGTTTTTATTATTAAGAAAATAAAGAAACCTTATATTATCAATGATCTCATAGCTTGAAAAAATAAAACAAACTATTATAAACCCACACTTCCAATGTCAAATCTTCAACCATTTTATGCTCTAAAAAAATAACATTTATAAATAAACATTTCTACAGACATTTAGAGTATCAAAATAGCCGAGTATTGGAGCCAAAAAAAAAAAAACATTTGTCTTTTGTAAATGACAAAAAAAAAAAAAAACCTTGGTTGGTGTTGTGATAAAAAAGACTGATAGGGTGTATATGTGAGACAACAGGATCAAACAAATATCCCAATGTTAAATTCCCAATGATTCTATGCCCTAGAAAAAAGAAACAACAATTATAAATAAACATATTTATTGATATATAGAGAGTAGCAAAATAGCAGAGCATTGAAACGGAAAACCATACCTTTTAAGAAAAAAAAGATTGTGATCAGGAGAATATGTGTGACAAATGGAGATAGGCATCAAGATCAAACAGTTCGTAAGTGAGGGGTAGAGTAAAGGAGAAAGTGAGCAATTTGTGAGAGTTAGATTGTAAGTGAAGGCAACCTTGCGAGTGATATAGAGGCCGACTTTTGAGAGTCAAGGAGACAAAGGGTAGACGAGGTGATACAACTCTTCAGAGCTTCACTGCTTGGGTGCTGATTAACCCACGGGCTTTGCTTGCATGGATGGTGTTTTGGTATTGGCTGGTGATGCTTAGGAGACTGGGTCTCAATGTGTCAAGCCCAGATTTTTTAATTATGGGTCGGGTTGGTCTGTCGAGTTTGAGTTGAGTTAAGAGGGTTAGATAGATGTTTGATATGCCATTTTAGATGGTTGGATTGTTACATGCATGGCATTTTGTATAGAGCCCATTGGTGATGGGTTGCCTTGGGCGCAAGTCATTGGACCTTTGTGAGCCAAAAGCCCTTTATTCAAAATTTGTAAAACTCACTAAAGAGCAAAGAACGCTTTTTTGTAATTTAGATAAACCTTTACTTTAACTTAGACCTAGATTTCCTGATCATTTTCCACTCTCTTCTCTTTTCTGCCTCTCTATCTTCTGCAACTAAGCCCTGGCCATCTTCAGAGAACTAAGCTCTCAAGAGGAAAGGAGACTCGTCCACCACCATCATCGCCTTTTCATCTTCTTCTTTTCCTTTTGGTTGGTGTGAGAGTTTCAACAAACCCGGTAAGTCAACCTCTTAGGCTTTTATATAGTTTCTTTCAGTTTATTAGGGCATATTTAATAGCTTAAGGAGATTTGTGCATTTCCTTAGATCCATAGGATTTCTAATAAGGGAATCGAATCTGGATAAGGTCTATGCATGATTGGATCTAGCCATTTTGGATATGAGCTTTTGATACTGAGATTCGAGGCAAGTGGATAACTACAAATAATGATTACTTATTCAGTTTATTAAATGCTATGGGTTAAAATCTGATTTAGATGGTTGAGTTTGATTTGTTAATTCAAAAATTGGAGTTCCTATTGTCTAAGGTTGAGTTTTGAGAGAAAACTCCAAAGAGGGGTGAAACTATGTATACCTCCGGCTATGCTACAACTCACTCTCTAATGAGTTGATTTGGTGAGATTGTTCTATGGCAAGCCTTACAGCTGGACAAAAGACTGGCCAGTTGAGCCATAAGATAAACTACAGCTAAGCTGTAAAACACCCATGGTTATGCCGTAAGTGCCCAAAAACCTTAATTAATTTGATAGTGTGGTAGGTTAGAATTGATGACCATAACTGAAGGACTCAATTGCACAGACTGCACTACAGGTAAGTGACTTTAGGTAAGTGACTTCTAGGGGGTAGGATCACTTGACCCTATATCATACCCAATAGTTAATTAACGAATAAATCGATATGTGAGTTGGATTTGAAAATATGATAGGTTCCATTCTTAAGGAAAGTGAGCTAAATGTAAACACGGGAATTGGACTGGACTCAGAATGGGAATGAGAGTTCTGCGATGCAACACATAATAGACACTAAAAGAAGTACAATAGCATCGTGGGTTCTCATTGTCATTGTGAAGGAAGGTTTGGCCCCATGTGTATACTTAATTATCTGTGACCATTAGGTGGGGTTGAGTTTACATTCAATAAATATGGAAAATATTACATGATCATAATATGCCTTTATATTATGCAACCTTATCACTTTAATTGTGGTATGGGTGTGTGAGTTAAGGGTTTCATGGTATGGTTTCATTGAGCATCTGTATACGTACGTTTTCATATATATATATATATATAGTGGAATTCTAAAAAACTCCCCATTTAAAAAATGGGAGTTTATGCCTCTTTTGATATGTCTAATAAAAATCTGTCACCTCATAAGTAAAATGCAAAAAATAAGAAATAGCTAATTTTGAGGAGATGTTGATGACATGTGTTAAAATTTGATAGGCTAAAAAAGGGGGCTTTTTTTGGTGAAAAACGCCAGGGGAGTTTTGTAGCATAATCCATATATATATATAAAAGACCGACTATAGTCGGAGGTGATCATACGCTATCGGGCTAACATATAATGTGTGATATAGTATACAGTTATGCTGTTTGTTATATCTGAAGGGAATGCTCGTGTTTGTATATTATATCTGGTGGAAATACCTGTGTTTGTGCATTTATCGTATTGGTGTTTGTGGAATTTACGGCCCATGCATGTAATAGCCGGTTGTGGACCTAGAGTAGTGGCCAATCATGAGACTTGGGGTAATGGATAACCATGAGACTTGGAGTAATGACCGGTCGTAGAAACCATGTATTATACAAAAATGGCCGGTTGTGGGTATTCATATCCATGGCCGATCATGGGAACCATGTACTTAGATCGTCGGTTTTGGAAATCATGGGTCCTTATGGCATCTTGATCTTGTTGAATTTTACACTTTCTTGGGTCCAAATAATTTTCGGGATGTCCTAAAATTTTAAGGAATCCTTCTTGAACATGTTATTGAGTCCCCAAAATAATTTCACAGGATTTTGCTCTCGAGAAGTGTTTCCTTTGCCTGTGACCGCAAAGAATTAATCCCACATCTTCCGATTAGATCGCTGAGACCTCTTAATACCAAATGAAGTCCTATTATCCCGAATTTTGCAGAGATGATCCTGGTTATATTTTAAGGCTTCGGTGTGAACTTCAGCTGATTGGCCTTTAGGATCATTTATTATATGCTCGGTGACCATTGGGTGTGAGTCTGCCAAGCCTGAGTGACTTCTGTATCTAAATTGAAATGAGAAAAAAAATTTGAAAGAATGTTCCTAAGCACAACTTAGGATCTTTATAGCTCATTCTGACTGGTGCAATCATGAATTTTGCCCTGGGCCCATTGATGTTAATCCCTGACTTTTGATTTGAACTTGATGAAGCATATTGATCTTGAAACTTGACATGGTGCACGCATGTCACATCCATGGCCTGCGGTAGGAATTTGATAAACCGCAGAATTCGCAGGGGTCTTGAGCCAAACGGGTGTTTTAGGCAGTTTGAGAGAACCTTTGTTGTTTTGTGAATTTTTTTTAGAAGTCAATAAAATGCATCTACAATACATACAAGGATAATTTAGGACTCTTATTTCTAGTTGAAAAAAAAGGATGGTGGTGTGGCCTTTGAGAACCCTCTCGATGGCTTTGGATGGGGAGGCAAGAGAGGACAAGACGGTGGATCTCTAGAAGAAGAGGTGGGTAGTTTAAATCATGAAGAGAGAGGGACGTTCCATGCCCTGAATTTATAGGGGAGAGGGCTCTCTTGGTTGCCTTCTTTGATCCTTCTTAATAGCTAAGCAAAAAATCTTTGAGAGGTAATCTTTCCGTTAGTAAATTATGTGAGAGATCCTTTGATAGTTTCCTTTTCCAAAAACCGCTACACACAACTTTCTATAAATATATTTGAGCAAGTCTTCTCCTTGATTTTGGCCTACTCTCAATGCAAAGTCACTCTTCATGATGGGCCTTGGATCGAACCTCAATTTTTTTCAAGTTGCATGAGGTGGGGTCCATCAATTTACAATAGCCTTGAGACAAAAACATATGGTAGGGTTGGGCACGTTCAGTAACCCTCTCTTTTCTTTCATTATCTCACTTTTTGTTTTTGTCTGTTGAGGAATTCTTTGGAGAGATATCTTGCCTAAGCACAGATCCAATTTGACATGGACATCCAGCAACATTAGGTGCTTCTTACCAATTTTCTTCCTAATTGATGCTCATTCAATCCATTCTTACTTTATCCGAAAAGAAATCCTCCTTTGACCCTTAGAACATTGAGAGATATTTGAAAAATGAGATTTCCTTAAATCCTTTGCAATAATCTGACCCAAAGATTTGGCTGAGTTGGGTGTCCAATGCATATGCTTGCACCTTCCAATTTTGATCAATTTGATGCTCCTGAAAAAATCTTCCAGGTGAGTATGTGACCTTTCTTTTCTTGCATTTTCTTGAGATTTTCTTGAAAAATCTTAAATTATCTTGAAATATATTATGAGATTATGCAAGCATGGATGGTGGTTCCCACTTGGATGTCCCACGTGCATGTGCATGTGGGGTCCACTTGGTGACATTTTTGCGTTTTCCTTTAGAATTCTTCTGCTTATATTTTCGCTCCTTTTTTCATAAATGTATTCCTTGCCTCAATTTTATGTTGTGGGACCCTTATCATTGAATTTTTACAAAACAAATGTAAATTTTAGATGAAAAGACAATTTTACCCTTAATTACAAATGCATGTATGCAGGCTCACCTCTTATGAAATGTTGGTGTGTATGCACTTCACTATGCATCATTTTACTCGAATTAACTAATGATGATGAAAGCTCGATTCATTTCATGAAAAAATAAATTTTGTCAAAACTTTCCAAAAATAAAACTCTAAAATGGCGGGTTTCATGAATTTACACAAAATGTGGTATTTTTTAGAAAAATATGCATGAAAACATTACAATGAATTACAAATGCTTAAAACCATGATCTCTCTCTAAATTACGCTCTTTTGAATTGATAAGCCCTTAAAACTTTCCAAAAATAACCCTAAACTGTGTATTTTTAAGGACGTATCACACCTCAACCAGCATTTTGTTAATCCTTAGCAAAAACTGTGAACAAAATGTGAGGCTTCCATCACGTAGTAATCTGAAAGTAATAACCAATGCAATGAAACTAGAAATGAAAGCAAATGTAATGTCACTTTCACTGGCACTCTTGGTTGCATTTAGTATATGTAGGAAGCTGTTAAACCCTTAGGTTTTCCCTAGTGGACGAATGTTGCCTTGTGAGGGTTTGCAATGAATCTACCCACAAAATCTTTTTTTTCTAAAAACCAAAAAGTGTAAAAGAAACTTCACAAAAGAAAATCCACTCCTATCAGATATCTTCAAAATCTTGGATAATCAAAGTTTTAGACTTTTTAAAGTCTAGTTCATATTTCTATTTTTGAAAACTTTCTCAAATTCAAATCAAATTTGCATGCACGGTGAAAAATGTATACATCAAAAACTGATTCTAAATGTTCCGTGATAATGTCACAAAAACAAAAATTCTCATTTAAATTGTTTGATCTCCCAAATTTAGAAAAAATAAAATTCTTCTCAAGCTGCTCTGATGGCTTTCACACTATTGTTTACTTTGATGGGCTGCTTTTATTTTGAAAATCAGACCTTCATTGGTAGTTTTTACCTCCGGTCCAAACCAAAATCTCCATCACTCATTTTTTCCAATGTAAGAGTTCACAAGTTCATACAATATAGGAAAAGATGAGATCTAGGGAGCATACCAAGTCATCCAGTAGTTCCGCACATAATTCCCCTAAATGTCTCATAGATGCTCTCTCTTACTCTTTTTTTCCAACATAGAAATTCTCAAGTTTTTATGATATAGGAAAAGTTAGGAATTAGGAGTGCACCTAGTCACTATTTAGTCCCATACATAATCCCTTGAATACTCCTATGGGCACTCTTTGCTCAATTTTTTCGACGTTAAAACTTCTAACTACATATAATATAAGAAAAGTTAAGATTTAGGGAGCAAACCTAGTCGTTATTCATTTCTTCACATATTCCCTTAGAAACTTCTATGGATAGTCAAGGTTAGGCCAAAACCATCATTTTTTTAAAGAGTAAATACTGCGTAGCCATTTTCATTTCAACCAACTTAATTCACTTTGGTTCTAGCATATACAATTGAACTAGGAAACCAAAAATCTTACAAACTAAATTTTAGGTTCTCATCTTTTTCTCCTGAAAAAAATCCAAAAAATAGCATTAAGTCCCCTATCTAAAATGTCGACAAAAGGTATACATGTGTGTTTGTGAAAAACAAGTTTTGTTGATTCTTTGTGAAAAAAAGAAAGTTTTGGTGATTCTCCAATAGGTTTTTTCATTCTAGAAAAAGAGAACTTTCTTTTTACTTCCTTCCAGAAGTTTGGAAATTTCAGATTTTTTATATATCTTCAATTCATTTTAATTCCTTTGAAAACCTTCTTTTCAAAAATGAAAAAACTCAAAATAAATGTTCTAAAAATTGGAAAATCTTCCTAAAAAGTGACTAAAAAAAAATAATAGAAAATTTTAAAAATTTTTGCCTAAAATTAGACAAGCATGCTTGCCCCCACCCCCAACCTAAGATATGCATTGTCTTTGATGTATAAATGTAATGCAAAAATGTAAATTTAACATGAGGAACATAAATGTAAAGAAGAGTAAAGGAAGAAGTCACTTGAAGATTTGTTCGTGCTGCTCCTTATCCAGGGTTAGACAAAACATGAAAAACAACAACAGAAAACCTAAACTAACAAATATACACAATATACATAATAAAAGGCCTTTAACAGATCCAGGGCCTATTAGGCCTAGTACAGGATCAACTAGAGGGATTTCTACATCATCAGATGGAGTGATCTCAAATAATGGCTTTAATTTTTGTTCATTCACTTTTAACATCTGGCCATCCTTGGGATCAGAAATCTCGCTAGCACCGTAGGGAAACACTTACTTGACAATGTAAGGGCTTGTCCACCGAGAGTTGAGCTTGCCAAGAAACAAACAAATCCTAGAATTATAAAAGAGGACTTTCTGCTCAGGATGTAATTGTCATGGAAACCCTTCGTCCTCTTTTTGTAATATTTAAAATTTATGTAGGCTTCCCTACGCAACTCTTCGAGTTCTTGTAATTGGAATTTTCATTTAGATCTAGCCTTATCCAAATTGAAGCTAAACTGTTTGATAGCCTAATAAGCTTTATGCTCAAGTTTGACAGGAATGTGGTAAGCTTTCCCATAAATCAGTTGATAAGGAGACATTCCAATTAGGGTTTTGAATGTTGTTTGGTAAGCCTATAATGCATTAGTTAGTCCAGTAGACCAATCCTTGCGATTAGGGTTTGTAGTGGTCTCCCTTCTCTTGAATTCACGATTTAAGACCTCTACTTAACCACTAGTTTGCGGGTGATAAGGGGTGGCCACGTTATGAGTTATTCCATATTGCATCATAAGCGCCTCAAAATTTCTATTACAAAAATGCGATCTCCCATAACTTATGATGGCACGAGGGGTTCCAAATCATGAAAGTACATTCTCCTTTAAAAATCCCTGAACTGCGTTGGCATCATTATTTCGGCAGAGAATAGCTTCTATCCATTTCAAGACATAATCAACGACAACTAAGATATAAATAAAACCAAAACTTGGAGAAAGGGTCCCAAATATAGTTTATGCCCCTGCATCAAAAAGTTGAACTGCCAAAATTGGGTTTAATGGCATCATGATCCTTCTTAAAATGTTGCCCAAGTTTTGGAAGCATTCACAAGTCTTGTATAAGTCATGAACATCCTTAAACAGTATGGGCAAGTAAAAACCACATTGCAAGATTTTACAAGATGTCTTTTTAGCAATAAAATGGCCTCCATAGGCTTGTGAATGACAAAAGGTGATGACACTTGGAATTTTGTTTTCTAGTACATATCTCCATATGATTTGGCCTGTGTAACACTTCGATCCCAATTAAGCATGTTTAACAACTAATTAGTAAGTTGTTAGCTAATGACCATAGAATTAGCCTAAATAATGATGTTTAATGCATCTTTAAGATGGATTTAACTTATTTTGTCTTAGTGGGTCATGTTTAGGTCATAGATAGGTAGTTGGGTTGAGTTTAACTTTAACTAAGTAAATGAATGCCCTTTTCATAATTTTCGATTTTCTAGTTTTACATCATACATATATCATATTGATATCATCGAGTTTGTCTTGTTGAGCTCATCAACTTCCGTACTTGACCCGAATGCATTTGACTTTGTTTCTGTTAGTCGAACTTTCATTTGACTTAAACTGAAAATAAATTAAAGGGATGGGTCTTCATGTAAACTTTGGAAAATGTTCATGTTTAAAATGGAGGTAAGAACCATTCATTTGATCCTTCTCTCTTTTTCAATTATAGCTTCTTTTTCTTCTTCCATTTTTCTTCTTCTCTATCAAGAGGAGCAATACAGATCTTGCATGTGGGATTGCAAGCACCCATTCCATCATCCCATCTCTCCTTTACCTTCCTCTTCTAATGAAATTGAAGATAGTGAATCACAATTCTCCCTACAACTCACTAATTGTGGTCTAAGGTGAGATCTTCTCTTTTTCCTAAAGAAGAAAAAGCCATAAGCTGCCTTTTGGATTGTCAAATTTTATTTCATCAACACCTTTAGAACTTGTGATTTGGACTTATGGGGACTAGCCCTAATAACTGTTAGAGGGAGCCATGAGGATCTCTAGATATTACATACAGATTACTTCAGAAAAAACTTTAGATGATTATTATTCAAGAACCAAACTTGCGAGTTCTCTCTAATTTGATCTCGGTTATAGCAACCCAAAAATCTCAAGACCTTCTACTGTATTTTTCTATACTCGAACTCACACTGAGGTGTGAGCCTTTTCTGAGAATTCCTTTTGCTCTGAAAAATGAGATTTCTCTTATCTTTTTCCTAGAGAGCAATAGCGCATATTTATATACTACAATAGGGACTTTAAAAAGGAAATAGGGAATAGGCTTCTTATGGAAATATGAAACCCTAATTCGACCCAAATTACAATCTTAGTTTTTTAAATTATAATTCAATCCACTAGAGAATTATAATTGCACTCCTGTCCTTATTATCAAAATTATGTTTTGAGCTTCTTGTTATTAAATTTTATTAATCTCTCTACATTAAGATTTCAGATATTTATCTATTAAATAATTACTGACATCTATATTTAATCGATATCTTTAAAATTCCCAACGACCTTACACTTAACTTATTTGACATGTCGGACACAAAGTCTACTTGCAGAGTTTGACATAATCAAAACTTATAAGCTTCATCAAAGGGATATCATCAATCCCTATTACAGGACATGGATTTTGTCAATAAATTAATACTCACCATACATGTAGTGTAGTCATCCAATTTACTAAGATTATTAACCCATAAAAGATCTCATTCCTTTGTAAATACAATGCCAAACACTAAATATATGTGTTTATTATTTATATCGGGATTAAGAGTACAAGCACTCATAATAACTATTTGGATGTTAATCGTCTTCTATAGTCAGTATAAAGACAATAAACCCAAAAGTGGTCCTGTCCAATACATACAAAGCATACTAGCATATCAAGTTGAAACTATACCGTTTCTCGTAGCCAAGACAAGCTTGCTACAACATTATGTTACAATCGTATCGATGGTCTGTCCAACTCCATTTAGATTGTGAACAACAATAACTTATATTCTATAAGAATTAACAAATAAGTCTTCTGTATGTAAGTTAAACTTTATACACCAATTTGGCTACTTTATAGAATAAAAGACACACTTGCATAATAAAAAAATATATAACCATTTGCCCATACAAATTCTCATTAAGATGAAAAGATAAACTTTACTAATAAATAAATCAGTCAAAGATAAATACATAAAAGTATGCTTTTAGTACAAATTTATAACAATAACATCATCTCATGGACATCAGTTTTACACTCTTTTTGTTGATGATTTTAGCAAATTTTCATGGCTTTATCCACTTACACACAAATCTGATGCTTACAATGCTTTTCTAAAGTTCAAACTTTAGGTTGAGAATCTTTTTGAGATAAGAACAAAACATCTCCAAATTGATGGAGGCACAGAGTGTTTGCTTTTCAAAATCTTTTTAGAGGCCAATGGAATTGTTCATTAGGTTTCTTGCCCTTATACGCCTGAAAAAATGGAATGGTTGAGTGAAAGCATTGCCATATAGTTAAAACCGGCCTCACTCTCATGGCTCATGCCTACATACCATCCCAAAATTGGGACAAGGCCTTCCAAACTGCTGTTTTCCCTATAACAGGTTACCATCACCTAATTCAAAGAACAAAAGCCTGTTTAAAATTTTATTTAAGCATCTCCTAGATTATAATATTATCAAAACTTTTGGATGCTTATGATACCCTTTTTTGAGACCCTACAATAACCATAAATTGGAATATAGGTCATCAGGATGTACTTTCTTGGTTATAGTTCATCGCATCATGGGTATAGATGTCTTAATTTACAGAATGGGCGCATGATTATTTCTCGACAAGTTGTATTCGATGAGTGTATTTTCCCATTTTCTGAGCTTTTACCAACACATCATAAATCATCAAAATTCTCACAAGTGCAATTTATCCCTCACCCTTTATCTGCAATTAGAGCATTCCATTATTCACCATCTGACAACCCAATACTAGAACCCACTATATCAACTATCCACTAGGCCAACCCAAACCCATTATCATCAAACCAAATAGAATTTAGTCCTATCCAAATCCATCCTATCATCCCAATTGAACCTAGCCACTCAGCCTCATAACACAATCCAACTCAGCTAATCCCAACCGACCCATCACCTCAAACCCAATCCTTTTCTACTCCCTCATACCTGTTAAAATCAACACCAACCAGTCCTCATCAATCAACCCCAACCTGATTGAATTAGCACCCTTCAATGAATCTAGTGCATTGGTTCAACCCTCATTAGTTCAACCAACCTCCAGTATTTACAAACAATTAGGTATGTCCAACACTTATCATATGAAGACACGTCTCAAAGATGGCATCAATAAGCCTTAAACACTATTATCCATGAAACATCCATTACCTAAAGCCCTTCTTTTATGGAATGAACCTATTGAACCAACTTGTTTCACTGAGGCAAATAAGCATCTAGAATAGCGTTATGCTATGGCAGAAGAATATAATGCTCTTATCAGAAATGGTACCTGTACTCTCATCCCTGCTAGGCATCACTCTATAAATATAATAGGCTATAAATCGGTTTTTTGTATTAAAAGAAAAGCAGATGGTTCTCTTGACTGTTTCAAAGCAAGGCTTGTTGCCAAAGGTTTTCATCAACAAGAAGGCCTAGACTATGATGAAACCTTTAGTCAAGTAGCTAAGCCAACTACAATCCGAATAGTGCTATCACTTGCTCTTATGAACAAATGGATAATCAAGCAACTTGATGTTAAGAATGCTTTTTTACATGGAACTCTACATGAAGATGTTTACATGCTCCTAGCCCCCAGGTTTCTTAGATCCAAATCTTCCAACACATCTATGTAAACTCGATAAATCGTTATATGGGCTAAATCAAGCCCCAAGAGCTTGGTTCATTCGCCTAAGCACTCATCTCCAAGACTTGGACTTTATCAATTCAAAGAATGACTCTTCATTTATTTGGCATTATGAGCAACACACTCTTATCATATTTATTTATGTGGATGATATCATTTTAGTTGGTTCTCACCAAGAAGACATTGATCATCTAATGTACTATTTTAGCAAAGACTTTTCAATTAAAGACCTTGGCCCACTACATTATTTCCTTGAAGTTGAAGTGACAAAAGTTGGATCCACATTACATCTTTTTGAATCCAAATATATTTAGGATTTATTGGTAAAATCCAAAATGGACGGTGCTAAACCTTGCTTTACACCTATTGGTAGTAAGAAAGTACTTTCCAAATATTTAGGCACACCATTACTTGATGGATCAGAGTATAGAAGCATTGTGGGGGCCTTTTAATAATTATCCTTAACAAGGCTTGATATAGCCTTTGCAGTTGATAAAGTGTGCCAATTCAAGCACTCCCCAACAAGTGATCATTAGATAGCTGTGAAGCAAATTCTTCATTAATCCAACCCTTCACTATAGCTACTGTCACGACCCGAGCCCAAGAAATCGGGGATTGGGGTTAACTCAATCAGTGACACACGTACTCCCGTGCAATTCTCACCCGAATCGAAGTCTAAATGGAATTACACAAGGGATATTCATATGTTTACACGTGTGAAGTTGTAACACTCCGACCCAGCTTGACCTCGTTTAGCGGCTAGTTAATCTTGTTTTCGTTGCTAATCGTGTTTTGTTCGTGTTTTATTTTCGTTACGGGTCATGGATAGGTAGTTGGGTTGAGTTTGACTTGGATTAAGTAGACCAAGCCCTTTTTCGTAATTTTAGCTTTTCTTAGACATGGTCATTTTTGCATCATCTTGAGGTCAACACGTGTCTTTCGTTGAGCTCGTTAACTTTCGTAACTACGTCAACTGCAACCGAGGTCGTGTGATTCGATTGGACCTTGATTTGACTCAAACTGAAAATACATTTCTAACTTGGCCTTCATTGTAAATTGGACAAACCATTACTTATATATACTCTCACCCATTTCACCAACACTCACGTTCTCTCTCTCTCATTTTCAATTTGCCTGCACTGCACGTGGAGCTCTCTCTTCTCTCTTGAGTTCTCTTCTCCAATTCCTCTTCTCCATCGATCAAGAGGAAGGTGGGTCTTGCATGTGAGGTGAGTGGATTTTCTTCCATTCCTCTCATCTCTTTCCCCTCTTTCTTCTCCTTCTTGTTCTTATTGGTGGGTCTGTGTTGTGAGTTTCTCTCCATCCCTCATGCATGCATGTGGTTTTGCTTATGTTAGGTTGTGTTTGGATCCAAGGGCTCCCATTGTGCAATTGATTCCAATTTAAGGCAAGTATAACCATGACTTTGAGAACCCATGTTGATATGCATTTGACTTGGTTGATCTTACATGAATTGGTATGGAAAATATGTGTTTACAGCCCATTTGATACTCATTTGATTACTACTTTGTCTATCTCCCTTGATAAATTGCAATTGGGATGCTTTCCCAGACATTCTGTACAGGTTTCAGGAATTTGAATTCGTGCAGGTACGGCTAAGCCGTATAGCCCCTACGGCTCACAATCCAGAGAGGAGAAAAACCTAGTTTTCCTCTACGGCTAGGGCACGGCTAAGCCGTGGATTGCCCTACGGCTAAGCCGAAGCTCAGCCGTGGCCCAGCCGTAGATCAATACAGGGTGCAATTTCTGGAATAACTGAGAGTCTGCACTTGACATACCTTCTACGGCCCAGCCACGGCTAAGCCGTAGACCACACACGGCTAAGCCGTAGCACACACACGGCTAAGCCGTATCCACATTAGATTAATGAAAGAAAATAAGGATAGGTGTAATGGAAAGGACCGATATGGCCTTCATGATGGAATGTAGAGCACCCAGACCTGCCTAACGGAATGTGATACAACGCGTGAATGATCTCGAGGGCTGCGAATCATTCATGTTCATTATCCGGATGTTAAGCACCTCCCCATGGGTGTTGGTTTAAGGGACATCATGCACCGCCCGATTCCATGCAACACTAGACAACGGTGTATCGAATAACTTAAAACTACATCATCATGCACGGTTAGAAACACCGGATAACTAGATTAGAATTGGTTTGTAAATCAGGATGACTCGATTCCACATGACTTGTTGCATAACATATTGCATTCGATCATTGATCTCAACACTCTATATGATTACGTATGTTTCGTTACTTTCACATTGTGGTTATTTGCCTTGAGTATGCATGTATGATATGTTCACTCACAGATATGCACGTATGATATGTTGTTACGATTTACTCAGGGTTGTCATGATTGATTCTGTATAGTCAGGCACTACTTAGCCTCAGCCTTAGGATCCCGACGGGGTGAATTTGGTATAGTTTATATGGCCTGCTGCAGTATGGATTTGTCTTGGGGAACCGGACCCCAGGAAACCGAGACCCATTGTACCCTGGCCCGGACAATGGTGTTCTTTGCATGTTATAAGATCCCTCTTTTGGGAGCACATGGTAATGTAGTAGCCACTAGTATGTACACAGTATGTATTCATTGATTCACTCAGCATATTTCTTTCTTGCATGACAGCCTAGTATACGAAAGTGCCTTCTTTAATCACATGATGTTCTTTACTCTATTAGACACAGCGTGTGTTAACTTGCTATGGTTTATACTTTGCTGAATCTTCGTATTCACAGTTGTTTTTGGTGTTGCAGGCCCAGATCCCCCTGCCGAACCCCCGCAGGTCGGCCAGGCTCCAGATGAGACCCCCGGGGCCCCATCAGGCCTAGAGGAGTGGATGTGATCACTCCACGGGAGAGCGTTCTTGGCATGTATCATTGGAGTCTTGTTTTGTGTGGATTTTCAGACTTGTAATTGGGCATGACATGTCATTTTTGTATATATTCTTTTGTTCTTTTTGTAAGACTTTCATGTGTAATTATGTCAGTTTGTTCTTGGTATCCTTTCCTTGTACTGTTAGTTTGTGTTTCTGATATTTACAGCTTCCGCGTACTTACTTGGCACGTGTGAATGTTCCCTTGTGCGTGTGCATTTAGACTCGGTCTACGTGTGCATGCACGGGAGTACGTGTGTCATTAGGTTTGGCTTTTGCTAACCCCTGAACCCTGGGCTCGGGTTGTGACATACGTATTGTATGGTATCAGAGCATTCCTTGCTCATTCCTTGTTCTAGATGATAAGCATGTAGGCATGTAGGATCATGGTGAGGATACGATTATTTCTTTGTGCTCTTTCTAGAGTTTGGGGCTTGTGGGCGCTTTTGTTTTGTGTTTGTGTCTGACTTTTCCCTTTTACAGGATGGCGTCAGGTTCCGGTTCTCAGCAGAACGCCGGAAATAACGAGAGCGGATCCGCACCGTCACCGCAGACACAGAACACAGATGAACGCATCCTTATGTTATTTCAGTCTCTACAAGCACAATCGCAATCAATGCAGAACTTGCAAGCACAAGTTACAACCATGTTAGACCGACAAAGTCAAGCCCCAGTTCAGTCACATGTAGATCAGCAGGTGATCTTGCAGCCTCGAGAGAGTGACCCGAATGCCCTCTACGGTAAATTTCGCAAGCGAGGAGCTATTGAGTTCTTTGGGACAGAAGAGCCATTGAAGGCAGAACAATGGCTGGAACAGACGGAGGATGTTTTTGGGACCGTCGTGTGCACGAACCGGCAGAAGGTCGGGCTAGCAACTTCTATGTTTAGAGATGTCGCAAAAACTTGGTGGAAAAGCGTGAAAGCCTCATACAGAGACATTCCTAGTGTGACGGTTTGGGAGATGTTCAAGCAGCAGTTCAGAAGGAAGTTCATCCCGGCTCATGTGTTTCTAGCCAAGGAGGTTGAGTTTTTAGCACTCCGTCAGCAACAGATGACAGTAGCAGAATACGTGAACAAGTTTATGCAGTTGTTGCATTTTGCTCCAGACATGATCAGTACTGAAGAAAGGAAGGTGAACCGTTTTGTTGAAGGTCTGCATCCCCGGTACATGCATCACGTGACTGCGTTTCAGCGCCCGGCTACGTTCGATGATGCAGTGGACAGGGCCTATTCTGCCGAGGCCATCCACCAAGCTGCGAGAGCCGTTGAGCCCAAGCGACAGCCGCCTTTCAGTGCACGAGGGCAAGTACAGAAGAAAACCAAAGGCCAGCAGAGTACTTCTAGTTCTACTGGAGTGACTTGTGGGCATTGTGGCAAGAACCACGCGACTGACGCATGTTGGAGGAAGGCAGGTGCTTGTTTTATTTGCGGTTCGAGGGAGCATATGATCGCCAATTGTCCTCGACATAGAGCCTCCGGTGCAGCCCCCTCTGGTCCTACTTCCGGTGCAGTTCCTAGCAGACCCAGCGCACCTACAGCTCCGAGCAAGCCACAGTCAGCTCGTCCAGGCTCGAGACAGCCTCGTCAGACAGCCCGTGCTTACGCTGCTACCCATGAGAGTGCTGAGGATCCTCAGGTGGTTGAAGGTACTGTTTTGATTTCGCGCGTCGAGGCATTAGCATTGTTCGATTCGGGGTCTACACGGTCCTATGTAGCACCTCGTTTCGCCGAGCGGTTGCATCAGCCGTCTAAGCCGTTGCCATATGTGCTGGTTGTATCCACCCCAGTTGGCAAGCGAGTGGAGTGTAGTATGTACTACCCCCATTGCGACGTGCAGATTGCAGGTCATCAGTTACCTGTTGATTTGATCCTGTTGTCGATGCTGGACTTCGACGTGATCCTTGGTATGGATTGGCTCGCTCGATATCGTGCCTGTGTTAACTGTTATAACAGGACGATTTTCTTCGATTTAGGCAAGGGCTTCCGTTTCGAGGGCAGTCAGCAGAGATGCCCCAGACGTGTGATCTCGGCGTGTAAGGCAGATCGCTTGATCCGCCGAGGGTGTGAAGGCTTCATTGCCTTTATCTCAGCGAAGAAGGAGACGAAGCAGCTAGGTGAGATCCAGGTGGTCTGTGACTTTCCCGATATTTTCCCAGACAATGTGCCAGACTTACCCCCGGTTCGAGATGTGGAGTTCACTAATGAGCTTGTTCCCGGCACGGCACCGATCAGCAAGGCTCCGTATCGCATGGCCCCAGCAGAGTTGTCAGAGTTGAAGAAGCAATTGCAGGAGCTTTTGGACAAGGGTTTCATACGCCCGAGCGTCTCACCTTGGGGAGCGCCAGTCTTGTTTGTCAAGAAGAAGGATGGTACTTTTCGGATGTGCATAGACTACCGACAGCTGAACAAAGTGACTATCAAGAACAAGTACCCCCTACCCAGGATTGATGAGCTGTTTGATCAACTTCAGGGCGCAGCATATTTTTCGAAGATTGATTTGAGGTCTGGATATCACCAGTTGAGAGTCAAAGAAGATGACATTCCTAAGACTGCCTTCAGGACTCGTTATGGACATTATGAATTCCTCGTGATGCCTTTTGGACTAACCAATGCACCTGCAGCGTTCATGGCCTTGATGAATCAGATCTTTGCTCCTTTCTTGGACCAGTTCGTAGTTGTCTTTATTGATGATATACTGATATATTCTAAGTCAGCAGAGGAGCATCGGGAGCACTTGAGAAAAGCCTTGTCGTTGTTGAGAGAACATCGATTGTTTGCTAAGTTGTCGAAGTGTGATTTTTGGCTTGAGCAGGTGGCATTTTTAGGTCATATCATTTCACGAGAGGGATTGGCAGTTGATCCATCTAAAGTAGAGGCAGTAGTGAATTGGCCTAGCCCCAAGACAGTGACAGAGGTTCGTAGTTTCCTTGGTCTAGCAGGTTACTATCGTCGATTTGTCCAGGACTTTGCGAAGATCTCTTCTCCTTTGACGAAGTTGACCAGGAAGAATGTACCATTTGATTGGACTGAGGAGTGTGAAGCCCGTTTCCGGACTTTGAAAGAGAAGTTGACTACGGTCCCAGTGTTAGCCTTGCCAGATGGGAGTGAAGGATTTGTGGTTTATTCAGACGCTTCTCGAGTTGGTCTAGGTTGTGTGTTGATGCAGCATGGGAAGGTTATTGCATATGGATCGAGACAGTTGCGAGAACATGAGAAGAATTACGCCACCCATGATTTGGAATTGGCAGCCATCGTGTTTGCCTTGAAGCTGTGGAGACATTATCTGTATGGTGTGCAGTTTGAGGTTCGTTCTGACCACCACAGTTTACAGTACTTATTCACACAGCAGGAGCTGAACATGAGACAGCGGAGATGGCTTGAGCTTATTAAGGATTATGATTTTTCGATCAAATATCAGCCAGGCAAGGGGAATGTGGTGGCAGATGCGCTCAGTCGGAAAGCAGAGTCAGTGCAGCTATTGAGCAGTTTCCTCCTAGAGTTCCATGGTCTCCCTGTTGAAGTTAAACTAGTGGATGAGTGCGTGACTTTGGCTAGTACGCTAGTGTTTCAGCCTGAGATGATTCAGCAGATTAAAGACAGGCAGTTCGAAGATCTAACCTTGAAGCGCATTCGAGACCACATTGGAGACAGACCCGATTTCAGACTTGAGGATGGTGTACTCTACTTTCGAAATAGGTTGTGCGTGCCAGCAGTTGATGAGTTCAAGGAGAAGCTGATGAACGAAGCGCATTACGCTCGATACGCGATGCACCCAGGCAGCACAAAGATGTTTCGGAATCTCAAAGATCGCTTCTGGTGGAACAACATGAAGAGAGAAGTCGCAGGATTTGTTGCTCGCTGCTTGACATGTCAGAAGGTGAAGGCAGATCATCAGAGACCGCCAGGCTCGTTGCATCCTTTGCATATACCGCAGTGGAAGTGGGAAAACATCACCATGGACTTCGTTTCCGGATTACCGCCGACGAGCACGAAGAACAACGCCATTTGGGTAATTATAGATCGATTGACGAAGTCAGCCCATTTCATTCCTTTTCGAAAGGGTATGACATTTTCAGAGATGGCTAGGAAGTTCGTGGATGAGATCGTCAGGCTCCATGGTACCCCCGTGTCGATTGTATCCGATCGTGACAGCCGTTTTGTTTCATCTTTCTGGAGAGCATTCCAAGAGGCTTTGGGTACGAAGTTGAGTTTCAGCACGGCATACCACCCACAGACGGATGGACAATCAGAGAGGACGATTCAGACTTTGGAGGACATGTTGCGAGCCAGCGTGTTGAGCTACGAGAAAGAATGGGATCTTCATATATCGTTGTGCGAGTTTGCCTACAACAACAGCTTCCACGAGAGCATTGGGATGGCACCATATGAAGCATTGTACGGGAAGAAGTGTAGAAGTCCGGTATGTTGGGAAGAAGTTGGAACTCGAAGTTTTCACGGACCGACGATCATTGCCGAGACTACGGAGAAGGTACAGAAAGCGATTGAGAACTTGAAAATTGCTCGGTCGAGACAGAAGAGCTATACAGACACCCGCAGACGACCCTTAGAGTTTCAGGTTGGCGAGTGGGTTTTTCTGAAGGTCTCACCGATGAAGGGTACGATCCGTTTCGGCCAGAAAGGCAAGTTAGCTCCACGCTATGTCGGACCGTTCGAGATCAAGAGTCGGATTGGTGATTTAGCCTATCGATTAGAGCTTCCCGAGATGTTTGCAGGAGTACACAACGTTTTTCACGTTTCGATGCTTCGGAAATATGTCCATGATCCCTCCCATGTCATTCGCTATGACGAGATTCAGATTCAGCCGAGTGCTGCATACGTTGAGCGACCGCTCCGTATCGTGGGAACCCGAGAACAGATACTCCGCACCAGGACAATTCGATGGGTCAAAGTGCTTTGGGAGCATCACAGTCCCGATGAGGCTACTTGGGAGTTAGAAGAGCAGATGGCACGACAGTATCCCGATTTGTTTTCCCAGGTATGAGTGAGTTAGTGTGCATTCCGAGGACAGAATGATTCTCAAGTAGGGGAGGATGTAACACTCCGACCCAGCTTGACCTCGTTTAGCGGCTAGTTAATCTTGTTTTCGTTGCTAATCGTGTTTTGTTCGTGTTTTATTTTCGTTACGGGTCATGGATAGGTAGTTGGGTTGAGTTTGACCTGGATTAAGTAGACCAAGCCCTTTTTCGTAATTTTAGCTTTTCTTAGACATGGTCATTTTTGCATCATCTTGAGGTCAACACGTGTCTTTCGTTGAGCTCGTTAACTTTCGTAACTACGTCAACTGCAACCGAGGTCGTGTGATTCGATTGGACCTTGATTTGACTCAAACTGAAAATACATTTCTAACTTGGCCTTCATTGTAAATTGGACAAACCATTACTTATATATACTCTCACCCATTTCACCAACACTCACGTTCTCTCTCTCTCATTTTCAATTTGCCTGCACTGCACGTGGAGCTCTCTCTTCTCTCTTGAGTTCTCTTCTCCAATTCCTCTTCTCCATCGATCAAGAGGAAGGTGGGTCTTGCATGTGAGGTGAGTGGATTTTCTTCCATTCCTCTCATCTCTTTCCCCTCTTTCTTCTCCTTCTTGTTCTTATTGGTGGGTCTGTGTTGTGAGTTTCTCTCCATCCCTCATGCATGCATGTGGTTTTGCTTATGTTAGGTTGTGTTTGGATCCAAGGGCTCCCATTGTGCAATTGATTCCAATTTAAGGCAAGTATAACCATGACTTTGAGAACCCATGTTGGTATGCATTTGACTTGGTTGATCTTACATGAATTGGTATGGAAAATATGTGTTTACAGCCCATTTGATACTCATTTGATTACTACTTTGTCTATCTCCCTTGATAAATTGCAATTGGGATGCTTTCCCAGACATTCTGTACAGGTTTCAGGAATTTGAATTCGTGCAGGTACGGCTAAGCCGTATAGCCCCTACGGCTCACAATCCAGAGAGGAGAAAAACCCAGTTTTCCTCTACGGCTAGGGCACGGCTAAGCCATGGATTGCCCTACGGCTAAGCCGAAGCTCAGCCGTGGCCCAGCCGTAGATCAATACAGGGTGCAATTTCTGGAATAACTGAGAGTCTGCACTTGACATACCTTCTACGGCCCAGCCACGGCTAAGCCGTAGACCACACACGGCTAAGCCGTAGCACACACACGGCTAAGCCGTATCCACATTAGATTAATGAAAGAAAATAAGGATAGGTGTAATGGAAAGGACCGATATGGCCTTCATGATGGAATGTAGAGCACCCAGACCTGCCTAACGGAATGTGATACAACGCGTGAATGATCTCGAGGGCTGCGAATCATTCATGTTCATTATCCGGATGTTAAGCACCTCCCCATGGGTGTTGGTTTAAGGGACTTCATGCACCGCCCGATTCCATGCAACACTAGACAACGGTGTATCGAATAACTTAAAACTACATCATCATGCACGGTTAGAAACACCGGATAACTAGATTAGAATTGGTTTGTAAATCAGGATGACTCGATTCCACATGACTTGTTGCATAACATATTGCATTCGATCATTGATCTCAACACTCTATATGATTACGTATGTTTCGTTACTTTCACATTGTGGTTATTTGCCTTGAGTATGCATGTATGATATGTTCACTCACAGATATGCACGTATGATATGTTGTTACGATTTACTCAGGGTTGTCATGATTGATTCTGTATAGTCAGGCACTACTTAGCCTCAGCCTTAGGATCCCGACGGGGTGAATTTGGTATAGTTTATATGGCCTGCTGCAGTATGGATTTGTCTTGGGGAACCGGACCCCAGGAAACCGAGACCCATTGTACCCTGGCCCGGACAATGGTGTTCTTTGCATGTTATAAGATCCCTCTTTTGGGAGCACATGGTAATGTAGTAGCCACTAGTATGTACACAGTATGTATTCATTGATTCACTCAGCATATTTCTTTCTTGCATGACAGCCTAGTATACGAAAGTGCCTTCTTTAATCACATGATGTTCTTTACTCTATTAGACACAGCGTGTGTTAACTTGCTATGGTTTATACTTTGCTGAATCTTCGTATTCACAGTTGTTTTTGGTGTTGCAGGCCCAGATCCCCCTGCCGAACCCCCGCAGGTCGGCCAGGCTCCAGATGAGACCCCCGGGGCCCCATCAGGCCTAGAGGAGTGGATGTGATCACTCCACGGGAGAGCGTTCTTGGCATGTATCATTGGAGTCTTGTTTTGTGTGGATTTTCAGACTTGTAATTGGGCATGACATGTCATTTTTGTATATATTCTTTTGTTCTTTTTGTAAGACTTTCATGTGTAATTATGTCAGTTTGTTCTTGGTATCCTTTCCGTGTACTGTTAGTTTGTGTTTCTGATATTTACAGCTTCCGCGTACTTGCTTGGCACGTGTGAATGTTCCCTTGTGCGTGTGCATTTAGACTGGGTCTACGTGTGCATGCACGGGAGTACGTGTGTCATTAGGTTTGGCTTTTGCTAACCCCTGAACCCTGGGCTCGGGTTGTGACATACGTATTGTATGGTATCAGAGCATTCCTTGCTCATTCCTTGTTCTAGATGATAAGCATGTAGGCATGTAGGATCATGGTGAGGATACGATTATTTCTTTGTGCTCTTTCTAGAGTTTGGGGCTTGTGGGCGTTTTTGTTTTGTGTTTGTGTCTGACTTTTCCCTTTTACAGGATGGCGTCAGGTTCCGGTTCTCAGCAGAATGCCGGAAATAACGAGAGCGGATCCGCACCGTCACCGCAGACATAGAACACAGATGAACGCATCCTTATGTTATTTCAGTCTCTACAAGCACAATCGCAATCAATGCAGAACTTGCAAGCACAAGTTACAACCATGTTAGACCGACAAAGTCAAGCCCCAGTTCAGTCACATGTAGATCAGCAGGTGATCTTGCAGCCTCGAGAGAGTGACCCGAATGCCCTCTACGGTAAATTTCGCAAGCGAGGAGCTATTGAGTTCTTTGGGACAGAAGAGCCATTGAAGGCAGAACAATGGCTGGAACAGACGGAGGATGTTTTTGGGACCGTCGTGTGCACGAACCGGCAGAAGGTCGGGCTAGCAACTTCTATGTTTAGAGATGTCGCAAAAACTTGGTGGAAAAGCGTGAAAGCCTCATACAGAGACATTCCTAGTGTGACGGTTTGGGAGATGTTCAAGCAGCAGTTCAGAAGGAAGTTCATCCCGGCTCATGTGTTTCTAGCCAAGGAGGTTGAGTTTTTAGCACTCCGTCAGCAACAGATGACAGTAGCAGAATACGTGAACAAGTTTATGCAGTTGTCGCATTTTGCTCCAGACATGATCAGTACTGAAGAAAGGAAGGTGAACCGTTTTGTTGAAGGTCTGCATCCCCGGTACATGCATCACGTGACTGCGTTTCAGCGCCCGGCTACGTTCGATGATGCAGTGGACAGGGCCTATTCTGCCGAGGCCATCCACCAAGCTGCGAGAGCCGTTGAGCCCAAGCGACAGCCGCCTTTCAGTGCACGAGGGCAAGTACAGAAGAAAACCAAAGGCCAGCAGAGTACTTCTAGTTCTACTGGAGTGACTTGTGGGCATTGTGGCAAGAACCACGCGACTGACGCATGTTGGAGGAAGGCAGGTGCTTGTTTTATTTGCGGTTCGAGGGAGCATATGATCGCCAATTGTCCTCGACATAGAGCCTCCGGTGCAGCCCCCTCTGGTCCTACTTCCGGTGCAGTTCCTAGCAGACCCAGTGCACCTACAGCTCCGAGCAAGCCACAGTCAGCTCGTCCAGGCTCGAGACAGCCTCGTCAGACAGCCCGTGCTTACGCTGCTACCCATGAGAGTGCTGAGGATCCTCAGGTGGTTGAAGGTACTGTTTTGATTTCGCGCGTCGAGGCATTAGCATTGTTCGATTCGGGGTCTACACGGTCCTATGTAGCACCTCGTTTCGCCGAGCGGTTGCATCAGCCGTCTAAGCCGTTGCCATATGTGCTGGTTGTATCCACCCCAGTTGGCAAGCGAGTGGAGTGTAGTATGTACTACCCCCATTGCGACGTGCAGATTGCAGGTCATCAGTTACCTGTTGATTTGATCCTGTTGTCGATGCTGGACTTCGACGTGATCCTTGGTATGGATTGGCTCGCTCGATATCGTGCCTGTGTTAACTGTTATAACAGGACGATTTTCTTCGATTTAGGCAAGGGCTTCCGTTTCGAGGGCAGTCAGCAGAGATGCCCCAGACGTGTGATCTCGGCGTGTAAGGCAGATCGCTTGATCCGCCGAGGGTGTGAAGGCTTCATTGCCTTTATCTCAGCGAAGAAGGAGACGAAGCAGCTAGGTGAGATCCAGGTGGTCTGTGACTTTCCCGATATTTTCCCAGACGATGTGCCAGACTTACCCCCGGTTCGAGATGTGGAGTTCACTAATGAGCTTGTTCCCGGCACGGCACCGATCAGCAAGGCTCCGTATCGCATGGCCCCAGCAGAGTTGTCAGAGTTGAAGAAGCAATTGCAGGAGCTTTTGGACAAGGGTTTCATACGCCCGAGCGTCTCACCTTGGGGAGCGCCAGTCTTGTTTGTCAAGAAGAAGGATGGTACTTTTCGGATGTGCATAGACTACCGACAGCTGAACAAAGTGACTATCAAGAACAAGTACCCCCTACCCAGGATTGATGAGCTGTTTGATCAACTTCAGGGCGCAGCATATTTTTCGAAGATTGATTTGAGGTCTGGATATCACCAGTTGAGAGTCAAAGAAGATGACATTCCTAAGACTGCCTTCAGGACTCGTTATGGACATTATGAATTCCTCGTGATGCCTTTTGGACTAACCAATGCACCTGCAGCGTTCATGGCCTTGATGAATCAGATCTTTGCTCCTTTCTTGGACCAGTTCGTAGTTGTCTTTATTGATGATATACTGATATATTCTAAGTCAGCAGAGGAGCATCGGGAGCACTTGAGAAAAGCCTTGTCGTTGTTGAGAGAACATCGATTGTTTGCTAAGTTGTCGAAGTGTGATTTTTGGCTTGAGCAGGTGGCATTTTTAGGTCATATCATTTCACGAGAGGGATTGGCAGTTGATCCATCTAAAGTAGAGGCAGTAGTGAATTGGCCTAGCCCCAAGACAGTGACAGAGGTTCGTAGTTTCCTTGGTCTAGCAGGTTACTATCGTCGATTTGTCCAGGACTTTGCGAAGATCTCTTCTCCTTTGACGAAGTTGACCAGGAAGAATGTACCATTTGATTGGACTGAGGAGTGTGAAGCCCGTTTCCGGACTTTGAAAGAGAAGTTGACTACGGTCCCAGTGTTAGCCTTGCCAGATGGGAGTGAAGGATTTGTGGTTTATTCAGACGCTTCTCGAGTTGGTCTAGGTTGTGTGTTGATGCAGCATGGGAAGGTTATTGCATATGGATCGAGACAGTTGCGAGAACATGAGAAGAATTACGCCACCCATGATTTGGAATTGGCAGCCATCGTGTTTGCCTTGAAGCTGTGGAGACATTATCTGTATGGTGTGCAGTTTGAGGTTCGTTCTGACCACCACAGTTTACAGTACTTATTCACACAGCAGGAGCTGAACATGAGACAGCGGAGATGGCTTGAGCTTATTAAGGATTATGATTTTTCGATCAAATATCAGCCAGGCAAGGGGAATGTGGTGGCAGATGCGCTCAGTCGGAAAGCAGAGTCAGTGCAGCTATTGAGCAGTTTCCTCCTAGAGTTCCATGGTCTCCCTGTTGAAGTTAAACTAGTGGATGAGTGCGTGACTTTGGCTAGTACGCTAGTGTTTCAGCCTGAGATGATTCAGCAGATTAAAGACAGGCAGTTCGAAGATCTAACCTTGAAGCGCATTCGAGACCACATTGGAGACAGACCCGATTTCAGACTTGAGGATGGTGTACTCTACTTTCGAAATAGGTTGTGCGTGCCAGCAGTTGATGAGTTCAAGGAGAAGCTGATGAACGAAGCGCATTACGCTCGATACGCGATGCACCCAGGCAGCACAAAGATGTTTCGGAATCTCAAAGATCGCTTCTGGTGGAACAACATGAAGAGAGAAGTCGCAGGATTTGTTGCTCGCTGCTTGACATGTCAGAAGGTGAAGGCAGATCATCAGAGACCGCCAGGCTCGTTGCATCCTTTGCATATACCGCAGTGGAAGTGGGAAAACATCACCATGGACTTCGTTTCCGGATTACCGCCGACGAGCACGAAGAACAACGCCATTTGGGTAATTATAGATCGATTGACGAAGTCAGCCCATTTCATTCCTTTTCGAAAGGGTATGACATTTTCAGAGATGGCTAGGAAGTTCGTGGATGAGATCGTCAGGCTCCATGGTACCCCCGTGTCGATTGTATCCGATCGTGACAGCCGTTTTGTTTCATCTTTCTGGAGAGCATTCCAAGAGGCTTTGGGTACGAAGTTGAGTTTCAGCACGGCATACCACCCACAGACGGATGGACAATCAGAGAGGACGATTCAGACTTTGGAGGACATGTTGCGAGCCAGCGTGTTGAGCTACGAGAAAGAATGGGATCTTCATATATCGTTGTGCGAGTTTGCCTACAACAACAGCTTCCACGAGAGCATTGGGATGGCACCATATGAAGCATTGTACGGGAAGAAGTGTAGAAGTCCGGTATGTTGGGAAGAAGTTGGAACTCGAAGTTTTCACGGACCGACGATCATTGCCGAGACTACGGAGAAGGTACAGAAAGCGATTGAGAACTTGAAAATTGCTCGGTCGAGACAGAAGAGCTATGCAGACACCCGCAGACGACCCTTAGAGTTTCAGGTTGGCGAGTGGGTTTTTCTGAAGGTCTCACCGATGAAGGGTACGATCCGTTTCGGCCAGAAAGGCAAGTTAGCTCCACGCTATGTCGGACCGTTCGAGATCAAGAGTCGGATTGGTGATTTAGCCTATCGATTAGAGCTTCCCGAGATGTTTGCAGGAGTACACAACGTTTTTCACGTTTCGATGCTTCGGAAATATGTCCATGATCCCTCCCATGTTATTCGCTATGACGAGATTCAGATTCAGCCGAGTGCTGCATACGTTGAGCGACCGCTCCGTATCGTGGGAACCCGAGAACAGATACTCCGCACCAGGACAATTCGATGGGTCAAAGTGCTTTGGGAGCATCACAGTCCCGATGAGGCTACTTGGGAGTTAGAAGAGCAGATGGCACGACAGTATCCCGATTTGTTTTCCCAGGTATGAGTGAGTTAGTGTGCATTCCGAGGACAGAATGATTCTCAAGTAGGGGAGGATGTAACACTCCGACCCAGCTTGACCTCGTTTAGCGGCTAGTTAATCTTGTTTTCGTTGCTAATCGTGTTTTGTTCGTGTTTTATTTTCGTTACGGGTCATGGATAGGTAGTTGGGTTGAGTTTGACCTGGATTAAGTAGACCAAGCCCTTTTTCGTAATTTTAGCTTTTCTTAGACATGGTCATTTTTGCATCATCTTGAGGTCAACACGTGTCTTTCGTTGAGCTCGTTAACTTTCGTAACTACGTCAATTGCAACCGAGGTCGTGTGATTCGATTGGACCTTAATTTGACTCAAACTGAAAATACATTTCTAACTTGGCCTTCATTGTAAATTGGACAAACCATTACTTATATATACTCTCACCCATTTCACCAACACTCACGTTCTCTCTCTCTCATTTTCAATTTGCCTGCACTGCACGTGGAGCTCTCTCTTCTCTCTTGAGTTCTCTTCTCCAATTCCTCTTCTCCATCGATCAAGAGGAAGGTGGGTCTTGCATGTGAGGTGAGTGGATTTTCTTCCATTCCTCTCATCTCTTTCCCCTCTTTCTTCTCCTTCTTGTTCTTATTGGTGGGTCTGTGTTGTGAGTTTCTCTCCATCCCTCATGCATGCATGTGGTTTTGCTTATGTTAGGTTGTGTTTGGATCCAAGGGCTCCCATTGTGCAATTGATTCCAATTTAAGGCAAGTATAACCATGACTTTGAGAACCCATGTTGGTATGCATTTGACTTGGTTGATCTTACATGAATTGGTATGGAAAATATGTGTTTACAGCCCATTTGATACTCATTTGATTACTACTTTGTCTATCTCCCTTGATAAATTGCAATTGGGATGCTTTCCCAGACATTCTGTACAGGTTTCAGGAATTTGAATTCGTGCAGGTACGGCTAAGCCGTATAGCCCCTACGGCTCACAATCCAGAGAGGAGAAAAACCCAGTTTTCCTCTACGGCTAGGGCACGGCTAAGCCGTGGATTGCCCTACGGCTAAGCCGAAGCTCAGCCGTGGCCCAGCCGTAGATCAATACAGGGTGCAATTTCTGGAATAACTGAGAGTCTGCACTTGACATACCTTCTACGGCCCAGCCACGGCTAAGCCGTAGACCACACACGGCTAAGCCGTAGCACACACACGGCTAAGCCGTATCCACATTAGATTAATGAAAGAAAATAAGGATAGGTGTAATGGAAAGGACCGATATGGCCTTCATGATGGAATGTAGAGCACCCAGACCTGCCTAACGGAATGTGATACAACGCGTGAATGATCTCGAGGGCTGCGAATCATTCATGTTCATTATCCGGATGTTAAGCACCTCCCCATGGGTGTTGGTTTAAGGGACTTCATGCACCGCCCGATTCCATGCAACACTAGACAACGGTGTATCGAATAACTTAAAACTACATCATCATGCACGGTTAGAAACACCGGATAACTAGATTAGAATTGGTTTGTAAATCAGGATGACTCGATTCCACATGACTTGTTGCATAACATATTGCATTCGATCATTGATCTCAACACTCTATATGATTACGTATGTTTCGTTACTTTCACATTGTGGTTATTTGCCTTGAGTATGCATGTATGATATGTTCACTCACAGATATGCACGTATGATATGTTGTTACGATTTACTCAGGGTTGTCATGATTGATTCTGTATAGTCAGGCACTACTTAGCCTCAGCCTTAGGATCCCGACGGGGTGAATTTGGTATAGTTTATACGGCCTGCTGCAGTATGGATTTGTCTTGGGGAACCGGACTGTAACACTCCGACCCAGCTTGACCTCGTTTAGCGTCTAGTTAATCTTGTTTTGTTGTTAATCGTGTTTTGTTGTGTTTTGATTTTCGTTACGGGTCATGGATAGGTAGTTGGGTTGAGTTTGACCTGGATTAAGTAGACCAAGCCCTTTTTCGTAATTTTAGCTTTTCTTAGACATGGTCATTTTTGCATCATCTTGAGGTCAACACGTGTCTTTCGTTGAGCTCGTTAACTTTCGTAACTACGTCATTGGCAACCGAGGTCGTGTGATTCGATTGGACCCGAGTTTGACTCAAACTGAAAATACACTTTTCACTTGGCTTTTATTGTAAATTTGGACAACCCATTTGATTATATAAGCTCTCCATCGATCTCAACTCACATTCCTTCTCACGTTCTCTCTCGTTTTCTCTCATTTCCTGCTGGGCACGTGGAGTCTCTTTTTCTTCACTTGCATTCTCTTCTCCAACCTTCATCGATCAAGTTCAAATTGAGGAATTGGGTTCTTGCATGAGAGGTAAGTGGATTTCCTTCCATTCCCCTCCTCTCCATTCTCTATCTCTTCTCCTTCTTGTTTATCAATTGCATGGTGTATCGGTGTAGTGGTTTTCTCTCTATCCCTCATGCATGCATTGTGGTTTGATTTGGTTTAGGTTGTGTTTGGGCTTGAGAAATACAATTGTGCAAGTGGTCTCCAATTGAGGCAAGTATAAACCTAGCTTGTGAGAACCCATGTTGATATGCATTTGAATCGGATAGCTTTACATGAATTGATGTGGAAATATGTATTTACAGCCCATTTGCTACTCATTAATTCAATACTTGTCTACTCCCCTTTGATAATTGAAATTTGGATGCTTCCCAGACATTCTGTACAGGTTTCAGGAAATTGAATTCGTGCAGGTACGGCTAAGCCGTATAGCACCTACGGCTCACAATCCAGAGAGGAGAAAAACCCAGTTTTCCTCTACGGCTAAGGCACGGCTAAGCCGTGGAATGCCCTACGGCTAAGCCGTAGCTCAGCCGTGGCCCAGCCGTAGAACAATACAGGGTGCAATTTCTGGAATAACTGAGAGTCAGCAAATGACAGACCTTCTACGGTTCAGCCACGGCTAAGCCGTAGACCACACACGGCTAAGCCGTAGCACACACACGGCTAAGCCGTAACCACACATGAAGAATAAGGCTAGGTGTAAAGATAAGACCTATATGACCTTCATGATAGAATGTAGAGCACCTAGACTTGCCCAACGGAATGTGATACTACGCGTGAATGATCTCGAGGGCTGCGAATCATTCATGTTCGTTATCCGGATGTTAAGCACCTCCCCATGGGTGTTGGTTTAAGGGACTTCGTGCATCGCCCGATTCCAGGCAACACTAGACAACGGTGTATCGAATAACTTAAAACTACATCATCATGCACGGTTAGAAACACCGGATAATTAGATTAGAATTGGTTTGTAACTTAAGATGATTCAATTTCGCATGATTTGTTGCATACCATATTGCATTCGATCATTGATCTCACACTCTGACATGATTACTTGTATCCCGTTACTTTACTTTCACATTGCGATTATTTACCCTGAGTATACATGTATGATATGTTCAATTCCAGATATGCACGCATGATATATGATCACGATCTACTCAGGTTTTCATGATTGACTTTGTATGGTCAGGCTCTACTTAGCCTCAGCCTTAGGATCCCGACGGGGTGAATTTGGTATAGTTATAAGGACCTGCTGCAGTATGGATTTTGTCTTGGGGAACCGGACCCCAGGAAACCGAGACCCATTGTACCCTGGCCCGGACAATGGTGTTCTTTGCATGTTACAAGATCCCTCTTTTGGGAGCATATGGTAATGTAGTAGCCACTAGTCATGTACACAGCATGTTATCCTTGATTCACACAGCATCTTTCTTTCTTGCATGATAGCCTAGTATACGAAAATGCTTTCTTTAATAACATGATGTTCTTTATTCTATTAGACACAGCGTGTGTTAACTTGCTATGGTTTATACTTTGCTGAATCTTCGTATTCACAGTTGTTTTTGGTGTTGCAGGCCCAGATCCCCCTGCCGAACCCTCGCCGGTCGGCCAGGCTCCAGATGAGACCCCCGGGGCCCCATCAGGCCTAGAGGAGTGGATGTGATCACTCCACGGGAGCGCGTTCATGGCATGCATCATGTTGGAGTCATGTTTTGAGGATTTTCAGACTTGTATATGTCATGACATGTCACTATTGTATTTATCCTTTTGTTCTTTTGTAAACGTTCATATGTAATTATGTCAGTCCTTTCCTTGTATCCTCTTCTTGTGCTATTAGTTGTTTATGTTTCTGATATTTACAGCTTCCGCATACTTGCTTGGCACGTGTGCTTGTTCCCTTGTGCGTGTGCATTTAGACTCGGTCTACGTGTGCATGCACGGGAGTACGTGTGTCATTAGGTTTGGCTTTTGCTAACCCCCGAACCCTGGGCTCGGGTTGTGACATACGTATTGTATGGTATCAAAGCATTCCTTGCTCATTCCTTGTTCTAGTGTGATAAGCATGTAGGCATGTAGGATCGTGGTGAGGATACGATTATTTCTTTGTGTTCTTTCTAGACTTTGGGGTTTGTTGGGCGCTATTGTTTTGTGTTTGTGTCTGACTCGTTCCATTTCACAGGATGGCATCAGGTTCTGGTTCTCAGCAGAACGCCGGAAATAACGAGAGCGGATCTGCACCATCACCGCAGACACCGAATACAGATGAACGCATCCTCATGTTATTCCAGTCCCTTCAGGCACAATCGCAATCCATGCAGAACTTGCAAGCCCAAGTGACAACCATGTTAGACCGACAAAGCCAAGTCCCAGCTCAGTCACATGTAGACCAGCAGGTGATCTTGCAGCCTCGAGAGAGTGACCCGAATGCCCTCTATGGGAAATTTCGCAAGCGAGGAGCTATTGAGTTCTATGGAACAGAAGAGCCACTGAAGGCAGAACAGTGGTTAGACCAGACAGAGGATGTCTTTGAGACCGTCGTGTGCACGAACCGACAGAAGGTCGGACTAGCAACTTCTATGTTTAGAGATGTCGCAAAGACTTGGTGGAAGAGCGTGAAAGATTCATACAGAGATATCCCTAGTGCTACGGTGTGGGAGATGTTCAAGCAACAGTTCAGGAGGAAGTTCATCCCGGCTCATGTGTTTCGAGCCAAGGAGGTTGAGTTCCTAGCTCTCCGCCAGCAGCAGATGACAGTAGCAGAGTATGTAAACAAGTTTATGCAGTTGTCGCTTTTTGCTCCGGACATGATCAGTACCGAAGAGAGGAAGGTGAACAGGTTTGTGGAAGGTTTGCATCCCCGGTACATGCACCACGTGACAGCGTTTCAGCGTCCCGCTACGTTCGATGATGCAGTGGACAGGGCCTATTCTGCTGAGGCCATCCACCAAGCTGCTAGAGCCGTTGAACCCAAGCGACAGCCGCCTTTCAGTGCACGAGGACAAGTACAGAAGAAGACCAAAGGCCAGCAGAGTACTTCTAGTTCCAGTGGAGTGACTTGTGGATATTGCGGCAAGAGCCACACGACCGAAGCTTGTTGGAGGAAGGCCGGTGCTTGTTTTATTTGCGGTTCGAGGGAGCATATGATCGCCAATTGTCCTCGACAGAGAGCTTCCGGTGCAGTTCCTAGCAGACCCAGTGCACCTACAGCTCCGAGCAAGCCACAGTCAGCTCGTCCAGGCTCGAGACAGCCTCGCCAGACAGCCCGTGCTTACGCTGCTACTCACGAGAGTGCCGAGGATCCACAGGTGGTTGAAGGTACTGTTTTGATTTCGCGCGTCGAGGCTTTAGCTTTGTTCGATTCGGGGTCTACACGGTCTTATGTAGCACCTCATTTCGCCAAGCGGTTGCATCAGCCGTCTGAGCCGTTGCCATATGTGTTGGTTGTATCCACCCCAGTTGGCAAGCGAGTGGAGTGTAGTATGTACTACCCCCATTGCGACGTGCAGATTGCAGGTCATCAGTTACCTGTTGATTTGATCCTGTTGTCGATGCTGGACTTCGACGTGATCCTTGGTATGGATTGGCTCGCTCGATATCGTGCCTGTGTTAACTGTTACAACAGGACGATCTTCTTCGATTTAGGCAAGGGCTTCCGTTTCGAGGGCAGTCAGCAGAGATGCCCCAGACGTGTGATTTCGGCGTGTAAGGCAGATCGCTTGATCCGCCGAGGGTGCGAAGGCTTCATTGCCTTTATCTCAGTGAAGAAGGAGCCGAAGCAGCTAGGTGAGGTTCAGGTGGTCTGTGACTTTCCAGATGTCTTTCCAGACGATGTGCCAGACTTACCCCCGGTTCGAGATGTGGAGTTCGCCATTGAGCTTGTTCCCGGCACGGCACCGATCAGCAAGGCTCCGTATCGCATGGCCCCAGCAGAGTTGTCAGAATTGAAGAAACAATTGCAGGAGCTTTTGGATAAGGGTTTCGTTCGCCCGAGCGTTTCACCTTGGGGAGCACCAGTCTTGTTTGTCAAGAAGAAGGATGGTACTTTTCGGATGTGCATAGACTACCGCCAGCTGAACAAAGTGACGATCAAGAACAAGTACCCCTTACCCAGGATTGATGAGCTGTTCGATCAACTTCAGGGCGCAGCATACTTTTCGAAGATTGATTTGAGGTCTGGATATCACCAGTTGAGAGTCAAAGAAGATGATATTCCTAAGACTGCCTTCAGGACTCGTTATGGCCATTATGAATTCCTCGTGATGCCTTTTGGACTAACCAACGCACCTGCAGCTTTTATGGCATTGATGAATCAGATCTTTGCTCCTTTCTTGGACCAGTTCATAGTTGTTTTTATTGATGATATCTTGATATATTCTAAGTCAGCAGAGGAGCATAGGGAGCATTTGAGAAAAGCCTTGTCGTTGTTGAGAGAACATCGATTGTTTGCTAAGTTGTCGAAATGTCACTTTTGGCTTGAGCAGGTGACATTTTTAGGTCATATCATTTCACGAGAGGGATTGGCAGTTGATCCATCTAAAGTAGAGGCAGTGGTGAATTGGTCTAGCCCCAAGACAGTGACAGAGGTTCGCAGTTTCCTTGGTCTAGCAGGTTACTACCGTCGATTTGTCCAGGACTTTGCTAAGATCTCTTCTCCTTTGACGAAGTTGACCAGGAAGAATGTACCATTTGATTGGACTGAGGAGTGTGAAGCCCGTTTCAGGATTTTGAAAGAGAAGTTGACTACGGTCCCAGTGTTAGCCTTGCCAGATGGTAGTGAAGGATTCGTGGTTTATTCAGACGCTTCTCGAGTTGGCCTAGGTTGTGTGTTGATGCAGCATGGGAAGGTGATTGCTTATGGATCGAGACAGTTGCGAGAACATGAGAAGAATTACGCCACCCATGATTTAGAATTGGCAGCCATCGTGTTTGCGTTGAAGCTGTGGAGACATTATCTATATGGTGTGCAGTTTGAGGTTCGTTCTGACCACCACAGTTTACAGTATTTATTCACACAGCAGGAGCTGAACATGAGACAGCGGAGATGGCTTGAGCTTATTAAGGATTATGACTTCCCGATCAAATATCAGCCAGGCAAGGGGAATGTGGTGGCAGATGCGCTCAGCAGGAAAGCAGAGTCAGTGCAGCTCTTGAGCAGTTTCCTCTTAGAGTTTCGTGGTCTCCCTGTTGAAGTTAAACTAGTGGATGAGTGCGTGACTTTGGCTAGTACGCTAGTGTTTCAGCCTGAGATGATTCAGCAGATTAAAGACAGGCAGTTTGAAGATCTAACATTGAAGCGCATTCGAGACCACATTGGAGACAGACCCGATTTCAGACTCGAGGATGGTGTACTCTATTTTCGGAGTAGGTTGTGCGTGCCAGCAGTTGATGAGTTCAAGGAGAAGCTGATGAACAAAGCGCATTACGCTCGCTACGCGATGCATCCAGGCAGCACGAAGATGTTTCGGAATCTCAAGGATCGCTTTTGGTGGAACAACATGAAGAGAGAAGTAGCAGGCTTTGTTGCTCGCTGTTTGACATGTCAGAAGGTGAAGGCTGATCATCAGAGACCGCCAGGCTCGTTGCATCCTTTGCATATACCGCAGTGGAAGTGGGAACACATCACCATGGACTTCGTTTCAGGGTTACCACCGACGAGCAGGAAGAACAACGCCATTTGGGTGATTGTAGATCGATTGACGAAGACAGCCCATTTCATTCCTTTTCGGAAGGGTATGACATTTTCAGAGATGGCTAGGAAGTTCGTGGATGAGATCGTCAGGCTCCATGGTACCCCCGTGTCGATTGTATCCGATCGTGACAGCCGTTTTGTTTCGTCTTTCTGGAGAGCATTCCAAGAGGCTTTGGGTACGAAGTTGAGTTTCAGCACGGCATACCACCCACAGACGGATGGACAATCAGAGCGGACGATTCAGACTTTGGAGGATATGTTGCGAGCCAGTGTGTTGAGCTACGAGAAAGAATGGGATCTTCATCTATCGTTGTGCGAGTTCGCCTACAACAACAGTTTCCACGAGAGCATTGGGATGGCACCATATGAAGCATTGTACGGGAAGAAGTGTAGAAGTCCGGTTTGTTGGGAAGAAGTTGGAACTCGAAGTTTTCACGGACCGACGATCATTGCCGAGACTACGGAGAAGGTACAGAAAGCAATTGAGAACTTGAAAGTTGCTCGGTCGAGACAGAAGAGTTATGCAGACACCCGCAGACGACCCTTAGAGTTTCAGGTTGGCGAGTGGGTTTTTCTGAAGGTCTCCCCGATGAAGGGTACGATCCGTTTCGGCCAGAAAGGCAAGTTAGCTCCACGCTATGTCGGACCGTTCGAGATCAAGAGTCGGATTGGTGATTTAGCCTATCGATTAGAGCTTCCCGAGATGTTTGCAGGAGTGCACAACGTTTTCCACGTTTCGATGCTTCGGAAATATGTTCATGATCCCTCCCATGTCATTCGCTACGACGAGGTTCAGATTCAGCCGAGTGCTGCATACGTTGAGCGACCGCTCCGTATCGTGGGAACCCGAGAGCAGATACTCCGTACCAGAACGATTCGATGGGTCAAAGTGCTTTGGGAGCATCACAGTCCCGATGAGGCTACTTGGGAGTTAGAAGAGCAGATGGCACGTCAGTACCCCGATTTGTTTTCCCAGGTATGAGCGAGTTAGTGTTCATTCCGAGGACGGAATGATTCTCAAGTGGGGGAGGATGTAACACTCCGACCCAGCTTGACCTCGTTTAGCGTCTAGTTAATCTTGTTTTGTTGTTAATCGTGTTTGTTGTGTTTTGATTTTCGTTACGGGTCATGGATAGGTAGTTGGGTTGAGTTTGACCTGGATTAAGTAGACCAAGCCCTTTTTCGTAATTTTAGCTTTTCTTAGACATGGTCATTTTTGCATCATCTTGAGGTCAACACGTGTCTTTCGTTGAGCTCGTTAACTTTCGTAACTACGTCATTGGCAACCGAGGTCGTGTGATTCGATTGGACCCGAGTTTGACTCAAACTGAAAATACACTTTTCACTTGGCTTTTATTGTAAATTTGGACAACCCATTTGATTATATAAGCTCTCCATCGATCTCAACTCACATTCCTTCTCACGTTCTCTCTCGTTTTCTCTCATTTCCTGCTGGGCACGTGGAGTCTCTTTTTCTTCACTTGCATTCTCTTCTCCAACCTTCATCGATCAAGTTCAAATTGAGGAATTGGGTTCTTGCATGAGAGGTAAGTGGATTTCCTTCCATTCCCCTCCTCTCCATTCTCTATCTCTTCTCCTTCTTGTTTATCAATTGCATGGTGTATCGGTGTAGTGGTTTTCTCTCTATCCCTCATGCATGCATTGTGGTTTGATTTGGTTTAGGTTGTGTTTGGGCTTGAGAAATACAATTGTGCAAGTGGTCTCCAATTGAGGCAAGTATAAACCTAGCTTGTGAGAACCCATGTTGATATGCATTTGAATCGGATAGCTTTACATGAATTGATGTGGAAATATGTATTTACAGCCCATTTGCTACTCATTAATTCAATACTTGTCTACTCCCCTTTGATAATTGAAATTTGGATGCTTCCCAGACATTCTGTACAGGTTTCAGGAAATTGAATTCGTGCAGGTACGGCTAAGCCGTATAGCACCTACGGCTCACAATCCAGAGAGGAGAAAAACCCAGTTTTCCTCTACGGCTAGGGCACGGCTAAGCCGTGGAATGCCCTACGGCTAAGCCGTAGCTCAGCCGTGGCCCAGCCGTAGAACAATACAGGGTGCAATTTCTGGAATAACTGAGAGTCAGCAAATGACAGACCTTCTACGGTTCAGCCACGGCTAAGCCGTAGACCACACACGGCTAAGCCGTAGCACACACACGGCTAAGCCGTAACCACACATGAAGAATAAGGCTAGGTGTAAAGATAAGACCTATATGACCTTCATGATAGAATGTAGAGCACCTAGACTTGCCCAACGGAATGTGATACTACGCGTGAATGATCTCGAGGGCTGCGAATCATTCATGTTCGTTATCCGGATGTTAAGCACCTCCCCATGGGTGTTGGTTTAAGGGACTTCGTGCATCGCCCGATTCCAGGCAACACTAGACAACGGTGTATCGAATAACTTAAAACTACATCATCATGCACGGTTAGAAACACCGGATAATTAGATTAGAATTGGTTTGTAACTTAAGATGATTCAATTTCGCATGATTTGTTGCATACCATATTGCATTCGATCATTGATCTCACACTCTGACATGATTACTTGTATCCCGTTACTTTACTTTCACATTGCGATTATTTACCCTGAGTATACATGTATGATATGTTCAATTCCAGATATGCACGCATGATATATGATCACGATCTACTCAGGTTTTCATGATTGACTTTGTATGGTCAGGCTCTACTTAGCCTCAGCCTTAGGATCCCGACGGGGTGAATTTGGTATAGTTATAAGGACCTGCTGCAGTATGGATTTTGTCTTGGGGAACCGGACCCCAGGAAACCGAGACCCATTGTACCCTGGCCCGGACAATGGTGTTCTTTGCATGTTACAAGATCCCTCTTTTGGGAGCATATGGTAATGTAGTAGCCACTAGTCATGTACACAGCATGTTATCCTTGATTCACACAGCATCTTTCTTTCTTGCATGATAGCCTAGTATACGAAAATGCTTTCTTTAATAACATGATGTTCTTTATTCTATTAGACACAGCGTGTGTTAACTTGCTATGGTTTATACTTTGCTGAATCTTCGTATTCACAGTTGTTTTTGGTGTTGCAGGCCCAGATCCCCCTGCCGAACCCTCGCCGGTCGGCCAGGCTCCAGATGAGACCCCCGGGGCCCCATCAGGCCTAGAGGAGTGGATGTGATCACTCCACGGGAGCGCGTTCATGGCATGCATCATGTTGGAGTCATGTTTTGAGGATTTTCAGACTTGTATATGTCATGACATGTCACTATTGTATTTATCCTTTTGTTCTTTTGTAAACGTTCATATGTAATTATGTCAGTCCTTTCCTTGTATCCTCTTCTTGTGCTATTAGTTGTTTATGTTTCTGATATTTACAGCTTCCGCATACTTGCTTGGCACGTGTGCTTGTTCCCTTGTGCGTGTGCATTTAGACTCGGTCTACGTGTGCATGCACGGGAGTACGTGTGTCATTAGGTTTGGCTTTTGCTAACCCCCGAACCCTGGGCTCGGGTTGTGACACGGACCCCAGGAAACCGAGACCCATTGTACCCTGGCCCGGACAATGGTGTTCTTTGCATGTTATAAGATCCCTCTTTTGGGAGCACATGGTAATGTAGTAGCCACTAGTATGTACACAGTATGTATTCATTGATTCACTCAGCATATTTCTTTCTTGCATGACAGCCTAGTATACGAAAGTGCCTTCTTTAATCACATGATGTTCTTTACTCTATTAGACACAGCGTGTGTTAACTTGCTATGGTTTATACTTTGCTGAATCTTCGTATTCACAGTTGTTTTTGGTGTTGCAGGCCCAGATCCCCCTGCCGAACCCCCGCAGGTCGGCCAGGTTCCAGATGAGACCCCCGGGGCCCCATCAGGCCTAGAGGAGTGGATGTGATCACTCCACGGGAGAGCGTTCTTGGCATGTATCATTGGAGTCTTGTTTTGTGTGGATTTTCAGACTTGTAATTGGGCATGACATGTCATTTTTGTATATATTCTTTTGTTCTTTTTGTAAGACTTTCATGTGTAATTATGTCAGTTTGTTCTTGGTATCCTTTCCTTGTACTGTTAGTTTGTGTTTCTGATATTTACAGCTTTCGCGTACTTGCTTGGCACGTGTGAATGTTCCCTTGTGCGTGTGCATTTAGACTCGATATACGTGTGCATGCACGGGAGTACGTGTGTCATTAGGTTTGGCTTTTGCTAACCCCTGAACCCTGGGCTCGGGTTGTGACAGAAGTGCTGAATGGAACATTTGTCCAAGCATTCATTGCGCGGAAGCCTGTCAATATTGCTTATAATTTTTCTTCTCTTTTTATTGAACAGTTCAGCAATATTATCATAATTATGAAACAGTCCAAATCTTAAATATTTAAGAATAAAAGATTATTATATTAATTCCACGTCACCTGTACAATCCAACATGATATGCACATGTATGCAACTACACTAAGGATACATTATGTGAAAAGAAGATAGAATAATGGAGTACAAGAAGGCAAAGGCATACGTAATGAGATCAAGTTATCAAGTTATATAAATGCAGTCTACATAGATGCAATTATATGCAAATGTTAAAAGTCCCAAAATGCCCAATTTGCATATTTTTAAGATGCTAGTGAGTCGCTCTCAGCATAAGGATCAGTCAGTGAGTTTTTACTGTCCGTATGTTATCACCTGAAAGAACTGCTATGGTCTCCTTCTTTGACTTTTGGGTCTGTATCAAATCAGGTTCGGGATTTGGGCCTATAACACTATTAGATAACTTGTAAATAAGAATATTCAGTAAAGTAAAAACATAATTAAGGTAATATGCATTGTTGTATCTAAAAGAATTAATGACATGTGATTAATAGAGTTCAAGTTAGTATACTAGGCATAATGTGTATTTGAAATAAGCATGCTATGAGAATCAATACGTGAAATACATACTAATTGGCTACTACATTTGCCATTTCCTCCCTCTAGGGATTTATACGTTGAGAACACCATCGTCCGGGCCAAAGTATGAATGGGTCTCTAGTTCTTGGAGTCCAGAAGCCTCAAGAAAAGCACACTGTAGCGACAACATACATGTTACACAAAAGTCAACTCTACCGGGTATCATAAGGCTGAAGCTGAGTAGAGCCCGACCATGTCGATTCAATCATATCATTGAGCTTGAGTAATCATGCAATATATTCCATTCATTTTTACAAACGTTCGTACTCAATTTAATGTTAATAGTCAACGTCAATCGAATATCAAGAACATAAAGAAACATATCAAGTAGATCCAATGCATACAATATTGGAACAATAGGAGTCAAGACATACGATAATCATTCAATTTCTTTCATAAGAGTGGAGGACAATAACCATTGTCTAATATGCCATGCAATCAAATTTAATCAAATCAAGGTAGTTTTACTAGCCAATCCTAATTTAGTCATCCATTGTTTCTAACCTGCATGATGATGTAGTTTTAAGTTATTCGATACACAGTTGTCTTTTTTTTTTTGTGTTACATTGTATTAGGAAGGTGTATTGAAATTCCTTAAACCAACACCCATGGGGAGGTGCTTAATGAATGGACTACACCACATGAATGAGTCTGAGCCCTCATGACTCTTCATGATGTTCAATTATTCCTTTGTGCCAGTTAATAGGATATAGGGATCCAAAAGCTAAGGTCCTACAAGGTCTCACAACAATACATACTTAATCCTAGTTTTCAATGGCCTTGCGGCTTAGCCGTGGGTGACTTACAATTTAACTGTAGGCATCTTACGGTTTAGCTATAATATGCATTATGGCTTAACCGTAGTTACCCAAATTCTCCCGCATTCATGGTTGAACTGTGGTTTGTCTTACGGCTTAGCCGTATTTGTTCTATGGTTGAGCTATGACTTGTCTATAGCTTAGCCGTAGCACATTATACGGCTTAATCGTGGCTTAGCTGTAGAAGGATTTCAATTTTTTATACTCTTGGGTTTTCAAGCTGCAAAACTGCTTACGGTTAGACTACGGCTAGCTTCTGGCATAGCCGTAGTATATCCTATGGCTTAGCTTGGCCATAGTATAATTTTCAAATTTGTTGCTCTCTGGAATTTGAGCTGTAGAAGACTTACAGCGTAGCTGTAAGCTTCATATTTCTTAAAGCTCAGGTATTATACATATAGTTTCAGAACTGGCATGCGCTTTTAAATCGATGGAAGAGAGGTGCAAATAAAGGCTGTAAAACACATTACAATTGAAATATTTGCAAGAATTACAAGAATCATATTATACCAACATGCATTCATCCAAAATTTGCTTATACTTGCCTTAAGTTAAGCTTTCAACTAGCTATTACTTCTCTTGGCTCAACTTGAGAAGAAGCACCAAATTCTTAAGCCCAAATGCCATGCATGCAAGAAATGAGACAGGGGATGAGTGCATGGTGACGATGAGAGTCTTTTTGACTCTATTAACCTAAGAGATCAAGGACTGAAAGGAGATTTTATCGTAAAGAGTAACTAGAAAGCTGTAGACAAAGATGCAAGCTTTTATCTTAATTCCAATAGAGAAGGAACATAGAGAAGAGATGGAAATGGGAGGTGAGAGCCTCAGATCATACATGCAGTATGATATATTCGATTGTTGAGGAAAAATGGTGAAAAAGTGAAGAGCAGCTCCAAAGAACCAAAGGAAGAGAACAATAGTGATCGAACAAGATGGGTTTGGAAACCCGATTGACTTTATATAAAATGTGAGGTTTAAAAGAAAGTTCTTCTAGTTTGTTTTATTTCCAATATAAGTCAAATGAGGGTCCAACTGAGTCAAATGAAGTCTAATACATTCAAGTCCAGTACTAAAGTTGAGGAGCTCAACAAGACAATTGTGATGGTGTTAATATGATGCATGTTTGACATGAAATTATGAATTTTAAAATTATGAACAAGGGCTTTCTTCTACTTGGGTAAAGTCAAACCCAACCCAACTACTTATCCATGACCTGAACTTGACCCACTAGATTCTGCAAAATAAAAATAGACTTGTTTATGATAAAACGACATTAATTAGCTCAAAATTACAATTAGTTACTTACTAATCATGCTTAGCTTGGGTCGGAGTGTTACTTAGCTTGGGTCGGAGTGTTACAGCTACCCTTCATGCTTTCATAGATGCAGATTGAGCAGGGGTGCCTTGATGATTGTAGATCAACTTCCGAATATGGAGTCTTTTTTGGGCCAAATCTAGTTTTTTAGAGTTCAAAGAAATAGTTTACTATTACTTATTCCAGCACTGAAGGAGAATATAATGGATTAGCTAATGCAACTACAAAAATCCTATGGATTTTCTCTCTCCTTCAAGAATTCAACTGCAAAGTAACATCAGCTCTAATGCTATGGAGTGATAATTTGAGTGCCATCGATCTATCTTATAGCAAATCCAGTATTTTACTCATGCATGAAGCATGTAGCAATTGATTTCCAATTTGTAACAGCATTAGTCGCTAGCGAAACATTACAAGTCAAATATTTATCAACTGAGGACCAAACAACAGATGTCTTCACCAAAGGACTATCATCACAACAACACTCTATTCTTTCATCCAAGCTAAAGGTACTATTACAACCATCATTTTAACAGGAGGTATTAGATCCTAAGTTTATGAGGAGACCATAGGTCATTAGACGGTTGTAGAGCTAGCCAATTTCACTACAAATTACTCCTCTCATATTTTTTGTATTTACCAAGATTTGAGATCTTACATTATCTTATTCACCACCAAAACAACTCCAAGATTTATGTAATCAAAGATTGGTTAAAGAATCCTAGAGATTTCTTCCATGTACATTGCAACTATTATAAGTAGAGAGATCTCGACACAGTTGGGTGTGTGAGAAAGATTGAGTGGAAGTTGACGAAATCAGCCAAACCACTACACATTTGTTTTATCAGTTTTAAACACATAACAATTAAACATGTGCATAGATCTGAATATAGAAATAGCCATAAAATGTAACCTAATCAACCTGTTTTCAGCACTAATTCAGCATTAATTCTGAACTGATGAATTGAAGTGGATTTCGGTTTTGACCATCCAAATGTCTTGATTGGCTCAGTCATAAAGCGGATAAGAATAAAAAGCATGCACAATTCTGATTGCATAATTCTGCCACCATCGTTTTAGATTCAACTTGATTATTGGAGCTTTTAACAAAATAACACTTTTCATACAAATCTGTAAATTTGATTTCTGAGTTTAACATAAACACCATCCCTGATCATGTTCCTAAGAATGAAAAAGATGCATGAAAATAATGCAACTTTCAGTAATAAACAACCTAAATAAAATTGTGTAAAAACATAAATATAAAGAGTGCAGAAAATTACGTGAAAGTGTAGAAAAATTGAATGTGGTAACCGAAATAGAAGGTGGTAAATAAAAATAAAAGTGGTAAGTTGCTCTTTCATTTGCTTCTCTAAATTTGGGGACACAAAGATTAGAAGTGCTGTCATAGGTTCTCATTCTTCAACTTGGGTTGTCAATCCATGTTGAGAATGACAAACTTTTATTCTTTATCAAATAAATTTAGATTTGGACTTCTAATCCTTTTTTTTTTTTTTTTGCACAAACCTCTTCAAATCCATTGCATTGCATCAAAAAATATCATGTATTTGTAGAAAATAAGGTATGTTGGAAAGGTTACTAAGATGCGTTGTTAGGTGTGATTCCAAATGAATCCCAATATTTAAACAAGAATAAAAACTAACCCTATTGCAATGACTCACAAGACTAATATTAAGAAACTACAAAAACGAAGAACAAGATTACAAAGAAACAAATTTGATCACTAATATGCACTTGTTTACATAAGATGAAGAATTAAACCAACTAAGTACATACATACAAGGATGGGATGGACAACTCCTTCTAGTTGGGCACTCAAGGATGGTGATGTGGCTTTACAGAAAAGCCTCCTTGATGACTCAATGGAGAGAATAAGAGATGGAGAGATGGAGGAAATTTACCTAGAGAAGCATGGTGGGCAATCCAACCATGGTATCAGTGTCCCCTAGGTGGTCCTTTTATATTTTTTCCATGCCTTTCTTTCCTTTCTTTCTTTCTAGTAGAAATCACTTCTTAGAAAGATCTCCTTCTTGGCCTCTAAGTTTGCAAAAATTTAGCAAGGTGTATGAGAGATTTTTGGTGGCTTTCTTTCATGAGATCGAATTCTCTACACACTTTCTAAAAATAGATCTTGAACAAATAAACTTAGGCCCACACTTGGTTGAAAATCCATGTACATGGTGTGCCCCACTTGGAACTTCAATTGTCTTCAAAATTGGAATGGAGTGGGACCCACTCAATGTGGCTAGTCATCCAACAACTAGCTTGGGCTAGGGTTCACGCCAAAGTTTGGAATTTCTCTTCATGCATTGCCACTTTTCATTCTTGAAAGATCTCCTTTGACTTCATATTTTTGTGAGATATTTTGACATAATTGGAGGAGAGATTATCTTGCATGATGTGGCAAAAAAAGAATTTGAATTTAATGGGAGCTGAGTTGGACGTCCTATGTGTGCATGAATTCCCCTTTATTTTCTCCACTTTTTTCTCTTGTGCAATGCCTCCTTTCTTTGTAGAAAAATCTCCATGGCCTTTTAAACTCTTCAGAGATAATTTGAGATGAGGAAAATCTTCAACTTGGTAGGCAAAAATTGAATCAAATCCTTGCTAATGTAGGACATTCGTCACACTTGCACACACTTTCCAATTTTTTCATTTTTCTCCATTAAAAAAGATTCCTTCTTTGTTGACATTTCCTTTCATGTGTTATAAGATATGTATCATGGGTGGATGCCCACATGAGATGAGTTGGCTCTAGGGTCATATTATAATTAGGGTTACTCAATGAGGAGGTCACTTTTGCCTATAAATAAACTTCTTCCCTTTTTATCTATATATATTAGAAATATACAAGAAGCTCTCTCTCTTTTCCCTTTAATGTTCTCTCTCTCTAAGTTTGTAAGGTCTCAATCCCGACTAACCTTGATTTATGATAATTAATCTTGTTTTGTACTAATTAAAATTTGTTTAGGCTAATTTAACTCAAACCGTTTGGGCTTGGGTCATTGATAGGTAGTTGAGTTGAGTTTGAACTTTGCCTAGGTAGTTAGGGCCTTCTTGTAATTTAGAGTCTCATGTTTTTGTATCATATTGGCACTTCATTAGTTGCATTTTATATAATTCTTTATGTAGACCATCTTTTATGTTGGACCTAACTTAATTCAAACTCATATTGGCCCAATTGAGGTCCATTTGATCTAAACTGTAATTTTCTCAAGAATATTGGACTTGCATGTAAACCTCTAGGAAAAATTTAGTTAAAAAGGATGAACACAACGTACACCGTCATTATCCTTCTGATTTTACTGGAGTTGCTTCTCTTTTTCACCCTTTTTCATCCCCACTTTACTTTGGAGCTGGAAACAAGGTCCTGAGCCTTGCATGTAAGAGGAATACTCTTTATTCATCTTTTTCTTCCAATTTTTGTGCATCTCTTTCATTGGAACCACTACATTCACCATCTTCTTCAAGTTACAGCTCCCTAAGGTAAATCTATACCTCCATTTCAATTCTTTGGGTTTAGTAAAGTCAAGGAGACTAAAAAATATAACATGCATGCATTCTATATGAGAATCACCTTTTTGCATCTCTTTCTGTAGAGAACCTATTTTCTATTGAGGCTTTCTCTAACTACACATCAAGGAGAAGTTGATAGGGTCAAGCATTATGTTAGAAGGCAAGTATTAGAGCATATATTGCCACATGTATGTTTAAATTTGTTGATTCTTGAAGTGATCTTTTTAAATATAAGTTACAGCTCATTTACCCTTCATTAAGCACACATATATGTTGAATTATGTGATAATGAGTATAATTATGTAACATTAATGATATTGGGAATATAAGACCTATTATGGAAATTTGGAAGCATAAGGAACCCCATTGGAACCAAGAGCTAGGAGTTTTGTGTTGAACTTGTGCTCCATAACCGTTTTCAGAAATTCTAAAGCTTATAGTGAAGCTCATGGCTAAGCTGTAAGTCTTTATGACTCAGAATCCAGAGAGCTCAAAACTCACTTTTGAACTACGGTTAACCCTTGACTAAGCTGTGGAATCAACTACGGTTAAGCCGTAACTCTCTCGAGACCAAGCCGTAAGCCTTTCTACAGTGAACTTTCCAGAAAGCCCTAAAATCAAGAATTAATTTACGGCTCACCTACGGCTAAGCTGTGGATTGTACTACGGCTAAGTCGTATCCTAGCCGTAGGCTTTTCATGGCTAAGCCGTAGACTAATATATGGTTAAGTAGTAAATGCGTATGGAATTAAAAGAAAATCTGAGCCACTCGGCTAAGCCGTGACATGTACACGGCTAAGCCGTAAGAACATTGTGAAGTTAGAACATTAGGGATTTCTAATGACCTTGTATGGTTTTAGATATGACACCTTCTTTCTAATTAAATTAACCTAATGGTGATCAAATGATAAGGAGGATGAGTGTAAAGGTGTCACTTAACCCCTTCGATTTTCCAGATGAATTCCCAATGTCGCGTCATGGGTGTTGGCATAAGAAGAGGTGTCCTTTGCATACACAATGCAATGCCAGGATTTGGCAACACAATAAGACCGCATGCTTTATGAATATATCGTGTTGAATGCTCTCGGGATCATGGATTATCTGGCATAAGGTTGGCTAGTAAATGCCCTTGATACCTTCTCGATTTAAATGCATTCATATTGTACAAAACCTCACCCTTAACACAATCTAGTAATGTACCCATTATTACTAGTGAACCTTGAGATGAATCGGGCCCGAGCTTCTACCGAGTGCGTGCCTGTTAGCCAAAATGGGTGTAGCCAAGTTGAGAGAGTTCAAGCTCTCTTAGCTCATTTAATTATGTATTATTTAATTATCAGTTACATTGCTAATTCTAATTTCTATGATTGCACATGATCTCAAGACCGAATCTCCCTTATATATTATATGATTAGTATGATTGATATGTATGAATATGAGACGATCATTACGATTGATCATAAGTATGACAGATCTGAACTCGCATTAGTCTTGATACATTGAGTCAGCACCAATTAGTTTGTACCCTTATTAGGTTCAATGGAACCAATTCAGGTATTCTTTATGTTCCAACTATAGTTGTTTATGGAGGAGTTGTCGGTGCTCCTCAGGAAGCTAGCTTGATTCTCTAGCGTAATTCCCATATGTATGTTATATGCTCTCTCTAGATGATACACTCTCTTTTGGGAGAATCTAGCCTCATGGATGCCAACTAATATGTATGATATCTTGTCTATGATTAGTTACTCATGTTTACTCATGCATAACATGCTTAGTGTACGATTATTGCCTTCATTTAATCTATATATTTCTTAATTCATTTGATACAGCATAATGGTCTTATGTATCTTTATATTTGCTTAACCGTCTTGTTAATAGTGCTATCCTTGGTGTTACAAGTACAAAACCAATCGCAGCACGACTGTTGACGCATCCCCGGAGGGTATCTCAATGGTATCTAGGGGTATAGAAGAGTAGAAAGAAGGCAACATATACTATTGGTCATCCTACGAATAGTGACAAAAAGGGGTTTTGTTGGGTTTTGATAAGTTTAGTGATGTTGGGACTATGGTTTAGCCTACCTCCCCATCGTTGTTGGGGATTTTGACTGATAGACTTGTGCATTGATGTAAGGTCCCGAATCCCACTAATCTTGATTTACGTTAATTAAGCTCATTCTATATTAATTGAACTTGATTAAGGCTAATTTAATCCAATAATTAGCAGGGTTGGGCCTCGAATAGGGAGTTGGGCGGAGTTCGGCCCCACTTCAGTAGTTAAGGGCCTTTTCGTAATTTGTCCTTGCACCTCTTGGACACCCCGTCCATTTCCTTAAGTGTAACTTTACGCGTGGATCATCTTTCCTGTTGGGTCCGACTTGATCCGGACTTATTTTGGTCCAATTGAGGTGCATTTGGCCTAAACTGAAATTTCAGGAAAAGATAGGGCTTGTATGTAACTTCCTGGGAAAGTTATGTTTAAATGGGAGCTCTACGTATCTTCCTCCCTTCTTTTCGATTTGTTTCATTTGAGTTGCTGGAATAGTGTCTTCTCCCTCTTCTCCTGAACTTCCTCATTCTTAAGACTTGAGGAGCCACTTGGCTTGGGGATCATCTTCTTCCTCCTTCCCCTCCCTGAGCCATCTCTCTGTACTGTTCTTTTCTGCAAGCTAGCTGTTTAAGGTAAGGATCCACCTCCATTTTTATGTATTTGGGGTTATGAGAGTCATGAGGAATCAATCTACACGACATGCATGTGGATCTAAACCGCATATTCCATACTTTCATGTTCTATTGTAGAGAACCCATTTCGATTTGGAGTGTTCCCTCTACCCACACGACAAGAAGAGTTAGAAAGGGGCTAAACACTGGTAACAAGGCAAGTACTTGAGCTTATGTGCACTGCATGTGTAATTGTTCATTGCATGTTGAGTTAGTCCTTCTAATTTTCCCACTTGAGTCTCTTCTTAATGGGTATGTATGAATTAAGCTGTTACTTGGGTGCCAATGGGGTATGAATCAAGTAGAAATGGAGAAAAAAAATGGAAATAGAGGGTTTGGGAGTACAGAACACCTTAATTGGGTACTCCTAGTAAGTCATAGAACCCTCTTCCAATATAGGCTATGTACTGACTGAAACTGAAATTGAGCTACAGAACTGTATTCAGATTTCTGAAGTTTATGGTGAAGCTACGGCTAAGCCGTAAGCATTTACGGCTCAAAGTCCAGAGAGCATCAAAACGCGATTTTGTACTACGGCTCATCTATGGCTACGCCGTGGATTTCACTACGTCTAAGCCGGATCTAGCCCGTACCCAAGTTGTAGGTCTTCCTACGGCGAACTTTCCAGAGAGCTCATGGAACCCAGTTTCTTCTACGGCTTGCACACGGCTCCACCATGGAATACACTACGACTACGCCGTAACCTCCCCGTACCCTAGCCGTAGGCTTAGCACTGCTAAGTTGTAGGCCAACATACGGTTGGGCCGTAAATGCGCCTGAAAATCCAGACAGATTCTGACCCACTCGGCTAAGCCGTAAGAACCCAGTGAAACAGGATGTTAGGGACTCTCAATGATGTTGTAGGACCTTAGTATTGGTAACTTCTATACCACTACAGAGGCCCAATGGTAAGCACATGTTGGGGAGAATGAATGACTCCCGGAGGGTCTCCCAATGGCAAGTCATGGATGTTGGCATAAGAAGGGTGTCCCGTATGCACAAGGCAATACCAAGACACGGTAACACAATGACACCGAACGTTTTATGTGTACATCATCTTGAATGCCCTTGGGGACTATAGGTTACTATTCGGGGTGAAGGTAGCAATTCCTTGGGTACTCACTTAAGCTGAATGCATCCATATTGTTATGATATACAACCTTTAACATGAATTACTTCTTTTAGTAAAACCCTGAGGTAATTCATACCTGAGCTTCTAATGAGTGAGTGTCTGACAAGCCAGAGCTTCTAATGAGTGCGAGCTTGTTAGCCAAGGGTATGATATGATTGATACAATTGGATATGAGTCAGCACCACTCAGCTTATGCCCTTTTGGGTATATGTTATGTATGTCCCCACTGCAGTAGGTTTACGGAGGAGTAGTCAGCGCTCCTCGGGAAGCTAGCCTGATCCCCTAGCGACCCATACGATATGTGTATGCTCCCTTTTGGGAGAATAGAGCGTTGTGGTTGCCAATCAGTATGTATGACATTTAAGTTGTAATTTTTTACTCATGCATCATGTTCAGTGATTATTCTTATTGATATATTGTGTTATACTTATCTCATATGCCTCAGTACTTGCTTAACCATCGTGCACCCAGAGCGTAACCCAACGGTACCTCGGGATGTAGATGAGTGGAAAGACGGCGACGTCTTTTACTAGCCATCCCACGGAGCGCGACTATTCTTGGGGGAATTATCATTGTTATGCTTGGGACTTTTTGTATCAAACACTTAAGCAGTCTTCTTGGGAATGTATTTAAAGACTTCTATACTATCATATGTATATATATAGATATGTTTACTTTTGAAAGTTAACAGACTATGAACTCGTGTGCTCTTGATAATTATAGAGTATTTTGTAGGATTTCGTTTATAATAAATTACGTTTGTACATGTGTCAGCATACCTCACACGTTCCTGTGGAATCTCCCTTGTAGGAATTCGTGCATAATTCTTCAGGGCACGGATTTCTACGGGATTACGTATCCACGCCCTGGGGGCCCACTCAAATCTCCAAATTCCCGGGATCGGGGCGTGACAATTGAGATTGTAGGACTGACATGTTTGAGGGAATTATGGATCGTGTGTGTTTTTGGGAATGGTTAGCTAGAAGACTTAAAAGTTTATTTTATGATGATATAATATTTCTTTTATGTATGGCTTATGATCATTACAGGTGCATTTCACAGGTTTTCCACTTATGTTTGAAATTTAATCTACATGTTGTTGGACATTCCTCACACGTTCCTATGGAATCTCTCTTGTAATGACTCGTGTGTATCTTTGTATGGCACGGATTGCTACGTGATTACGTATCCACACCCTGGGGACCCATTCTGATCTCCAATTCTCGGGATCGGGGTGTGACAAAGTTTCTTTTTTGCAACATGTTATCAGCATGAAGAGCTCCTAAGGTCATTAGTTGCTGCGTGGGAGGATCGAAGGAAACAGATGAGAAAGGGATTAGAGATCTGATCTTGCTGGGCAACCGATCAGGTATTAGCCTAAACAAAAAAGAAGATGGAAAATCGGATTCAACAAATGAGAAAGAGATCAAAGATCTGATCTTACCTGGGCCACCAATCGGATTCGAGAGAAAAGACTAGAGAGCAGCATTGCCTTGCCGCCTCCGGGCCTTACCGTCCGCCGCCACTAGGCCTTACTGTCCGCCTCTGTCGGGCCTTACCACTCAGTAGTCCCTCACCGGAATGGAGGAAGCGAGGGGTTGGGTGTTTTTACTACCTAGGTTCCTGCTGCATGAACTAGTGAAGAAGAGGAGAAGCAATGGGCTAGGCCTGGGTAATTCTAGGCCAAGTCGGTTTTGACTTAGCCCATTGTAGAAACAAGGTAAATCCTGTAGTGCAGACCAGACAGGTCCAATTTTAGAGTCATGTCAGACCTAAATTGTTTTGTATAGCCCAGTAGTTCAGGCAAGTGTTGTTCAGGTCGGGTTAGGTCGACTTGAACTGATTTGCAGTAGTCTAACCTGAGCAGCAGCAAAGTGCTTGACATCAGCACACATCAACAAGTCGTATGGTTAAAGGCAGAGTTGACCGAATCAATGGTAGAAACTTGTTTCTGCGATATTCTGATCATCTCACGATGGAACTTCAGGTTTTGATTAGTGATCCATTTGCGCCTATGGAAATTTTGTGAGCAAATCTACACATTGGCACAAAAAGGAGGATGATTCAACGGTTAAGTAATTCTCTCCTTATTTTATAATCTTTTATTAGTTTGATAATTATATACATGCATTTATCTTTATTCTTTTGAGATTTGCAAGTATGTATAATTTTAATTTTAATGATGAATGATTCATTGTCTCTTATTGAAGAGAAATCATAATAGAATTGCAACTCGGGGATCATAAATAGAACCAGAAGTTCTGTATAAGTAATCAGAACCCGAAGTTCTAGACGATATTTAGAACCAGAAGTTCTACATGGAATTAGCAACCTAGACTCAAAGTTCTATACAATATCTTAGACTAAGAACCAGAAGTTCTTTTTAATCCGGACCAGAAGATCTGTGTGTTATTCTAATATGAATTCAGAAGTTCTCAGATTTACAATATGAATCTAGAGATTCATATTTCTAATTCAAACCTGAAGTTTTGAAGGAGCCAGAAGTTCCAATTCATGCCTGAAGTATTAGAAGTTCTGATTCATGCTTGAAGCATTAGAAGTTCTGATTCATGCTTAAAGCATTGACAGAACTAGAAGTTCTGATTCTTAAGTTGAGAACTTGACGTTCTAACTTCAATTAGTCAATTTTTCATCACATTTATTCTTGATTGTCCTCAATTGGATTTTAAGAATGCGAAGTTCCACCTTTATTTCTGTTTCTCTACACACTTTTAATTTTATATATTTTATTACATTGCACTGCATACTTAACATAATTAATTTAGTTTAGTTATTATTAGATGGTTATATGAAACTTTAGCTTTGATTGATTTATTACTAGAAGCAATAGTTACATATAATAGAACCGGAAGTTCTTTGTCAAATATATAACCTAGACTCGAAGTTCCCTAAATTATGAACTTATAGATTCATATTCATGATCAGACTTCAAGCTTTGAATTTTGTTTTAAAGATTAAAAGTAGTATAAATTAATATGAAGGTCATGAAATCAAATCTAAAGTTTTGACAAAACTAGAAGTTTTGATTCAAATATTAAGCTTTGATAGAACCAACAGTTCTATCTAAAGCCTAAAGTCTTGACAAAACTAGAAGTTCTGGTTTTTTATTTAAGAATCGAAAGTTCTAACTTTTTAATTGGCCAGTTTTCCATTATATTTTGTAATTGGATATTGAGAACCTGAAGTTTTATTTTTTATGATTTTTATTGTTAAATCGTTCTCTACATACTAAAAAAAAAAAGCTTGATGATGCCATCAAAGAGGGAAATAAAATATCTCCCGAAAGATATGACATAAGCCCTCATTTTTTATGTTATTATATCTTTGATGGACAAGTATGATCACCAAAAGATGTTCATACCACCCAATGCTTAAAATAAAAGTCAAACTAGTCCAACAAAATCCCTCCAAAAGAGGTAGATATAATAGGTCCTCTAGTAGAGATGAAAATAACCACTACAAGAGAGGTGATTAATAAGACATTTTATTTGGAAATTGAGAAAACTACTAAGCATGGTCCAGAAGACCTACAACTACTCTTATGAGTTTGAATATTGAGTTTAATTTTTAGATATTTTGTCGAATGTTGGACTTATTTTTTTATCCCTCATATTTTGTGTTTGCATGTTATATTTGCTTTAAATGGTAAATGGCTTAGTTGCCTTCAATTTAATTTTTGTTATGTGACTAAATAGCTATGTTAGTTTATTATCTCATGTAGTATGGATCATGGAATGCATGAAACTGAATATATTATATGCCCAGTAGATAGTGTTACAAAATACACTATATTGAAAAACCAAAAGTTTTCTTCAGAGCTAGTGTTTAATTCGCACAAAGTATCAACCATAGCTGGATCTATACAAATACTTGAATGCTCCAGAAGAGTTCACATAATATTACCAAATGGTACCCACATACGCATTAAGGATGTATTATTTTTAGCAGTTTTCGAAGAAACTTGCATTGCTTCAAAGACATCATGATGAATGGGTACCATATATAGAAATTATAAGTGAATATAACACAAAATATTTATACATCATTACTAGTATTGACAGCCAGAAGCTGATTCTAGAAAAGTTAAGTGCATCCTCCTCAAATCTCAAAGCTATATTACAAGACAATTGTCACATCCCGATCCCGGGAATTTGAGGATTTGAGTGGGCCCCCAGGGCATGGATACGTAATTCCGTAGAAATTCATGCCCTGAAGAATTATGCACGAATTCCTACAAGGGAAATTCCACAAGAACGTGTGAGGTATGCTGACACATGTACAAATATAATTTATCATAAACGAAATCCTACGAAATACTTAGTAATTATTAAGAGCACACGAATTCATAGTCAATTATCTTTCAAAGGTATATACATTATATATATACATACATATAACAGTATTGAAGTCTTTAATACATTATAAAAAGACTGATCGTGCTTAAAAATGTCGGCGTGGAAATGAATTACGGAATCAAGGTCCGACATTCACGCACTTTAAGCGTTAAGAAGAATGAGAAATAATTACAGTTCATCATTAATTTCCCTTTTGTTTACATGGGTTCCAGTGCCCTAACTGCGGGGATGCAGATTGTTTACATACATTTTGAAAGTTTACAACCCCTCCCTCAAGTCTTAAATGTGATCTCAATTTGGAAAATACAAGAAAATATACATAAGGTGGAAGAAAATGTGAAAAAGGAGAAAAAAATGGGGGGTGACCGTGACCCGCGGTCACTGCCCCATTTCAGTGACCGTGACTCACCTGCGGTCACTAGGGCCTTCCAGTGACCGTGACTCACCCGCGGTCACTGGGGCCTTCTAGTGACCGTGACTCACCCGCGGTCACTGGGGCCTTCCAGTGACCGTGACTCACCCACGGTCACTGGAACCTGCCAGTGATCGTGGGTCACGGTCACTGACAGAAATGGCCATGACGCCACTGTTTGCCTCCGTTTTTTGTGCTGTTCACGCTGGTTCTTTCTTGGAACTTCTTTCAAGTGTTGGAACTCCATTTTCATGACTTTGGAGCGGTGGACGACCATCAAGAAGATCACATTTTACCATGGAATCAATTGAAACCGCTGTAACTCATCATTCGTGCTTACGGACTGCGTTTTTGTTACAAGTCCGAAATGGGCAAATTTGAAGCCGGAGTTGTGCCATTTTGAACCTGTCATTTTCAAGGAACAAAATGAGGCCTAGAGAGACTTCTTTCACAACTCTTGTAATGGCTAAGAAGCCCTACAAATAAGAGAAACAGAGGTGACAATGTCATCCTCTCAAAAATTGGCGTCGTACGAACATAGTATGGACTTTGGCCATTCCACTTCCTTCTCTCCTTCTGAATTTTCTTGCTCACCTTCAAAACTAAGAAAAGAAGGTGGGAATGGTCGTGGAAGTGTTGCTGGAGTTTGCTTCTTTGTTGCTTTAAGTGATTCTTTTTTTGATTTCTTCTTTTTTCTTCTTTGTGTATGTGTTCCTCTTTTGTTTCTTCAAAATTTTCTCTTTTTATAGACTCCCAATCAGTTTTGTGCAGTTTTGGGGAGTTAATAACAGTTGTGGGGAGTTGGATTTCGAAGAGGAGTGGAGGGAAACCACCCAAAATCGTGGGAAACATCCTTTGAAGGTCCGTGACCGCAGGCTGGGTCACGGACAAGGCCCAATTTCGTGTTTTCGCGTATGTGGCCCATTTTCATCTGTTTTGGGCCCAAATGAAGTCTGATTACCACCAAATTTGGAGGGATGCTTCTTAACACTATTTTCTACATGTCATAAAAATTTCAGCCAGTTTTGAATTCAGGAAGTTGGTCAACTTTTTCATTAATTGGGCCCTGGTCACGGACAAGGCCCACTTTTGGAACATTGCATATGCGGTCTATTTTCCATTGTTTGAAGCCCGAATGATGTCCAATCATCACGAAACTTGGAGAGATGTTGCTTGACACCATTTTAAGTGTTTCATAGAAGTTTCAGCTCTGTTTGACCACCTGAACATGGTCAACTCCTTTTGTTTGTGGGCCCCGGTCACTCCCAAGGCCCATTCTTGGATTTTTGCATATGTGGCTTGTTTCCGCCTGTTCGTGGCCCAAACGGTGTCCAATCGCCACGAAACTTGGAGGGATGCTTCTTGACACTATTTTGAGTGTGTCACAAAGGTTTCAGCACTGTTTGACTACCTGAACTTGGTCAACTCCTTTTTTTTGTGGGCCCCGGTCACTCCCAAGGCCCATTCTTGGATTTTTGCATATGTGGCTTGTTTCCTCCTGTTTAGGGCCCAAACGGTGTCCAATCACCACGAAACTTGAAGGGATGCCTCTTGACTCTATTCTAAGTGTGTCACAGAAGTCTCAGCTCTGTTTGACCACCTGAACTTGGTCAACTCTTTTTTGTTTGTGGGCCCCGGTCACTCCCAAGGCCCATTCTTGGATTTTTGCATATGTGGCTTGTTTCAGCCTGTTTGGGGTCCAAACGGTGCCCAATCGCCACGAAACTTGGACGAATGCTTCTTGACAGTATTTTGAGTGTGTCACAGAGGGTTCAGCTCTGTTTGACCACCTGAACTTGGTCAACTCCTTTTGTTTGTGGGCCCCGGTCACCCCCAAGGCCCATTCTTGGATTTTTGCATACGTGGCTTGTTTCCCTCTGTTCGGGGTCCAAACAACGTCCAATCGCCACGAAACATGGAGGAACACTTCTTGAAACTAATTTGAGTGTGTCACAGAAGTTTCAGCTCTGTTTGACCACCTGAACATGGGCAACTCCTTTTGTTAGTGGGCCCCGGTCACTCTCAAGGCCCATTCTTGAACTTTTGCATATGTGGCTTGTTTCCACCAGTTCGGGGTCCAAACGACGTCCAATCGCCACGAAACTTGGAGGAACATTCTTGACACTATGTTGAGTGTGTCACAGAAGTTTAAGCTCTGTTTGATCACCTAAACTTGCTCAACTCCTTTTGTTAGTGGGCCCCGGTCACTCCCAAGGCCCATTCTTGGATTTTTGCATATGTGGCTTTTTTCCATCTGTTCGGGGCCTTAATGGTGTCCAATCACCATGAAACTTGGAGGAACACTTCTTGACACTATTTTGAGTATGTCACAAAAGTCTCAGCTCTGTTTGACCACCTGAACATGGTCAACTCTTTTTGTCTGTGGGCCCCGGTCACTCTCAAGGCCCATTCTTGAACTTTTGCATATGTGGCTTGTTTCTACCTGTTAGGGGTCCAAACGACGTCCAATCGCTACGAAACTTGGAGGAACACTTCTTGACACTATTTTGAGTGTTAACAGAAGTTTCAGCTCTGTTTGACCACCTGACCTTGGTCAACTCCTTTTGTTTGTGGGCCCCGCTCACTCCCAAGGCCCGTTCTTGGATTTTTGCATATGTGACTTGTTTCCGTCTGTTCGGGGCCCAAATGGTGTCAAATCGCCACGAAACTTGGAGGAACACTTCTTGACACTATTTTGAGTGTGTCACAGAAGTTTCAACTCTGTTTGACTACCTGAACATAGTCAACTCCTTTTGTCTGTGGGCCCCGGTCACTGTCAAGGCCCATTCTTGAACTTTTGCATATGTAGCCTGTTTCCGCCTGTTCGGGGTCCAAACGATGTCCAATCGCCACGAAACTTGGCGGAACACTTCTTGACACTATTTTGAGTGTATCACAAAAGTCTCACCTCTGTTTGACCACCTGAACTTGGTCAACTCCTTTTGTTTGTGGGCCCCGGTCATCCCAAGGCCCATTCTTGGATTTTTGCATATGTGGCTTGTTTCCGCTTGTTCGGGGCCCAAATGGTGTCCAATCACCACGAAATTTGGACGAATACTTCTTGACAATATTTTGAGTGTGTCACAGAATTCCCAGCTCTGTTTGACCAACTGAACGTGGTCAACTCCTTTTGTTTGTGGGCCCCGGTCACTCTCAAGGCCCATTCTTGGATTTTTGCATATGTGGCTTGTTTCCCCCTGTTCAGGGTCCAAACGACGTCCAATCGCCACGAAACTTGGAGGAACACTTCTTGACACTATTTTGAGTGTGTTACAGAAGTCTCAGCTCTGTTTGACCACCTAAACTTGGTCAACCCCTTTTGTTTGTGGGCCCCGGTTACTCCCAAGGCCCATTCTTGGATTTTTGCATATGTGGCTTGTTTCCACGTGTTCAGGACCAAAATGATGTCCAATCGCCACGAAATTTGGAGGAACACTTTTTGACACTATTTTGAGTGTGTCACAGAAGTCTCAGCTCTGTTTGACCACCTGAATATGGGGAACTCCTTTTGTTTGTGAGCCTCGGTCACTCTCAAGGCCCATTCTTGAACTTTTGCATACGTCGCTTGTTTCCACTTGTTCGGGGTCCAAACGATGTCCAATCGCCACGAAACTTGGAGGAACACTTCTCGACACTATTTTGAGTGTGTCACAGAAGTCTCAGCTCTGTTTGACCACCTAAACATGGGGAACTCCTTTTGTTTGTTAGCCCCGGTCACTCTCAAGGCCCATTCTTGAACTTTTGCATATGTGGCTTGTTTCCACCTGTTCGGGGTCCAAACGATGTCCAATCGTCACGAACCTCGGAGGAACACTTCTTGACACTATTTTGAGTGTTTCACAAAAGTGCCAGCTCTGTTTGACCACCTGAACATGGTCAACTCCTTTTGTTTGTGGGCCCCGGTCACTCCCTTGGCCCATTCTTGGATTTTTGCATATGTGGATTGTTTCCGCCTGTTCAGGGTCCAAACGACGTCCAATCGCAACGAAACTTGGAGGAACACTTTTTGACAATATTTTGAGTGTATTACAGAAGTCTCAGCTCTGTTTGACCAGCTGAACATGGTCAACTCCTTTTGTTTGTGGGCCCCAGTCACTCTCAAGGCCCATTCTTAAACTTTTGCATATGTTGTTGTTTCCACCTGCTCGGGGTCCAAACGACGTCCAATCTGCACGAAACTTGGAGGAACACTTCTTGACACTATTTTGAGTGTGTCACAGAAGTCTCAGCTCTATTTGAAAACGTAAACTTGGTCAACTCCTTTTGTTTTTGGGAACCGGTCACTCCCAAGGCCCATTCTTGGATTTTTACATATGTGGCTTGTTTCCGTCTGTTTGGGGCCCAAATGGTGTCCAATCACCGCGAAACCTAGAGGAACACTTCTTGACACTATTTTGAGTGTGTCACAAAAGTTTCAGCCCCGTTTGATTGCCTGAGCATGGTCAACTAATTTTGTCTGTGGGCCCCGGTAACTCTCAAGGCCCATTCTTGAATTTTTGCGTATGTGGCTTGTTTCCACCTGTTCGGGGTCCAAACGACGTCTAATCGCCACGAAACTTGGAGGAACACTTCTTGACACTATGTTGAGTGTGTCAGAGAAGTTTAGTCTCTGTTTGACCACCTAAACTTGGTCAACTCCTTTTGTCTGTGGGCCCCGGTCACTCCCAAGGCCCATTCTTGGATTTTTGCATATGTGGCTTGTTTCCATCTGTTCGGGGCCCAAATAGTGTCCAATTGGCACGAAACTTGGAGGAACACTTCTCGACACTATTTTGAGTGTGTCACGGCAGTTTCAGCTCTGTTTGACCACCTGAACAGGGTCAACCTCTTTTGTCTGTGGGCCCCGGTCACTGTCAAGGCCCATTCTTGAACTTTTGCATTTGTGGCTTGTTTGCACCTCTTTGGGGTCCAAACGACGTCCAATCGCCACGAAACTTGGAGGAACACTTCTTGACACTATTCTAAGTGTGTCACAAAAGTTTTAGCTCTGTTTGACCACATGAACATGGTCAACTAATTTTGTCTGTGGGCCCCGGTCACTCTCAAGGCCCATTCTTTAACTTTTGTGTATGTGGCTTGTTTCCACCTGTTTGGGGTCCAAACGACGACCAATCGCCACGAAACTTGGAGGAACACTTCTTGACACTATTTTGAGTGTGTCACAAAAGTTTCAGCTCCGTTTGGCTACCAGAACTTGGTCAACTCCTTTTGTTTGTGGGCCCCGGTCACTCCCAAGGCCCATTCTTGGATTTTTGCATATGTGGCTTGTTTCAGCTGTTCGGGGCCGAAATGGTGTCCAATCGCCACGAAACTTGGAGGAACACTTCTTGACACTATTTTGAGTGTGTCATCGAAGTCTCAACTCTGTTTGACCACCTGAACATGGGGAACTCCTTTTGTTTGTGGGCCCCGATCACTCTCAAGGCCCATTCTTTAACTTTTGCATATGTGGCTTGTTTCCACCTGTTCGGGGTCCAAACGATGTCCAATCGCCACGAAACATGGAGGGACAATTCTTGACACTATTTTGAGTGTGTCACAAAAGTTTCAGCTCTGTTTGACCACCTGAACATGGTCAACTCCTTTTGTTTGTGGGCCCCGGTCACTCCCAAGGCCCATTCCTGGATTTTTGCATATGTTGCTTGTTTCCGCCTGTTCAGGGTCCAAACGACGTCCAATAGCCACGAAACTTAGAGGAACAATTCTTGACACTATTTTGAGTGTGTCACAGAAGTCTCAGCTCTGTTTGACCACCTGAACATGGTCAACTCCTTTTGTTTGTGGGCCCCAGTCACTCTCAAGGCCCATTCTTGAGCTTTTGGATATGTTGCTTGTTTCCACCTATTCGGAGTCCAAACGACGTCTAATCTGCTCGAAACTTGGAGGACCACTTCTTGACACTATTTTGAGTGTGTCACAGAAGTTTCAGCTCTGTTTGACCACCTAAACCTGGTCAACTCCTTTTGTTTGTAGGCCCCGGTCACTCCCAAGGCCCATTCTTGGATTTTTGCATATGTGGCTTATTTCCGTCTGTTTGGGGCCCAAATGGTGTCCAATCACCACGAAACTTGGAGAAACACTTCTTGACACTATTTTGAGTGTGTCACAGAGGTTTCAGCTCTATTTGACTGCCTGAACATGGTCAACTAATTTTGTCTGTGGGCCCCCGTCACTCACAAGGCCCATTCTTGAACTTTTGCATATGTGGTTTGTTTCCACCTGTTCGGCATCCAAACGACGTCCAATCGCCACGAAACTTGGAGTAACACTTCTCGACACTATGTTGAGTGTTTCACAGAAGTTTCAACTCTGTTTGACCACCTAAACTTGGTCAACTCCGTTTGTTTGTGGGCCCCGGTCACTCCCAAGGCCCATTCTTGGATTTTTGCATATGTGGCTTGTTTCCGTCTGTTCGGGGCCCAAATGGTGTCCAATCGCCACGAAACTTGGAAGAACATTCTCGACACTATTTTGAGTGTGTCACAGAAGTTTCAGCTCTGTTCGACCACCTGAACATGGTCAATTTCTTTTGTCTGTGGGCCCCGGTCAATGTCAAGGCCCATTCTTGAACTTTTGCATATGTGGCTTGTTTGCACCTGTTCGGGGTCCATACGACGTCCAATCGTTACGAAACTTGGAGGAACACTTCTTGACACTATTTTTAGTGTGTCACAGAAGTTTCAGCTTTGTTTGACCACCTGAACATGGTCAACTAATTTTGTCTGTGGGCCCTGGTCACTCTCAAGGCCCATTTTTGAACTTTTGCGTATGTAGCTTGTTTCCACCTGTTCGGGTTCCAAACGACGTCCAATCGCAACAAAACTTGGAGGAACACTTCTTGACACTATTTTGAGTGTGTCACAAATGGTTCAACTCTGTTTGACCACCTGAACGTGGCCAACTCCTTTTGTTTGTGGGCCCCGGTCACTCCCAAGGCCCATTCTTGGATTTTTGCATATGTGGCTTGTTTCGCCTGTTCGGGGCCCAAATAGTGTCCAATCGCCACGAAACTTGGAGGAACACTTCTTGACACTATTTTGAGTGTGTCACAGAAGTCTCAGCTCTGTTTGACCACCTGAACATGGGGACCTCCTTTTGTTTGTGGGCCCCGGTCACTCTCAAGGCCCATTCTTGAACTTTTGCATATGTGGCTTGTTTCCACCTGTTCGGGGTCCAAACGATGTCCAATCACCACGAAACTCGGAGGAACACTTCTTGACACTATTGTCAGTGTATCACAGAAGTTTCAGCTCTGTTTGACCCCCTAAACTTGGTCAACTCCTTTTCTTTGTGGGCCCCGGTCACTCCTAAGGCCCATTCCTGGATTTTCGCATATGTGGCTCGTTTCCTCCTGTTCAGGGTCCAAACGACGTCCAATCGCTACGAAACTTGGAGGAACACTTCTTGACACTATTTTGAGTGTTTCATAGAAGTCTCAACTCTGTTTGACCACCTGAACATGGTCAACTCCTTTTGTTTGTGGGCCCCAGTCACTCTCATGGCCCATTCTTGAACTTTTGCATATGTTGCTTGTTTCCACCTGTTCGGGGTCCAAACAACGTCCAATCCGTACGAAACTTGGAGGAACACTTCTTGACACTATTTCGAGCGTTTCGCTGAAGTGCCAGCTCTGGTTGACCACCTAAACTTGGTCAACTCCTTTTGTTTGTGGGCCCCGGTCACTCCCAAGGCCCATTCTTGGATTTTTGCATATGTGGCTTGTTTCCGTCTGTTTGGGGCCCAAATGGTGTCCAATCACGACGAAACTTGGGGGAACACTTCTTGACACTATTTTGAGTGTGTCACAGAAGCTTGAGCTCTGTTTGACTGCCTGAACATGGTCAACTAATTTTGTCTGTGGGCCTCGGTCACTCTCAAGACCCATTCTTGAACTTTTGCGTATGTGGCTTGTTTCCACCTGTTCGGGGTCCAAACGACGTCCAATCGCCACGAAACTTGGAGGAACACTTCTCGACACTATGTTGAGTGTGTCACAAAAGTTTCAACTCTGTTTGACCACCTCAACTTGGTCAACTCCTTTTGTTTGTGGGTCCCGGTCACTCCCAAGGCCCATTCTTGGATTTTTGCATATGTGGCTTGTTCCGTCTGTTCGGGGCCCAAATGGTGTCCAATCGCCACGAAACTTTGAGGAACACTTTTTGACACTATTTTGAGTGTGTCGCAGAAGTTTCAGCTCTGTTTGACCACCTGAACATGGGGACCTCCTTTTGTTTGTGGGCCCCGGTCACTCTCAAGGCCCATTCTTGAACTTTTGCATATGTGGCTTGTTTCCTCCTGTTCGGGTCCAAACGATGTCCAATCGCCACGAATCTTGGAGGAACGCTTCTTGACACTATTGTCAGTGTGTCAAAAAAGTTTGAGCTCTGTTCGACCACCTGAACTTGGTCAACTCCTTTTGTTTGTGGGCCCCGGTCACTCCTAAGGCCCATTCCTGGATTTTCGCATATGTGGCTCGTTTCCGCCTGTTCAGGGTCCAAACGACATCCAATCGCTACGAAACTTGGAGGAACAGTTCTTGACACTATTTTGAGTGTGTCACAGAAGTTTCAACTCTGTTTGACCACCTAAACGTGGTCAACTCCTTTTGTTTGTGGGCCCCGGTCACTCTCAAGGCCCATTCTTGAACTTTTGCATATGTTGCTTGTTTCCACCTGTTCGGGGTCCAAACGACGTCCAATCTGCACGAAACTTGGAGGAACACTTCTTGACACTATTTTGAGTGTGTCGTAGAAGTGTCAGCTCTGTTTGACCACCTAAACTTGGTCAACTCCTTTTGTTTGTGGGCCCCGGTCACTCCCAAGGCCCACTCTTGGATTTTTGCATATGTGGCTTGTTTCCGTCTGTTTGGGGCCCAAATGGTGTCCAATCACCACAAAACTTGGAGAAACACTTCTTGACACTATTTTGAGTGTGTCACAGAAGTTTCAGCTCTGTTTGACTGCCTGAAGATGGTCAACTAATTTTGTCTGTGGGCCCCGGTCACTCTCAAGGCCCATTCTTGAACTTTTGCGTATGTGGCTTGTTTCCACCTGTTCGGGGTCCAAACGACGTCCAATCGCCATGAAACTTGGAGGAACACGTCTTGACACTATGTTGAGTGTGTCACAGAAGTTTCAGCTCTGTTCGACCACCTAAACTTGGTCAACTCCTTTTGTTTGTGGGCCCCGGTCACTCCCAAGGCCCATTCTTGGATTTTTGCATATGTGGCTTGTTTCCGCCTGTTCGGGCCCCAAATGGTGTCCAATCACCACGAAACTTGGAGGAACACTTCTCGATACAATTTTGAGTGTGTCACAGAAGTTTCAGCTCTGTTTGACCACCTGAACATGGGGACCTCCTTTTGTTTGTGTGCCCCGGTCACTCTCAAGGCCCATTCTTGAACTTTTGTATATGTGGCCTGTTTCCACCTGTTCGGGGTCCAAACGATGTCCAATCGCCACGAAACTTGGAGGAACACTTCTTGACACTATTGTCAGTGTGTCACAGAGGTTTCAGCTCTGTTTGACCACCTGAACTTGGTCAACTCCTTTTGTTTGTGGGCCCCGGTCACTCCTAAGGCCCATTCCTGGATTTTCGCATATGTGGCTCGTTTCCGCCTGTTCAGGGTCCAAACGACGTCCAATCGCTACGAAACTTGGAGGAACAGTTCTTGACACTATTTTGAGTGTGTCACAGAAGTTTCAACTCTGTTTGACCACCTGAACATGGTCAACTCCTTTTGTTTGTGGGCCCCGGTCACTCTCAAGGCCCTTTCTTGAACTTTTGCGTATGTGGCTTGTTTCCACCTGTTCGGGGTCCAAACGACGTCCAATCGCCACGAAACTTGGAGGGACACTTCTTGACACTATTTTGAGTGTGTCGTAGAAGTTTTAGCTTTGTTTTACTACCTGAACTTGGTCAACTCCTTTTGTTTGTGGGCCCCGGTCAAGCCCACGGCCCATTCTTGGATTTTTGCATATGTGGCTTGTTCCCTCCTGTTCAGGGTCCAAACGACGTCCAATCGCCACGAAACTTGGAAGAACACTTCTTGACACTATTTTGAGTGTGTCACCGAAGTTTCAGCTTTGTTTGACCATCTGAACTTGGTCAACTCTCCAGTTGACTTTTTTATGACAGTGGGCCTTTGTTTCAGCTGTTTGAAGCCCAAATGACCCCGGTTTGATTTGAAACTTGGAGGGCCTGACGTCAAGACTATCTTGGAGTATTCATCCAAATTTCATGTAGTTTGGATTTGAGGAAGTAGGATTTTGAACAGTAACCTATTCATTGCATGCGTTAGGTCACTATTCACTCAACATTGAGATAGTTAGCCTGTTTTCTATCCGACTAGCCTCCCCTTGACTTGAAACTTTGGGAGAATAACTTGGGGCATTCTTTGAGCATTTGTTCTAAATTTTATCTGCTTTGGCCTTCTGGAAGTAAGATCTTAGCCGATGACCCCCAAATTCGGGATTACTGTCCTCTAAGCTGACATGTAATGAAATTTAGGCCAAACAGAGTCTTTTCATCTTGAAAATTTGCAAAGTATCTTCTGAGCATGACTGAAGCTTCACGTCTAAATTTCATTAATTTTGGACATCGGGAAGCAGGAGTTTGGTCAGTGACCCCCTGGCTTGGGGGGGAACTGACTTCAGGCTGACATGCTTGTGGCTTTTGAGTTTGATGATGTCTGTTCAACCTGAAATTTGAACTTCCTCTGAGAGTTCCAGCTACCTTGATTATCATGGAATGTCGGTTCTCACAGTGATTCCCCAGGATCTGTAAATAACCTCTGTAACCTAAATTAAGCTGAGATGAGGTGTCTTCGCTGCAGTATTTGCAATTTTTATAGGTCAACAAGTGCCCCCTCGAGGTGCAATGATTATAGTATAATAATCGTTGTGCCTCGAAATATCCAATCTGTGGGAATGATGGATGGCGTGATGAAAAGACAGTTTGTCAAGGTAGGTTGTAGGCCTAAACTTTGGGATTTGAAAATTTTGATAAAAACCATGAAGGGTTTGATGACGGAATTTTGAAAAGACATAAGAAATCTGAATTTCTTTGCCCTATTTTCACGGATATCAAAAGTAGCATCTCCGTGGGGACTGTGGGGAACACCTACAAAGGAATCCCTTAGGTATTTAGAAAATTCAGAAGTTTATGAACTTTGTTTGGATTTTGGAAATGAATTTGATTTTCTTTTGACCTATTTTTCACAGATATCCAGAGTGGCGTCTCTGTGGGGATGTGGGGAACACCCACAAAAAGAATCCCTGAGGTTTTAAGAAATTCAAAAGTTTTAGAGAAAATGGATTTGGGTTTGGATCTTCATGGATTTTTGGTTCATTTTCAAAGATCAAAGTTTGGGTTTTGACTTGGCTTGACATGATTTAAAATGAGATGCAATGGGTTTTGATGAAAAACAATTTGAGACATTAGTTTGAAATCAAATTTTGACCCAAAGTTGATTTGGAAAGAGACTCCACATCTCTTTTTTTTTGTATGACTTCCCTCAAAATACTCTAAAATAGGATTATTTCATTTGTAAATTACCCCAAGTGGACCCCTCATAGGACTTGCAAAAGATCACAGAGATCGTAGATGAAGAAGGAGGAATCCATCAAGACTTGATCTTAGACTCCACTGCTATTAACCAAATTGTATTTGTGGGAAGGAGGCCAAACAGTAATTGAGGGGGAATTCCCAATTTTGGACCATTAATTGATTTTGGACTTCCCTGCTCCATGTGCTGGCATCAAATAGCGGGCTCCACTTAGGAAAAACAGGGAAGAGACCGTGGGCATTTAAAACCCAACATCTCTGTCCTTTTTTTTTTTTGTTCAAACCAACAAAGAGAAAGGGAGACCGAGAGAGAAAGAGAAATTGGGAGAGAGAAGAAAAAAAGAAAGAGGGAGAGAGACTGAGAGAGAAAAAAAACTGAGAGAGAGGGAGAGAAAAACCGAGAAAGAGAGACCGGAGGAGAGAGAAAAAACTGAGAGAAAGGGAGAGAAAAACCAAGAAAGAGAGAGACCGGAAGAGAGAGAAATTAGGAGAGAGGAAGAAAGACCGAGAGAGAGAACTGACTGGGAGAGAGAGAGAAATAAATTGGGAGAAAAGGAGAAAGACCGAGAGGGAGAAAAATCGGGAGAAAGGGAGAAAGAAATCGGGAGAGGGAGAGAGAAAGAGATCGGGGGAGAGAAAAAGACAGACAGGGAGAGAGAGAAAAGAAAGAGAGATTGGGAGAGAGAGAGAGAGAAATTGGGAGATAGAGAAGAAAAAGAGAAAGAGGGAGAGAGACCGAGAGAGAAAAAAACTGAGAGAGGGAGAGAGACCAAGAGAGAGAGAAATTGGGAAAGAGAGAAATTGGGAGAGAGAGAAGAAAAAGAGAAAGAGGGAAAGAGACCGAGAGAAAAACAGAGAGACTGGGAGAGAGAGAGAAAGAGAAATTGAGAGAGAGGGAAAACTGAGAAAGAGGGAGAGTGACCGGGAGAAAGAAGAAAGAGAGAGAAAAGAGAGAAAAGAGAGAGAATGTGAGAGAAAAGAGAGAGAACGGGAGAGACAGAGAGCGGGAGCGACAGAGAAACCAGGAGGGAGAGAGAAAAGAAAGACTGGGAGAGAGAGAGAGAGACCGAGAGAGAGAAAATTGAGAGAGAACGGGAGAGACAGAAAGCGGGAGAGACAGAGAAACCGGGAGGGAGAGAGAAAAGAGAGACCGGGAGAGAGAGAAAAGAGAGAGAGACCGGGAGAGAGAGAGAAACCGGGAGAGAGAGAAAAGAGACCGAGTGAGACAGAGAGTGGGAGAGAGAGAAAAGAGAGAAAAGAGAGAGACCGGGAGAGAGAGAGAGGAAAGAGAGAGTCAGAAATCGGAAAGAAGGAGAAAGACCGAGAGAAAGGGTGGAAGTAGAGAGGTGCTGGGTGCATCTTCCTCTCAATTACCAAGTAGGACTCGGGTTTCTTTCATCATCTCAAGCACAGACTATGGCTGGTAAGAATTTCCTTTTCATCTTCTCTTGTGTTTGTTCATGACTGAATCCAAGCCTGGATTTCTGGATGCATCCCTTTTTTTTTTTTTTTTTTTACAGCCATATCCGATTGAGAAGAACCCTTGTGTCTTAAACTCTATCAGAACTTCTTCATAATCACGGTCAATCCTGACGTCTAATACTTGTTGCTGTTGTCACAGTGAACATCCACCTGTTTTTGAGTAGTAACATGCACACCACTGAACACGCATCTAACTTTCTGTGATCAGAGCCTCTGTGGGAACTATAGAATGCCATTTTCGTGCTTGAACACGAACCTGCTGCTCCCTGAAAAGGTCTTAAGGTGCTTGAACATCTGTTTGGACCGAGAGCCTCGGTTCTGAGACTTAAGTGTGCCTTTGATGCCAATTCTTGGTCTCAGAACTGAGTATTGCCTTCTGCTTTTGGTCTTATACTAAGGGGAGATGCTGTCGAATTTTTTTTTTTTGAGAAGTTCCATATCATTGTTACTGATATCCATCTTTTCTTTCTTTTGATCTGTTTTGCAGATAGAAGAGGTAAAGCACCTGCATCTGCAACTGCTGGGGCACCTAAAAGTCGTGCCAAGGGTAAGACCACAAGAGGGCCTGATCCGAAAGACCCAAATGAAGCATCTGATGTTAAATTGTGGCTCCAGAGGGCTAAAGCTTTGTCAACGAGAAACTGATATTCATATTGGTGTAAGCTGGACAAGATTGACATTAGTACTGCTATCCCAGCTTATGCAAGCTACAAAGGGTGCATCCTCATGGGAGAAGTGCTAAATGCCAAGGGGCAACTGGAGAAGTTCCTGGACTGAGATTCTCTGCTGCAACTCTCATTTAATGGTTTTGCTTTTTCTGATTAGCCCTGGAGGCCATGTGTACATTGACTCCACTGCTTGTATTCGAACTTTAAAATGGATATTAATGGAAAATGTTTTTCTTTCTATTTTTGTCATTGGTATGGGCGTTTGGGTTGATTTTTTGTGGAGGTTTGATATGGTTTATGTGGATGGTTTGTTTGGTTTGGTTTTCTCAGACTTATATTAGGGTGTGATTTGCGATCTTTTAGATCCACAAATCGAAAATAAGGGAGTCATATAAGTGGACGTTATCCAGTGCCCATGTGTGAGGCTTTCTCCAGGGTCCATGACTTGATCCTTTTGGTGTCGAAATGGGTCAAACAAAGTAGATGTTATCCGGTACCCATGTGTGAGGCTATCCCGGGATCTTTGACTTATTCCTTAGGACAAAGATTTGGTTTTGGTTTTTGTTTTGATTTTGGTTATACAGGGTCAGCAAAAAGACTTGTTCTATATAACCGAAAGTAGTCATATAGGGTCTACAAAAGACTTGTTCTATACAACTAAGGATTAGCTATATGGGGTCTAAAAAAAGACTTATTCCACACAGCTGAGTTTTGCTACACAGGGTCTGCAAAATGACTTAATCTATATAGCTGGATGTTACAAGGGGTCTTGTAAGGACGTTATCCAAGTAACAAAAGTTTGACTAGAGGGGTCGTGGGACTTGATCCTCGTAGTCATTTTATACAAGTCTAAGAGATTTTGGTTAAGAGTCATAGGTTGTGAGGCTCGAAACCAGAGAATTTTGGTTTTGGAATGAAAATGTACACTGTGCATGGTTTGGGTACATGGCATAGGTGTACCAATGACATTTAGGTATAGTATTTCTTGAGAGGTTTTCCATTGATAGGCATCATGCATCTTTCCCCTTCAAGTGTGAGGAGCGCATAGGCGCTATTGGAGTAAACCTTATCGACAACAAAAGGTCCTTCCCATTTAGGTTCGAACTTGCCTCTCGACAATTGCGTGGAAAACATAGGTCTTCTAACTGCAAGGACTAGATCTCCCTTCTTGTAAGCTCTATACTTGACTTTTTTTGTTGAAAGATGCAGCCATACGAGCGTGATACAACTCAATACTTTGTTGAGCGGCAAGTCTTTTCTCGTCAAGGCTTTCTAGCTCTTGTAATCTGAGTTTGGCATTCTTTTCTTCAGTATATTTGTTTATCATAGCCACCCGAAAAGAGGGAAGTTGAATTTCCAAAGGTATTACAGCTTCACAACCATAGACCAAGGAGTACGGTGTTGATTTGGTAGGACCACGAACTGTAGTTCTGTAAGCCCATAATGCTTTAGGAAGCCTGGTACTCCAACTTTTTTTGTTGTCTGAAACCATTTTCTTCAAAATCTTGCAAATGGTTTTGTTAAAAGCCTCAGCGAGTCCGTTGGCCGCGGGGTTATACGCTATAGATGGACAACACTGGATTCCGTATTTCTCACAGAATCTGTAAAATTTATCATTATTGAATTGTGGGCCATTGTCATGATACAGATGTTTGGGTACCCCAAAACGGCAAATGACATGAGTTTTCAGGAAGCTAAGGACTGTATCAGTTTTAACTTCTGTGAGAGGTACTGCTTCTGCCCATTTGGAGAAGTAATCGGTTGCAGCCAAAATGAATTGATGTCCACATTCTGAGGGTGGACTGATCTTCCCCACTATATCCATTCCCCAAGACTCAAACGGCCAAGAAGTAGTCGTAGGGTGTAAATGTTCAGGAGGTTGGTAAATGTTATCACCATGAATTTGGCACTCATTGCATCTTTTAGCAAAATTAATAGCGTCGGACACCATGGTAGGCCAATAGTAGCCTAATCTTCAAATTTGATCATGAAGTTTTGGTCCAGCTTGGTGAGCACCACATAGGCCAGCATGAACTTCTCTAAGAACTTGTTCAGCTTCTTTCGGGGACAAACATCGAAGTAGAACTCCATCGTATGATTTGCGATAAAGAGTTTTTGAGGGCAAATCAAAATGGAATTTGAGAGCTCGCCTTTGAATACTGGTTCTATCTTTAGGATTCTCTGGTAATACTCCATGCAGAATATAATCAATAAAAGGATCTCTCCAATCCCTGAATGAGTTTTGGAAATATGAAATTCGATTTTTGATTACAGTGAAGCTATCTTCTACTGCCTTGTAAGTATCGAGTGGGGGTAGAAGTCTTCTCTCAATAACTTCCAATATCATCTTGTCATTCTCAGGGATTGCCATTGAAGCTGCCAAGCTTGCTAAGGCGTCTGCTTTGACATTCTGGCATCTTGGAACATGATGAAACGCAATCAATTTAAACCTTTGTTTGAGTTCATATGCCCTATTGAAAAGGGGAATTAGGTCTGGCTTGTTTACTTCATACTCGTGATTCATTTGCTTAATCACAAGTTGTGAATCTCCATAGACCCCTAGCATGTTAATGCCAGCATCTAAAGCTAACTCAAGCCCCATAATTAATGCCGTGTATTCTGCCACATTGTTCGAGCATGGCTTGATCAATGAAAAGGAGTGAGGAATATAAAATCTTCCTGGACTGCAGAAAATAATTCCAACCCCTGATATTGGCTTTCCTCGTTCATTAGTCCTGGAAGCTCCATCAAAATGAATGGTTCAATGTAGATCTGAATCAATGGTGGATTTCCGTGTTTGTTCAGTGAAGAAGACTGACTCATCAGGGAAATTGTCTATGAACTCAGAATCTTCTGACAGTGGATGTTCTGCTAGAAAATCTGCAAGAGCTTGTCCTTTTACTGCTTTCGCAGGAGTGTATCTGATGTCATATTGAGAAAGAAGGATGGACCATTTGGCCAGACGTTCGCTCAACGCCCCGACTTTTGTCACTAATACCTTTAATGGATTAATATTGGAAACCAGATACACCACATTAGAAAGGATGTAATGCCGCAGCTTTTGTATTGCAAACATAAGCGCAAGACATTCTTTTTCTACTGGGTGATAATTGTGCTCAGCACCAACTAGCATCCTTGACAGGTAATAGAGTGCCACCTCCTTTCCTTCATCATTCTTTTAAGCTAACAATGCTCCCAAGGAATGATCAAGAGCCCTTGTATAAAGAATGAAAGGCTTGCCCGGAATTGGAGCTGAAAGAACCGGCGGGTTTGTAAGATATTGTTTGATATCCTGAAAAGCATTTTCACAAGCTTTGTCCCAAATAAAGTCTACTCCTTTCTTCATTAATTTGGAGAATGGTCTGCACTTTCCGGACAAGTTGGAAATGAACCGTCGGATGTAGGCGAGTCTTCCCTACAATCCTTTCAATTCTCTCAACTTTCTCGGCGAAGGCATTTCCAATATGGCTTTGATTTTGACGGGATCTATTTCAATGCCCCCTTTTCGCACCACAAATCCTAGAAACTTTCCGGAAGAAACTCCGAAAAAACATTTCAGGGGATTCATTCGAAGATTGAATTTCCGTAATCTCTCAAAGACAGTGCGAAGATCGGCGAGATGGTCTGATTTATGCTTGCTCTTGACTGCTAAATCATCAACATAACATTCAACAGATTTATGTTGTAAGTCCTTGAATATTTTCATCATTGCTCTTTGGTACGTGGCTCCAGCATTTTTTAGACCAAATGGCATGACAGTATAGCAGTATATGCCGAATGGAGTTCTAAAGGAAGTGTGTTTCTCATCCTCTTTGAACATTTTGATTTGATTATACCCCGAGAAGCCATCCATGAATGACATTCTTTCGAACCCAAAAGTATTGTCAATCATTATTTTTGGTATAGGTAATGGAAAATCATCTTTAGGGCAGGCTTTATTCAGATCTCTGAAGTCAATACAGATTCTGATTTGTCCATTCTTTTTAGTAACTGGGACTATATTAGCCAACCAGTTTGGATGTTGTTCTTCACGGATGAAATTAACGCCCTTGAGTTTCTAAACTTCTGCTTCTATCTTCTCCATGATTTCAGGCTTAGTCCTCCTTTGGTCCTGTTTTACAGGTTTAGCATCATCTGTTATATTTAATTTGTGTACGGAGATTTCTGGATTTAGGCCCGGCATTTCTGGATAAGTCCATGCAAAGCAATCTATGAACTCTTGCAAGAATCCCACATACAGATCAAGTTCACTTCCTTTAATTTGAGAGCTTACAAAGGTAGGTCGGGGATTTTCTGGGGTTCCCAAGTTTATTTCTTGTACTTGGTCCTCAGTTGGAGGATTATGAGGAAGTGCTTCTACATTGTTATTGGAAGTTTCTAACTCTATGAAACCCTCTGGAGGGACACTTCTTGACACTATTTTGAGTGTGTCGCAGAAGTTTCAGCTCTGTTTGACCACCTGAACATGGTCAACTCCTTTTGTTTGTGGGCCCCGGTCACTCCCAAGACCCATTCTTGAACTTTTGCATATGTGGCTTGTTTCCACCTGTTCGAGGCCCAAACAGTGTCCAATCACCACGAAACTTGGAGGGACATTCTTGACACTATTTTGAGTGTGTCACAGAAGTTTCAGCTCTGTTTGACTACCTGAACTTGGTCAACTCCTTTTGTTTGTGGGCCCCGGTCACTCCCAAGGCCCATTCTTGGATTTTGCATATGTGGCTTGTTTCCGCCTGTTCGGGCTCCAAACGACGTCCAATCACCACGAAACTTGGAGGAACACTTTTTGACACTATTTTGAGTGTGTCACGGAAGTTTCAGCTTTGTTTGACCATCTGAACTTGGTCAACTCTCTAGTTGACTTTTTTATGACAGTGGGCCCTTGTTTCAGCTGTTTGAAGCCCAAATGACCCCGGTTTGATTTGAAACTTGGAGGGACTGACGTCAAGAACATCTTGGAGTATTCATCCAAATTTCATGCAGTTTGAATTTGAGGAAGTAGGATTTCGAACAGTAACCTATTCATTGCATGTGTTAGGTCACTATTCACTCCACATTGAGATAGTTAGCCTGTTTTTTATCCGAACAGCCTCCCCTTGACTTGAAACTTTAGGAGAATAACTTGGGGCATTCTTTGAGCATTTGTTCTAAATTTTATCTCCTTTGGCCTTCTGGAAGTAAGATCTTAGCCGATGACCCCCAAATTCGGGATTACTGTCCTCTAAGCTGACATGTAATGAAATTTAGGCCAAACAGAGTCTTTTCATCTTGAAAATTTGCAAAGTATCTTCTGAGCATGACTGAAGCTTCACGTCTAAATTTCATTAATTTTGGACATCGGGAAGCAAGAGTTTGGTCAGTGACCCCCTGGCTTGGGGGGGAACTGACTTCAGGCTGACATGCTTGTGGCTTTTGAGTTTGATGATGTCTGTTCAACCCGAAATTTGAACTTCCTCTGAGAGTTCCAGCTACCTTGATCTTCATGGATTGCCGGTTCTCACAGTGATTCCCCAGGATTTGCAAATAACCTTTGTAGCCTAAATTAAGCTGAGATGACGTGTCTTCGCTGCAGTATTTGCAATTTTTATAGGTCAGCAAAGACTACGTAAGTGTTTGATACAAAAGGGTCCCAAGCATAACAATGATATTTCCCCAGAATAGTCGCGCTCTGTGGGATGGCTAGTAAAAGACGGCACCGTCTTTCCACTCATCTACATCTCGAGGTACCGTTGGGGTACCCTCCAGGTGCGCGTCAGTGTCCGCGTTGGGACCGGTCGCTGGACCTGCAATACCAAGAGTAACACTGTTAACATGACGGTTAAGCAAGTACTGAGGTATATGGAATAAGTATAACATAATATATCAATAAGAATAATCACTGAACAGGATGCATGAGTGAGAAATTACAACTTAAATGTCATACATACTGATTGGCAACCACGACGCTCTATTCTCCCGAAAGGGAGCATACACATATCGTATGGGTCACTAGGGGATAAGGCTAGCTTCCCGAGGAGTGTCGACTACTCCTCCGTAAACCTACTGCAGTGGTGACATACATAACATATACCCAAAAGGGCGTAAGTTGAGTGGTGCCAACTCATATCCAATCGTATTAGTCATATCATACCCTTGGCTAACAAGCTCGCACTCATTAGAAGCTTTGGCTTGTCAGACACTCACTCAATAAAAGCTCAGGTCTGAATTTGCCTCAGGGTTTTACCAAAAGAAGTAATTCATGTTGAAGGTGGTATATCATAACAATATGGATGCATTCAGCTTAAGTGAGTCCAAGGAGTTACTACCTTCACACCTATAGTCCCAAAAGGCATTCAACATGATGTACACATAAGACCTTCAGTGCTGTTGTGTTATCGTATTTTGGTATTGCCTTGTGCATACGGGACACCCTTCTTATGCCAACATCCATGACTTGCCATTGGGAGACCCTCCGGGAATCATTCATTCTCCCCAACATGTGCTTACCTTTAGGCCTCTGTAGTGGTATAGAAGGTGCCAATACGAAGGTCCTACAAATCATTGAGAGTCTCTAACATCCTGTTTTACTGGGTTCTTACGGCTTAGCCATATACAAGGCTACGGCTTAGTTGAGTGGGTTAGATTCCTTCCGGATTTTTCATGCGCAATTACGGCGCAACCGTATGTTGGCCTACGGCTTAGCCATGCTAAGCCTATGGCTAGGGTACGGGAGGCTACGGCGTAGCCATAGTGTATTCCACGGTGCAGCCGTGTGCAAGCCATAGAAGAACTGGGTTCCATGAGCTCTCTAGAAAGCTCGCCGTAATACAAAATCCCATTTTTCTACTCTCTGGACTTTGAGCCGTAAATGCTCACGGCTTGGCCGTAGCTTCGCCGTAAGCTTCAGAAACCCGAATACAGTTCTGTAGCTCAATTCCGATTTCAGTCAGTACAGAACCTATACTGGGAGGGGGTTTTATGGCTTACTAGTAGCATCCAATTAAGGTGTTCTGTACTCCCACAACCTCCATTCCCACCTTATCATTTAACTCAATGCACATTACATTCACATCAATTAAAACAATGAAAGGAAATGGATGAAATTGGGAAATGCAAGTAAATATCCATACTTAATCATGCATGCAACACATATAACTCAATACTTGCCTTTTCCAACAGTACTAACCCTCTCAAAGTCCCTCTCGTGCCATGTGGCTAAGGGAAAACCTCCAAATAGAAATGGGTTCTCTACAAGTAACATACAATTGATAAATGGAATGTAAAGTTGGATGCATGTCATGGATTGGAGTCTCCTTGACTCCCACAAACCTGAATACAAGGAAAGGAAGCAAAGCCCTCACCTTGGTGAGCTGTAGCCTGAAGAGAATGTGTTTCCCAAGGAAGTAAATGCTCCTATGAGGAAGAGGAAGGTGGGTGAAAGCTATTCCTAGAACAAGTCTCCAATCCCAATAGCTTTTCGATTTGGAAGTGAAAGGGAAGAAATCCAGGAAGAAGGAGATGGGCTTCAACAACAGAGAACGAAGAAGAAGAGAAGGGAACATTGTATCCTTTTAAGTTAAATTTCCTACAATTTAACATGCAAGTCCAGCCTTTTCATGAAATTTCAATTTAGGCCACATGGGCCTCAATTGGCCCAGGATGAGTCCAGATCAACTCGGGCCCAACACGAATGAGGATCTACGTGAAAGAGTACACGAAAAGAAATGGATGAGGTGTCCAAGAAGTACAAGGACAGATTACGAAAAGGCCCTTAACTCTTAAAGTGGGGCCGAACTGCGCTAAACTCCCTATCCAAGGCCCAAACCCGATAAATTTTGGATTAAATTAGCCTTAATCGAGTTCAATTAATATAGAACAAGCTTAATTAACGTAAATCAAGATTAATGGGACTCGGGGCCTTACAACAATCTCCAATATCGAATCACATTCAATAAATGTGCAAAATAACAAAGTCAAGTCAGAAGCTTAAACTAAACTTGAGGCTTAGTGACCATAAGGTTTTAATACTTTGGCATGATACGTTAGGTCACCATATGGCTACTATGTTAAGGCAACATCTTTTGGGCATTCCTTAGAATACCATTAATTGACCATCCGTCTTTCAAAGGATACAAGGTGACATTTGTGAATTCATTAAACCACCTAGTGGACCTCTTTACATATTTTTATGATTTTGATTAATGCCTTTACTCAATGGTTAGATATTTGCCTATTTTTTTAGCTTTTGTTCATTTATTAGCACAAATTATTAAGCTTAGGGTACATTTCCCCGAGCATCTTTTTAAATCTATAAGGCTTGATATCGTAGGTTCGTGAGTTGCATGAACCGACAACGTAGATTAGGAATCTATGTTGGTTATGATTCATCCCCAATTATTAGATATCTAGAACCAATAACAATAGATGGTTCATTGCTTATTTTGTCGATTGTCATCTTGATGAGACAGTCTCCCCGTCATTAGGGGGATATAAAAGAGTTCCTAAAGAACGCCTTATTCCTGTAGAACAACTTATTCTTGAAGAATTGAGAGAATTAATGTGGAATGCTCTCACTTTGTCTCATCTAGATCTATGTACTTCACAATGTGAGAATGAAGTATGGAGAATTGTGCACTAAATTATAAACGAATTCCCTGATGCTTTTAATGATATAACAAAAGTGACTAGGTCACATGTACCAGCTGTGAACTTACTTGCACGAATTAATGTCCTTGTAAGACAAGTACGAATTAATGCCCTTGTAGGACACAAATCTAAACATGGTAGCAAATGAATCTGTTATACATCAGAAGCGTGGTAGACCTATAAGTTCTAAGGACTCAGCTCCTGGGAAGAGGAGAAATGAGCATTCATATCCCAACCATCCTCTGTAAGAGGTATACTCACGAATAGGTTATGACAAAATCCACTCTCTCTAAAATTCTTAAAGAAGTTAATGTCTCGGAAGTGACAAGAGTCCTAGAAGAGATTCTAGAAGTCCCTGAAGAGATTCTAGAAGCCCCTGAAGAGGCAAGGGTACCTAATAATAAAGAGATTTTTATACTTTATAATTATTCAAGAGAGAGATGGGATAAAAAGAAAATTATCATCCATAACACAATTGTATATGCAGTAGCTATACAAATATCAGGGGAATATAAGGATGATGATTGGGACACAGAACCACGTACTATGAATGAATGTCAACAAAAAAAAGATTAGCCAAAAATGAAAAAGGTCCATCAAAGAAGAGTTAAAGTCTTTTAATAGATATAGTATATCTGGACCTATAGTACAAACTCTAGAAGTTGTTAACCCTGTAGGTTACTAATTGGTGTTTGTAAAGAAAATGATTGAAATTACTAGATACAAGGTAAGACTTGTGATACAAGGTTTTCTGCAGAAACATGGGATTGAAAACATACACAGACATATATATGAAAATCCTAAAAGGACTTGTTTTGGCTAAAGCAAAGTCAGAGAGTATGTACTCAATACATGTAAGACGTTCATTGTATGGCTCGAAGCATCCCAAAAGAATATGGTACAATTGTCTTAGTAAATATTTATATCACGAAAAGTATGAAAATAATCTCATTTGCCTATGTATCTTTATTAAAATAATAGTAGAAGTTTATATAGATAACATAAATCTAATCGAGACTCCAAAAGAGCTAGAGAAAACTATTGACTATTTATAGGAGAATTTTGTCTCGGCCGGCAGAACGAGAAAAGTTCTAATAGAATATTTCATTCTTTGTAAATATGCTTGCTATATAGAGTTTTGCACTAACTTGAAGGCATTGGATTGGTATCAAACAAATCCTACGATGTTTTTGTCTGTTTTGTTCTTATGGTTGTAAAAATTCAAACTTTGGAAGATATACAGATTTATGATATCTCTCTAATTCTCATAAGAGTCGATTATAGACAGGCTATGTAATACTTAGTGGTAATGCAACTATTAGTTGGTGTTTTACGAAGTTGATTTTGGTAGCTATTTTTTCGAACCATATTAAGATTTTAGCCCTCTATGAAGCTAGTAGGGAATGTGCGTTGCTAAAATCTTTAATTTAGTATATTTGTAGTTCTTGTCAATTGCCTCTTAGTATAGGTACCCTGTGTGTTATTTGCGAAGATAATGAGACATATATTCAACAGATTAAAGAATGATACTTTAAAGGTGATAAGTCGAAATACATTACACCAAAGTTCTTCTTCACTCATGAACTTCAGAAAAACAACAAAATTGAAGTCAAGCAAGTTCGTTCAAGCAACAACTTGACTGATCAGTTTATGAAGTCCTTGCTCAAATCAGTATTCTAAAAACTTGTATACGAGATTAACATGTGTAACTATGTGAAAGGTTGTTATTATCAGGGGGAGTAGTCAATTATGGGGAGGCATCCTGAAGTATACTACCAAGGACATCTGTGTGCTCTACTCTTTTTCTTTTTTTAGGTTTTATCCCACTGTGTTTTCTTAGTTAAGGTTTTAATGAGGAAGCATTATGCACGTCCAACACTAATTCAATGATCTTGTAGAGCATTGTACTCTGTTTTCTTCGCTTTGGTTTTTACCCAATTGAGTTTTTTCATTGTAAGGTTTTAATGAGGCAGCTGTCATTGAATGGTGGTTATCCAAAAGGGAGTATTATAAGATATGTATCATGGGTGGGTGCCCACATGAGATGAGTTGGCTTTAGCTAGAGTCATATTATAAGTAGGGTTACTCAATGAGGAGGTTACTTTTGCCTATAAATAAACCTCCTCCCTCTGTATCTATATATACTAGAAATATACAAAAGGCTTTCTCTTTTTTCCCTCTAATATTCTCTCTCTCTAAGTTTTTCTTTTGCAAGATCATGTTCTTTATTGGAGTTTTCTCTTAATTTTCTCAAAAGATAATTTGAATTGGCTAAAGCAAGGATGGTGGACCCCCTTGGATGTCCCTCACAATTGTGAAAAACACATGTTCTTGTGGGGTCCATTTGATGTTCCCGTTTGCATTTATCTTCAAAAATTCTTCTCCTCTTCTTTTCTTTATTTCTTTCCTTCCTTCCAAATTTGTTTCATTACCTTAAATCTTTATTGTGGGACCCTTGTAATCAATTTTTTGTAAGACATGTGAAATTTATATGAAAAGACATTCTTACGCTTAAATCACAAATGCATTATTGTACGTCCATCTCACATGAAGTGATAGTATAAAATGACATCATTGTACATGATTTAACTTAAATAAACTAATGATAATGAGAAAGTTTAGCATTTCATGTGAAAAACACTTTTAGCAAAGCTTTTCAAAAATAGAATTCTAAAAATGGTAGATTTTATGATTTTATGTAAAAATTGTGATTTTTGAGCAAATTATGTATGAAAAAACTGCATTGATTCTAAAATGTATAAAAACATGATTTCAAACTAAATTGCAAACAAAAATGTGAGGAATACGTCATGACTTAATCTAACAAAAAAACTAATGCAATCAAAATGAAAACAAACAAACAAATGCCACTTTCTTTTCTTTTTGTAGATATAAAAATGTTGTATCACACCCCTATCCTATATTTTGTTAGTCCCTAGCAAAAATTGTGAATAAAAATGTGAGGAATCCATCATGACCTAATCTAACCAAAGAACTAATGAAATAAAAACGAAAACAAACAAACAAACAAATGCCATTTTCTTTTCTTTAGTGTAAATATAAAAATGTTGTATTGTACTTTGTCATTTGTTTATTATCTACAAAAATTGTAAAGGTTTTGAAAGTAATCCTGTTGAAAAAAGTTCAAGTGGAAAAGATACAAATGGATCTTTTTCTAAAGGAGTAGGTTGAGTTTGACTGAATCACTTAAATTTGTATATCATCCTTTTCTTTATGCTTATGTTGTATATATTGTTTTTGGATATTCTTAATGAATTGGAGCACGGTGGTCCGCCCACAACCATGCCAAGCTCGGCACGGTCCAGACCTAGGCACGACAGTAGTTGTTCAATGCTAAGCATATGCTGTAAGCTTCTGTGCCGGCACGACTGTGTCAAGCATTGAACATGTCGGCAAGGGACATTTGACATCTCTACATTGATCATTTTGAAACAACTTGAACACTTTAAGTGTGGGTTGTGCATAGGGATGCAAACGGGTTGGGTTTCAAAATGGGTCCATATTGGACCCAGACTCGTTTCTAAATGATGGTTTCGATTCCTAAATTGATTCTTACTTAGAACCTATTTGGTTCGTTCTAGAACCGATTTCGATAGAGGATCAAGTTTGGTTTCAATACCGAGTCTAATTAGAGACTTAGAATCTGATTTCAAAATTGGTACTGATTCTTTTAATTTTCTTATAATTTTTATTTTTTCTTGAAATTAAAAATATTATTCAACTTATAATAATGCATCAAGCCTGTTACATTTAATATTAAATATAAAATTGTTAAATTAAAATTAATTTTAAAGTACATTTGTAACATTAAAGGTTTTTACGCCAAGTCTTGGGTCCACTAGTCGAAATTAGACCCGAGACTGGGTCCTGAATTCATTTAAGAATTGAAATCGAAAATACATCCCAAAATCCAAACCCGATTTGATTTTCACTGCTGGAAAACCCTTGTGCGGGTTGTGCATTGATCTTTTTGGAGGGGCCTCTCTATCAGCCACGTGCCATATACTAAGATGTTTCAAAATTCAAAAGGGGCACTTCTTCCGACGCTGGACCCTGTTTCCCGTGGAGTATTCTTTTTTGGATGGTTCTTGCTGTCTAGATTCTGAAATGGAATAAATCTGGTAGTATAAGCCCGGCGAATGCAATCAATTGAAATGTCTTTTCAGGTCATACGGAGCTCGTCTCATGAACGACTAAGTCCTTGTTTTAGCAGTCGACTCGAGACCGTTCATCAAGACCACATGGAAGACCCTATGCTAGGCCATTTTGGGTAACAGAGTGAAGTGAATCGTCCTCTTAACCGACATTGAAAAAAAAAAGAAAAAAAAGTTCAAATCATAGTTTAAAACTTTAGAATTTTCTCCCTTTTTTTTAAGCGTAAATGTAATACTATAGTGCCACTAAATAACAAAAATATCTTTCATTTAAAAAAAATTAAAATTTTCTTATAAAGCCATTAAAGACAAAAGATAATTATATTATAATTGGATCCTTCATATTTTATTCTCTCTTAATTTAATTTGAGGCTTTACTTGACTTTATAATACCAATATCTAAATTGGCAAAGATTTTTTGGTCAAAAGCTGAGAATGGTAGAAATTGAGCTTTATAGTGAAATTCATGTTTGGTGCACCTATTTTACTAGCGGAAAAGCATAAAACTGAAATAAGTTATCCTTGATTCCCTCGACCAATGAATTCCTAGCGAAGGGGTTCCAGATTTTATTTTGAGGCTTTTGTAAATACCCCCCAAGGTTTGTAGGATTTGTAAATAAGCTCCAATTGTTTTTAGTATTTGTAAATCGGATTGTGCATTTTCATTTTAATACCCTTTGTATCCCTAAAATCATTGAAATGACATTTTTGTCTATTTCTTTTATCCATATATGTATAATTTTAAAAGCACAGTATTTTTTTTTCTCTTGTAAGAATAAGGGTTACATCATTACAAGGAAATGCACTTTTGGTCAGGTTTCTCCAAGACGAATATATAATTTCGTTGGTAATAGTCAGGTTTTACCAACATAATAATATAACATCGGTCCTGAAAATTGAAATGGAATTATTTACTAGTGTATATAAATATTGTCGGTGAAATCCAGGTAATTATCAATGTTTCTTATAAATGTCGTTAAAACTCGATTTTTACCGACAAAATAAATAACAATTTATTGGCAAAGTTAGGACATTTTAACTGATTGCTTAGAAAAAATTAAAATAAAATAAATAATTGCTGACGAATCAATATATTTTTGTGACAAAAAATATTGTCGGTAAATAAAATTACCGATGTTATAAATTAAACGTCAGTAAAAGTTGTCACATTTTAACTTATTTTTTTAAAAAAAATTAAAATAAAATAAATTATTAGCAATGAATTCATAACTTTTTGCGACGACAATTATTGTCAATAAATATATTATGGACGTTTTAAATTAAATTTCAGTAAAAGTTTTAACATTTTAACTTATTTTTAATAAAAACTTAAAATAAAATTAATTATTACAGAATAATTTTTAACTTTTTGCTACGATGAAGATCGTCGATAATAAAATGTCGGTAGAAGGTTTATTTTTACCGACGTAAATGGAAAAATGAGTCAATAAATGTTAGCAGTTTATAACTAATTTTTTTAGAAAAAATTAAAATAAAATAAATTATTGGCGACAACGTTTTTACTTTTGGTGACGAAAATAGCTCATTGGCGAAGGTCTTCTTTTTGTTGGCGAGGAAAGGAAATCGTTATTTGACTCCCTCGCCCCACAAATTTGCTTTTTCCTTCTTTCTTTTGATCCCATCTGCATTTTGCTTCTCTTTGCTTTTTCCTTCTCTCTTTTGATCCTAATTGCTTTCTTCTCTCTTTCGATCCTAGCATTGGCGTCTTCCTGCTCTCTCTTTGATCTCTTCCCTCTCTACGATCTCTGCTTTCTCTACGATATCTGCTTTACTGCATGTAGAAAGCATCGGCAATCGGCTGATCAATCTTCCCTCATCTCTCTCTCACTCCACTCTGCTTGAAAACACTCTACTCTGCTTTGCACCTGTCTGCCCGATCACGAGCTTCTGCTAGTGGAACCACTCTCTATGCTCTCCCTCTCTCCTCTCTGCCGTTGTTGCAAGCTCGAATCCGCTGCCTCTGCAAGGTTAGGGTTCTCAGTTCTCGCGTGCTGTCGTGCTTCCTCTGCTGTAGGTCCTCCTTCTTCCCCTCTTTTTCTTCTTTAGTAGAAAACCCTATCCATTTTGCTCCTTAGAAAAAACCCTATCCATTTTGCTCCTATTTTCTTGTATTGGTTTGGTGTGGTTTTTTATCCTTTCATTGTATTTGTAGACTTTTTTTCTTTTTTGGGTTTGATTGTCAATTTATATATGAAAGTGACTACACACACAATTGTGATTGTCAAAATCTAAGTGGCATCTGTTTGGCCTTATTAAGCAAGGGAAGGTGGATGTGGATTGAGATAGCTGATGGTGGATTTCAAGGAGTTTAAGTAGATGATGAGAGGGGAAGGATTTGCTGCCTTGAGCAATAGTAATTGAGTGAATCTGGGGTGCATCTAATAAGTTTGTGGGGTTCATCAATATTGATTTGGGTTTCAAGTTTTATGGGTGGATTGATTTGTTTGTTTTTTGGCGTCTGTCTTTACTTCATTCTCACTAGTTTAGTTGGGGGGGTCATCTTTCAGAAAAGCCTCGAAATTGGTTTTTTTTTTTTTGCATTTTGATTTTTACAGCAATAGCAGAAGCTGTAATATCACTCCAAGTACTTTTATTCAACAGTTTGTGAATCATTCAGCTGTATATGATTATTGGATCAATCAATCATGCTTTCTGTTAGTTTTTCGTTCTCTTATCTGTTTTTCATTTCCCCTAAGAGGGTCGAGTGTATGTGGCTCCGTTAATAAATAGAAATGGACATCATCTAAAATGATCTGGCTCCTGAATTGTCTGGTCCCTAAACCAAACAAATCATGGGAGACATCTGCAGACTTAGGACCAAGGTTCAACTCTATATTGGCTCTTAATTGTTCTCTCTCTCTCTCTCTCTCTCTCTCTCTCTCTCTCACACACACACACACACAATAATATGTGCTGAATTCAATATTTTAGTTTTTTTTTCTAGATGGGATTAGTGGTATAGTACTGATATGATGACTTAATGGCTGAGGAATTGATCTCTGGTTGGTTATATGAAATAAGACGCCCATACCATCGGGATGTCTAGTGTTTATCAGATTTAAATGATTCTTGAGTTGCCTTAACAATGCAACAGCTTTATGGCAGCTTTATGGTTCTTTAGTTTGGTAAAGACCATCAGAGGAAGTAAAACACATATGTTTGCTTTTGTGATTAATAAAAAACCTCAAGGCCAATTCGATATAGAGAAAATGACAATAGCAGAATCTCTAATGTGTGGAAGATAATGAGAGAACTATGGTTAATAGAATCTCTTTATAAAACCACTTAGCAGATTTGAGTAGAGAAAAATGTGTAGGAGAAAACTTTTTAACTAGGATTGAATAGGTAAATGAATTATTAACTGGAAATCAATTTCATTAAATAAAAAGGCGTTTTCTATGTAGGCAAAGTGGAAGAAAGATAAAGAGAGTTGAGCCAAGCTGTCATACATTCATACTAATAGCTCTAGATCATTTGCATTGAGAATGTCTCTAACGGTACTAATTATATTCATATGAAGAAACTTTAATAAGTTTATTAATTTATCAATATGTAGGTTTATAAATAATTTCAAATGACAGACGACACAGAATGTCGGTCAGGCGATGCCTATTACTCAGTTTTTCCACGACACCCACTACAAGCAAAAGAATAATGAGTGGGTAAATGAGGTGGCTCAGCAAAAACATGCACGTTTGCTTATAAATCAATTTTGATAAATAATACCACAAAAGCTTTCTAAATCCCTTATTGATTTAAATGCCAGGAGGTCTTGGAGCAGCCGACTGAAGAGTAATAGCAACCCTCTGTCACAGCTCTGATGATCGAGGAATAGATTGCTATTGATGTGCTTGGGAAGAGGTTGGGATACTTGAATGGGTTTGGGAAATACACGAGGACCTCTTCATCTTCCACATAGCCTTTGTCACAACCCGAGCCTAGGGTTCGGAGGTTAGCAAAAGCCAAACCGATGACACACGTACTCCCGTGCCTGTACATGTAGACCTGGTCTAAATGCACACGTACAAGGGAACATTCACACGTGCAAAACATGTATGCGGAAGCTGTAAATATCAGAAACATCAAACTAACAGTACAAGAAGAGAATACGAAAACTGAATTGACATATATACATAACTGAAGGTTTTACAAAATGAACAAAATAATATGTACAAGTCCTGATATATACAAGTATGACAATTCTCAAAAACAAGGAAGACTCTTATGCTATGCATGACCAAGCCGCTCTCCAAGGGAGTGATCACATCCACTCCTCTAGGCCGGATGGGACCTCAGGGGTCTCGGCTGGAGTCTGGCCGACCGACGAGGGGTTGGCAGGGGTATCTGAGCCTGCAACACCAACAATAACTGTGAATACAAAGATTCAGCGAAGTATAACCACAACAAGTTAACGTACGCTGTGTCTAATAGAATAAAGAACATCATGTAAATTAAACAGGGCACATTCGTATACTAGGCTGTCATGCAAGAAGGAAACATGCCATGTGAATCAATGTGTACATGCCGTGTACATAACTAGTTAGCAACTACATTACCATATGCTCCCAAAAGAGGGATCTTGTATCGTGCAAAGAACACCATTGTCCGGGCCAGGGTACAATGGGTCTCGGTTTCCTGGGATCCGGTTCCCCAAGACGTTTCCTTACTGCAGCAAGGCCATGAAAACTATACCAAATTCACCCCGTCGGGTTCCTAAGGCTGAGGCTAAGTAGTGCCTGACCATACAGAGTCAATCATGAAAATCCTGAGTAAATCGTGACAATCATATCATATGTGTAAATCTTAGAACATGTCTGATACGTGCATTATCTATGTATACTCAAGGTAAAGAAACAACTATGTGAAAGTATCTGAAACAAGTAATCATGCGATAGAGCGGAGATCAATAATTGACAAACAACATGTCATGCAAACAACTATTGGCATAGTGAATCCAAGTCATTTAGTAGCCAAGTCTAATCTAATTATCCAGTGTTTCTAACCGTGCATGATGATGTAGTTTTAAGTTATTCGATGCAATGTTGTCTAATGTTTCATTGAATTGGCTGGTGCACCGAAGTCCCTTAAACCAACACCCATGGGGAGGTGCTTAACCGCTGGATAACGAACATTAATGATTCGCAGCCCTCGAGATCATTCACGCATTGTATCATATTCCATTGGGCAAGTCTAGGTGTTCTACATTCTATTATGAAGGCCATATAGGTCTTTTTCTTACGCCTATTCTTGTTATTCATTTTTTTTCCAGGGTGATACGGCTTAACCGTAGGTGAACGTACGGCTTAGCCGTAGGCATTTTACGGCGTAGCCGTAATATGCACTACGGCTCCCCCGCGGTTCCCTTCACTGTTCATCCGCAAGTACGGTTCACCTGTATTTTGTTCTACGGCTTAGCCGTGGCTGAGCCGTAGGAGGAACTGTCAATTGCTTGCTTTTAGTTAATCCAGAAGAAGGCACCCTGTACTGATTTACGGCTAGGTCACGGCTGAGGTACGGCTTAGCCGTAAGGCAAGATACGGCTTAGCAGTGTCCTGGCCGTAGAAGAAAACTGGGTTTTCACCCTCTCTGGACTTTAAGCCGTAGGCGATATACAGCTTAGCCGTACAATGCACGGGGTCAAATTCTAAATCAAGTGCAGAAAACCTGTAATGACATCAGAAGTGCAAATATCCAACAAGGAAAGAAGGAATACTAACCAATTGGGCTGTAAACATGTTTTCCATGCAAATTCATGTGAATTAACCAAAATCAAACGAATACCAACATGGGTTCTCACAGATTATGGTTATACTTGCCTTAATGGGGTTCAATTACATAACTTACTGTCCTTGGGCTCAAACACAACCAAATCTTAACCACTGCAACATGCATGCATGAGAAACAGGAGGAATATCAAGACACCTCAAGTCATCATGGAAACAAGAAGGAGAAGAAGTAGAAGAAGGAGATGAGGGAGATGGAAAGAACCTCAACTCACCTCAATCAACACAACAGAGAATGCAAGTAACCCTTACTTTGGCTTGATCGATGATGGAGGAGAGAATTCAAGAGAGGGAGAGAGAGAGAGAAAACTCACGTGTACAGTGAGAGAGAAGAGAGTGAGAAAGAGACTTGAGTCGATGAAGTGTATATATAAGGTAAGTGGAGGTCACTTGCAATGAAAGTCCAAGTTATAGTTCTATTTTCAGTTCGAGTCAAATCCGGGTCCAATGGGATCATACGACATCGTTTGCAAATGACATAGTTACGAGAGTTAACGAGCTCAACGAAAGACACGTGTTGACATCAAGATGATGCAAAAATGACCATATCTAAGAAAAGCTAAAATTACGAAAAAGGGCTTGGTCTACCTAATCCAGGTCAAACTCAACCCAACTACCTATCCATGACTAGCAACGAACCCAAAACACAAGCAAAACACAATTACCAATAAAAACAGGATTAATTAGGTGCTAAATGAGGTCAAGCAGGGTCGGAGTGTTACAGCCTCCCCTATTTGAGAATCATTCCGTCCTCGAAACGCTCACTCACTCACTCACTCACTCAAACCTTCATAAACAGATTGGGATATTGTCGCGCCAGCTGTTCCTCTAACTCCCATGTAGCCTCATCGGGACTGTGGTGCTCCCACAGCACCTTGACCCATCGAATTGTTCTAGTGCGGAGTATTTGCTCTCGGGTTCCAACGATACGGAGTGGTCGCTCAACGTATGCGACATTCGGCTGGATCTGCACATAGTCGTAACGAATGACATGGGAAGGATCGTGGACATATTTCCGAAGCATCGAAACGTGGAAAACATCATGTACTCCTGAAAATGTCTTGGGAAGAGCTAATCGTAGGCTAAATCACCAATCCGACTCTTGATATCAAACGGTCCGACATATCGTGGAGCTAACTTGCCTTTCTGGCCGAAACAGATCGTACCCTTCATCGGTGAGACTTTCAGAAAAACCCACTCACCAACTTGAAATTCTAATGGCCGTCTGCAAGTGTCTGCATAACTCTTCTGTTTCGAGCGAGCAACTTTCAAGTTCTCAACTGCTTTTTGTACCTTCTCCGTAGTTTCGGCGATGATCGTCGGTCCGTGAAAACTTCGAGTTCCAACTTCTTCCCAACATATCGGGCTTCTACATTTGCGACCGTACAATGCTTCATATGGTGCCATTCCAATACTCTCGTGGAAGCTGTTATTGTAGGCGAATTCGCACAACGGTAAATGGAGATCCCACTCCTTTTCATAGTTCAATACACGGGCTCGTAACATGTCCTCCAAAGTCTGAATCGTTCGCTCTGATTGTCCATCCGTTTGTGGGTGATATGCCGTGCTGAAGCTCAACTTCGTACCCATAGCCTCTTGGAATGCTCTCCAGAAGGATGAAACGAAACGGCTGTTACGATCGGATACAATCGACACTGGGGTACCATGGAGCCTGACGATCTCATCCACGAACTTCCTCGCCATCTCTGAAAACGTCATACCCTTCTGGAAAGGGATGAAATGGGCTGATTTCGTCAATCGATCTACAATCACCCAAATGGCGTTGTTCTTCTTACTCGTCGGAGGTAATCGTGAAATGAAGTCCATGGTGATGTGTTCCCACTTCCACTGCGGTATATGCAAGGGATGCAACGAGCCTGGAGGTCTCTGATGATCTGCTTTCACCTTCTGGCATGTCAAGCATCGGGCAACAAACCCTGCTACTTCTCTCTTCATATTATTCCACCAGAAGCGATCTTTGAGATTCCGATACATCTTCGTGCTGCCTGGATGCATTGCATATTGAGCATAGTGTGCTTCGTGCATCAGTTTCTCCTTGAGATCATCAACTGCTGGCACGCACAACCTACTCCGAAAATAGAGCACACCGTCCTCTAATCTGAAATCGGGTCTGTCTCCAATGTGGTCTCGAATGCACTTCAAAGTGAGATCTTCAAATTGCCTGTTTTTCATCTGCTGAATCATCTCAGGCTGAATCACTAGTGTACTAGACAAAGTCACATACTCATCCACTAGTTTCACTTCAACGGGAAGACCATGGAGCTCCAAAAGGAAACTGCTCAACATCTGCACAGACTCTGCTTTCCTGCTGAGTGCATCTGCCACCACATTCCCCTTGCTTGGCTGATATTTGATCGGGAAGTCGTAATCTTTGATAAGCTCAAGCCATCTGCGTTGTCTCATGTTCAGCTCCTGCTGCATGAATAAGTACTGCAAACTGTGGTGATCAGAATGGACCTCAAATCGCACACCATATAGATAATGTCTCCACAGCTTCAAAGCAAACACGATAGCTGCCAATTTTAAATCATGGGCGGTGTAATTCTTCTCATGTTCTCGCAGCTGTCCCGATCTATATGCAATTACCTTCCCGTGCTGCATCAACACACAACCTAGGCCAACTCGAGAAGCGTCGGAATATATCACGAACCCTTCACTACCGTCTGGCAAGGTCAACACTGGGGCTGTAGTCAACTTCTCTTTCAAAGTCCGGAAACTGGCTTCACATTCCTCAGTCCAATCGAATGACACGTTCTTCCTGGTCAATTTCGTCAAAGGAGAAGAGATCTTAGCAAAATCCTGGACAAATCGACGATAGTAACCTGCTAGACTAAGGAAACTCCGAACTTTTGTCACTGTCTTAGAGCTAGGCCAACTCACCACTGCCTCTACTTTATATGGGTCAACTGCCAATCCCTCTTGTGAAATGATATGACCCAAAAATGCCACCTGTTCAAGCCAAAAATCACACTTCGACAACTTAGCAAACAAGCGATGCTCTCTCAACAAAGACAAGGCTTTCCTCAAGTGATCCCTATGCTCTTCTGCTGACTTAGAGTATATCAAAATATCATCAATGAAAACAACTATGAATTGGTCCAAAAAAGGAGCAAAGATCTGATTCATCAACACCATAAATGCTGCAGGTGCATTGGTTAGTCCAAAAGGCATCACGAGGAATTCATAATGGCCATAACGAGTCCTGAAGGCAGTTTTAGGAATGTCATCTTCTTTGACCCTCAACTGGTGGTATCCGGACCTCAAATCAATCTTCTAGAAATAAGCTGCACCCTGAAGTTGATCAAACAACTCATTAATCCAGGGTAGGGGATACTTGTTCTTGATAGTCACTTTGTTCAGCTGTCGGTAGTCTATGCACATCCGAAAAGTACCATCCTTCTTCTTGACAAATAAGACTGGTGCTCCCCAAGGTGAAACGCTTGGGTGAATGAAACCATTGTCCAAAAGCTCCTGCAATTGCTTCTTCAATTCAGACAATTCGACTGGGGCCATGCGATACGGGGCTTTACTGATCGGTGCCGTGCCGGGAACAAGCTCAATGGCGAACTCCACATTTCGAACCAGGGGTAGGTCTGGCACATCGTCCGGGAAAACATCGGGAAAGTCACAAACCACCTGACTCTCACCTAGCTGCTTTGTCTCTGTCTTCGCCGAGATAAAGGCAATGAAGCCTTCACACCCTTTGCGGATCAAGCGATCAGCCTTACACGCGGAAATCACACGCTGGGGGCATCTCTGATGGCTGCCCTCGAAACGGAAGTCCTTGCCTAAATCGAAGAAGATCGTCTTGTTGTAACAGTTAACACAGGTACGATATTGAGCGAGCCAATCCATACCAAGGATCACGTCGAAGTCCAGCATCGACAACATGATCAAATCAACATGTAACTGAAGACCTGCAATCTGCACGACGCAGTGGGGGTAGTATACACTACACTCCACTCGCTTGCCAACTGGGGTGGATACAACCAACACATATGGCAACGGCTTCGACGGCTACTGCAACCGTTCAGCGAAATGAGGTGCTACGTATGACCGCGTAGACCCCGAATCGAACAGTGCTAGCGCTTCAGCTTGCGAAATCAGAACAGTACCTTCAACCACCTGTGGATCCTCAGCACTCTCATGGGTAGCGGCATATGCACGAGCTGTCTGACGGGGTTGTCTCGGGCCTGGACGAGCTTTCTGGGATCTGCTCGGAGCTGGGGGCGTACTGGATCTGCCGAAAGCTGCACCAGAGGTAGTGTTAGATGGTGGAGGCTGGGAAGCCTTATACCGAGGACAACTGGCTATCATATGCTCCATCGAACCACAGATGAAACAAGCGCCTACCTTCCTCCAACAAGTTTCGGACTTGTGGCTCTTGCCACAGTGCTCATAGGTCACACTGGCAGAACTGGAAGTACTCTGCTGGCCTTTCGGCTTCTTCTGTACTTGTCTTCGTGCACTGAATGGCGGCTGTCGCTTAGGCTCAGCGGCTCTCGCGGCTTGGTGGATGGCCTCAGCAGAATAAGCCCTATCCACTGCGTCATCAAACGTAGCCGGACGCTGAAAAGCAGTCACGTGGTACATTTACCGGGGATGCAGACCTTCGACGAACTGATTTACCTTCCTCTCTTCGGTGCTAATCATATCCGGAGCAAAATGTGACAACTGAGTAAACTTGTTCATATATTCTGCCACGGTCATCTGCTGCTGTCGGAGGGCTAAGAACTTAACTTCCTTGGCTCGAAATACATGAGCCGGGATAAACTTCCTCTGGAACTGTTACTTGAATGTCCCCCAAACTGTCACACTGGGTAGATTCTGTATGAGTCCTTCACGCTCTTCCACCACGTCTTCGCGACGTCTCCGAACATGGAGGCTGCTAATCCGACCCTCTGCCTGTTCGTGCACACTACCGTCTCAAATACGTTCTCTGTCTGTTCTAGCCACTGTTCTGCCTTCAATGGCTCTTCTGTCCCATAGAACTCAATGGCTCCTCGCTTGTGAAATTTATCGTATAGGGCATTCGGGTCGTTCTCTCTGGGCTGAAAGACCACTTGCTGGTCTACATGCGACGGAGCTGGGGCTTGACTTTGTCTGTCTAACATGGTTGCAACTTGTGCTTGTAAATTCTGCATCGACTGTGATTGAGCCTGCATGGACTGAAATAATATGAGGATGCGTTCATCTGTGTTCTGTGCCTGCGGTGATGGTGCTGAACCACTTTCGTTATTACCGGCATTATGCTGAGAACCTGAACTTGACGCCATCCTGAAAAATAGGAAAGAGTCAGACACAAACATAAAACAGTCTCGTCCAACATTCTCCAAAAATCTAGAAAATCCACAAAGAAATAATCGTATCCTCCTCACCACGTTCCTACATGCCTACGTGCTTATCATCTAGAGCAAGGAATGCTCTAATACCATATAATACGTATGTCACAACCTGAGCCCAGGGTTCGGGGGTTAGCAAAAGCCAAACCGATGACACACGCACTTCTGTGCCTGTACATGTAGACCTGGTCTAAATGCACACGCACAAGGGAACATTCACACGTGCAAAACATGTACGCGGAAGCTGTAAATATCAGAAACATCAAACTAACAGTACAAGAAGAGAATACGAAAACCGAATTGACATATATACATAACTGAAGGTTTTACAAAATGAACAAAATAATATGTACAAGTCCTGACATATACAAGTATGACAATCCTCAAAAACAAGGAAGACTCTTGTGCCATGCATGACCAAGCCGCTCTCCAAGGGAGTGATCACATCCACTCCTCTAGGCCGGATGGGGCCTCAGGGGTCTCGGCTGGAGTCTGGCCGACCGGCGAGGGGTCGGCAGGGGTATCTGAGCCTGCAATACCAACAACAACTGTGAATACAACGATTCAGCGAAGTATAACCATAACAAGTTAACGCACGCTGTGTCTAATAGAATAAAGAATATCATGTAAATTAAACAGGGCACATTCGTATACTAGGCTGTCATGCAAGAAGGAAACATGCCATGTGAATCAATGTGTACATGCTGTGTACATAACTAGTTACCAACTACATTGCCTTATGCTCCCAAAAGAGGGTTCTTGTATCGTGCAAAGAATACTATTGTCCGGGCCAGGGTACAATGGGTCTCGATTTCTTGGGGTCCGGTTCGCCAAGACGTTTCCTTACTGCAGCAAGGCCATGAAAACTATACCAAATTCACCCCGTCGGGATTCTAAGGCTGAGGCTAAGTAGTGCCTGACCATATAGAGTCAATCGTGAAAATCCTGAGTAAATCGTGACAATCATATCATACGTGTAATTCTTAGAACATGTCTGATACGTGCATTATCCATGTATACTCAAGGTAAAGAAACAACTATGTGAAAGTATCTGAAATAAGTAATCATGCGATAGAGCGGAGATCAATAATTGACAAACAACATGTCATACAAACAACTATTGGCATAGTAAATCCAAGTCATTTACTAGCCAAGTCTAATCTAATTATCTAGTGTTCCTAACCGTGCATGATGATGTAGTTTTAAGTTATTCGATACAATGTTGTCTAGTGTTGCATTGAATTGGCTGGTGCACTGAAGTTTCTTAAACCAACACCCATGAGGAGGCGTCTTTTGGTGACAAAACCGTGAGGACTTCCATAAAAACTATAAAGTTAAGCGTGCTCGAGTCAGAGCAATTTTAGGATGGGTGACCTCCTGGGAAGTCCAAAGCGGACAATACATCGATGGTGCGGAGCGGGTTGTTACAGCTTTGGGCACTTGATCTTAAAGGGATCGTCCTGCGGGAGCAGTTAGCTGAGCAAGCTAGGAGACAGGCTGAGCAGGACAAAAGTCAGGTTGAGCAGACAAGAGGCAGGTTGCATTTGAGGACCTCGTTCAACAGCTGGCAATTGCAGCAAGGATAGATCTCATAATCTACTTAGACATCTCTAGAGGGACCAGTTTTGTTGTTGATGGCGTAGCGGCTAGAGATCATGATGCTACTCCGTGGTTAGTATATTATTCTCTTGAAATTTAACAAAATAACTTGTCAAAATTTATGAACACTAAAAAATATAGGATTTTCAACACTTAGGCTCGAGAGCTTGCCACCAGAAGTCTAAAAAGGGAAACGGCCCCCGAAAAAATAGGAAATCGACACGAGCATCTCACTCGAGGTGAAAGTAACTTATAAGAATTGACGGTTCGTGAATTGGACTCCTAATTAGAGAATTAGATACTGATTAGAGAATTGGACTCCCAATTAGAAACCAAAGTAACTTGTAAGAATTGATGGTTCATGAATCAGATTTGGTTAATGAATTAGACCTGAAAACGTAGGATTCTCAACACTTAGGCTTGAAAACAGGCTGCCGAAGGTCGAAAACGGGAAACGGCCACTGGACCACCTGGGAACAGGCATGAACACCTCATTCAAGGGCCAAGTAACTGGTAGAAACTGACGGCTCACGAATTGGACTCCTAGTTAGAGAATTAGACACAAAACCTAGGTTTTTCAACACTTAGCCTCGAAAACAAGCCATCGGAGGTTGAAAATGGTAAACGGCCCTCGACAAAATTAGAAACTAGAATGAGCACCTCACTCGAGGCCAAAGTAACTTGTAAGAGCTAACGGCTTCCGAATTGAACTCCCGGTTAGAAAATTAGAACATAGGTTTTTCAATACTTAAGCTAAAAAAAAGCCACCGGAGGTTAAAAATGGGAAACAACCCCTAAAAAAATTGAAAACCAGTTGGAGTACCTCGTTTGAGGCCAGACTAACTTATAGGAACTGACAGTTCATGAATCAGACTCCTAGTTAATGAATTAGATTTAAAAACGTAGGATTCTCAATACTTAGGCTGGAAAACAGTCCGCTGAAAAAACCGAGGAAAAGATTATATATATACATATTTATCTTACATTTGTAATTTAATGCATTAAAAAGATTCTAATGTTGTTCTTGTCTTTGTAGATTGATGGACGCTTTGAGGTCGGCTGTAGACTTGTAGGGGTGTTTTGTTTTCTTTTTAGTTTATTTGTATTTGTATATTGGACATTTACATGGGACTGTATCATTGATTGTAATATTTGTTATATGAGATTAATGACTTGATGAAAAATAAAAATGGTTGTTTGTTCATTTAGCAACTCTTGTATGTATCCATTTGTTATGTTGGATACAGGTACATGAATAGGTTTATGTTTGATATAGGTGTATGAATATGTTTACATGAAAATTATATTGAAAAACTAAATGGTACATTTTTTATAAGAAAATAATTTTGCCGACAAAATAGGGATTTACCAACGTTTTCAAGCGTCGATAAAGATTTATTAAACTTTTTTTAAAAATATAATGATTTTTACTAACATAATACAACACTAGTACATATTTACTAATTTTTTTATTATAAATATTTTTACCAAAGATAAACAACATCGATAAATATTTATTTAATTTTTTTAAATTTATAAATATTTAGACAAACATTTTTCAATGTCTAGAAAAGTGAATTGAAAATTTAAAAAAAGGAAAAAGGCAGTTATCGATGTTTTCTGATGTCGGTCAAAGTGAAATGAAAATAAAAAAAAATGAAATGACGTTACCAATGTTTTTTAACAACGGTAAAACGTAAATTGAAAATTTAAAAAAAGGGGAAAATGATTTTACTGATGTGAAAAACATGTCAGTAAAAGTAAAATGAAAATTAAAAAAAGTAAAATGATTTTGCTGATAATTTAAAAGTAAATTGAAAATTTTAAAAGGGTGAAATAATTTTACCTACTTTAAAAAACATTTGTAAAAGTAAATTAAAAATTAAACAAAAAATGAAATGAGTTTACTGATGTTAAAGAACTTTGTAAATTGTAGCATATCGTCTGTACAAATGTAATTTTGGCTGAGTAAATTTAATTCTGTTGGTAATATCATTTCCCCACATATTTTTACCAACGATCGGCTGACACAACTTTTTGCGTCAGTAAATGTATGTATTGACATTTTTATCTACTTTGGGGGCGAAAATTTTAGTAGCTAAAAATTTAAATTGTTGTAGTGCATTTAGTTGGAGAGTATACCCTACATAAATCTAATTATTTTAATCTATGACCATTTCATTAGGCGTAAAGCCATCGTATTGACAACCAATACATGTACTTATAATCAATTCTAATTTATCCTATCTATACATGGCCCACTGTTTGATTGATGAAGGTTCCAAAATACATTATTAGACTTTATATTCATGAGAGAATTATTGAAAGAGAGGGCATTGGGAATTGAAATAAAATAATAATATTTTTACAAATAATAATATACTTATTTTTTGTTTAATGGGTATAAGGGTAAAGCTGTTATTTTTATATTTTTATAAGAATTAAACACAAACGTCATAATGCTAGCCCATTTTTGTTAGGAATATTTAATTACTCTGTGGACTTGGCAGGTATTAAAAGGAAAAAAGCAGAGGCTTATTTACAAATACTAAAACTATAGGGGTCTATTTACAAGTCTCGTTAATGTTAGGGTGGTATTTACAATAAACTCTTTCATTTTTCTACTGCAGAGTAAGAAATTTTATGTGGAATGGGTCTTATGTGTGGCTTGTACACTATCAATTCCACTTTGACAACCTTGCCACATGGTGTGTTCACTTCGCAATCAAATTTATCATAATACAAGAATGAAGTGGGTAAGAATCAACTAAGCATTTTTAGCCATTTAACCTAAACAAATAATTAAAGCTAGTTTTAATTGACGGTTCAACTATGCCAGTAGTTGTTAGCAGATATTATCTATTCACTTTATAATGTAAGATAAATTTGATTTTTATTATCTAATCTAAAATATTTTATTGTATTTTGTGGGTCAGTAAGCTGCCATATTATATGAAGCTTTGGCGGGCAAATTCTCATGCATTTTTGCATGCATTTTCTACGCTGAAACCTCATATCTGTGAAATTTCAAAAGTAATAGCAAAACATGTCTGCGGTTAGCATGGGCAGTATATAATTTATAATATACAAATAATAAAAAATTAAAAAATATTTAGTGTAAATTAGATTGAGGTGGTAAAAATTGCAATCAAAATTAAAACCTATAATAATAATAAAAGAATAGTTGGTAAATTCAAACATGAGAGCACTTTAGTTTGTTTCAATATTAGTTGAGTATTTTACTTTAAACATTCTTTTAGAATAAAAAGAATAAGCCCATAATAAAAACTTATAAAATACCATAAAAATAAAAATAAAAATAAAAACAAAAAATCACAGACAATCTTATAATAAAAATAACTTAGACAAAATAAATAAACTCATGAAACTCCAATGCCTAAAAACTAAAAATTGAAGCTATAAAAATAAAAGAAAAAAAATATAAGTCCATGAAAACCTACGACCAAAGAAACTAAAATAACTCATCAAAACTAAAAAATAAAAAATAAAAAAAAATAAAAGTATGATAAAAGTAAAAAAAGAATATGAAAAAACAATGATGACTTTAAAACACCAAAAAATACATTAAGAAAATTAAGAAAAAGAAGAGATATGACACAATCATGTGGAAGAAATCATTGAAAATGCAATTGTGAGAATTCTCCTATTTCACTCACTTTCATTAATTTGAATTACTTGATTGAAGGGAGATTAAAGAGTGTATATCCAATTATGAAAGCCATATTGGGATTGTATGAAATAAGGGATGAATAGTTCAGATCATAGACTCTTAATATAGCATCAGATATGATTTTCTTACCCACTACATTAGATAATAAAAGTGTTCATGGGTTGGGCTGGGCTTGGTTGAGAAATATCCAGGCCCGGCTTAACATCTAAGCTCTTGGACCAAGCATGGATTGGGCCATAACTAGCTAGCTTGAGCCCAAACCTGCTTGAAGCCAATTAAGCCTGAGCTTAGCCCAAGTTAACATTATAACAAAAAATGCCCTCTTTCTATATTTTTGCCCCAATTTTAACTGGTTTGGATAGTTGTGCCTCTACGACATGTCATGTGTTTAAGACCTACCTCCTTCTTTTTTTTGGTAATTATTTTTATAATTGGGTATGGTGGGGCTTGGGCTCTCTACTATTCAATCCAAGTTTGGTCAATTAAATGGTCCATTTAAATAATTTGAGTACTCAAATTTTAGGTCTAAGCCTCGGCTAAAGCAGGTTGGGCCGGATTCCAGTTTGCGCTAGCTTGATCTATCAACATTCTTAGATAAGAAAATCTAAATATGTATTGATTGATTAGAGACTGTGTAAGATTGAACTCTTTAAAAGAAAAAATATTTTAAATTGGCCTATTTTTTTAGATGGCTAAAATAAAAAATTTCTCTCAAATCCTTAAAATGTCTCTTAAGTGAAATTCGGTTTCAAAATTAATATCAACATTGGCCTCCAATTTTTTAATTAATTGCAAAATTGGAGCATAATTGCAAAATAAAATCCTATCATTTCATACGAATAATAATTGCTTTAGCCTATGCAATTAATCACTAGTACCCAAAAAATAATTATTTACTTGTAACTCTTTCAATTTAACTCAACGGTGTTAACCATGAATGAAAGCGTGCTTGTCTTATGTAATTGAATTTCTTGGATTGTATTTTTATAAGTTGTTGAAAATGAAGGAAAACATAAGTGAATGTCTAAAAATGACCATCAAGTAACCCCATTTTAATGGAAATTAAATTAAGGGATTGTCTAGCTGTCACCCTAGTAGTTCAACTCCTAAGAAACTTAGGACCATTCACAACCACATCATCTCCATAGCCCTTCACCTATTTAATCATCCGTCAAAGGAGATTATTTGACCAATATGAGTTCCTATGCAAATAAACAAGCCTTAAGTGGAAGGAATAGGAAAATTCTTTCTGAGATGAATGGTCATTTTAAAAGATAAAAAAAATAAAAGGAGTTAAATCAATGCCATGATGAGATTGTCTTTTAGTGGAAAGAGAATGTAATTTTTTGACTTTTTGTGTTAAAAGTAGATATTTTTGGTCAATTAGTGAGATGAAAAAGTAGCTTTTTGACTTGTTTGTGTGAAAAGGTCGAAGAATTTTTTTTAAATGAGGTATTTTGATTTGACTCTTTTAATTTATTGTATCTTCAAATGATAGATGACTTTAACTTTATATTGAAGTGAAATTAACAAATAGCCCCTTAAGTGGAAGAAATATGAAAAGTATATACTCACCGGCATCTTCTTTTGTCATTGACCGAATGACAAAGATTAAGAGAAGAAGAAATGTAGTAGATTTAAATAACTAGTGTGGCACAATAATAAATGTGCAACAACACAAAAGGAGGCCATTAATTAAAAAGTATGGAGATTTGTGATTCAGTCACCGGCCCAGTGCAGTTGGTCCATGTTGGAAAACAACTTGAACATGGAGATTGTTATATTCCATTACCAAATATTACCATTTTTTATCCTACGAAGGGTGTCCTGGCCTTTTAGGCTAGACTAATTATTTCGAACTGAAGGAGAGCCAGCCGAATAAAATCCCCATCTTTAAAGAGAATCATCTTTAAACTTCAAATACCAAAATCATTTTATGAAGCTCTCTCGAATACCTGTTAATCATGTGGGTAAGAAGATATTGGAAGGTTTTACAATGGGGTAGGGTTGAGTAAATTATTTGTAAGATCAATTGATCCTAAGAAGCTATTCAAAGGCTTCAAGCTCGATGATGATTAGACCAAGCATTTCTTTTGTACCTAATTCTGAGTAACTCAATTATTGAACTTTGGGGCCCTTCAAATCCCTCTTTATCCCAGTAATTGACATGCATCCAAGTGAATCCCACAAAATATATTCTCTACTTTTACATGTAAGGTTGGTTACTTAATGGATGGTGCCCCATTATCTTTTTCATTTGGGTTGTATGCAGATCATGCGCATTAAACTGTCCACATCTTTTAATCAAGCAAATCCCATTTGAAATAAAAATAGGGTGGAAAAATGAAAGCACAAGCCTTTCACTTGGCATTATCTTGCGGGTCCCTCATGTGAAAGGGAATGGCAGTTGATCCAACAAACATAAAGTTGTAGCGTGCAAGGGTTCACATTATTATCTTATATATCCTGTGCATGAACATTCGTGTCTATAGAAGCAAGGTTGGGCACTGTTAAAAAAGTGCTGTCTTCATGCCTCGATCACGTGCTCATGAGATTTATGCATGAGTAGGCTACGTACATAATATTTATTCGTATAAACTTCATATGACTTGGTAAAATAGATTAAAAGGTTGGCAATGCTTTTATGTTCGATATATATGTATGTAGAACAGTTGAGATAAAAAAAAAAATGCTTAAGGGAATAACAAAAGTCGCACTTTGCTTTTATAGATGCTTGAGAGATGGAGCAATTTTAATAAGAGAAGTGTTAGAAAATGTGCAGGGAGTTCTTTCTGAAAAAAATTTCCCTCTTAGTAAGGCTCTCACTATGACGCATGGCAATGATGAAATGTTGTGTATAAAAAGATCTACATACCTATGTACAAAATTCCAATTCCATTGGATAATTCTAACCCTTTGATTTACAATCTTAAAGTTTAATGGTTTTAAAGCCATTATTTTTTAGGACTTTAATCCAATGGTGAAAAAGTTGAATGAGTGTCAAAATTCGTGTGTGTGAAGAAATTAGATTGGTTTAATTAAAATGGGCTCCACAATCTTAAAAAAGAAAATAGGAAAGCAAAAGGGTGAGTTTTTTAAATGGGGAGTTTTTAATTTCTCTTTTAGTATGGGCACATATATATGTTGTAGGATTAAAAATAGATTGGAGCTTATCCTATGCCAGCTGAAGAGAGATTAACATAGTGCTTAATTAATTGAATATGTCAAGTCTAATTGCTTTAATATTGTGTGTGAGAACTTCAATTGTTATTGTTTTACTTAATTAATTTGAAACATGTTGTCGGATCGAGCAAAGGCAAGAAATTGCTGTTGTGGATGAACTGACCAGAACGAAATGAACATCGCCCTGGTCGATTTAGCACATAACAAAGTGGGAATACATACTCCCCTTATGGGTGAGCTACTGAGACTAGGGTCTAGCATAAATACATTATATGTTGCAAGAGATAATTTTATCGACAACATTATCATCATCATTAAAGCATTGTTCCAAATATATTAGGGTTAGCTTACATGAATTATTTTTTGTCATTTCAGTTTATCCCGAGCTAAATCTTTAGATATGTTGCACTGCTAAATCCTTTAATAGGTTGCATTTCTTCAAATCTATCTCTACCCATTGTATTAATGTCCTCTTCGGCCTAACTTATATTCTTGAGGGCCATCATTCTGCATTGAAAAACTTTGGACTTGTTGAAGCCAATGTGAACCCACATTGGACAATATCCAAACCATTTTAAACAAGTCTTACTTAATTTATCACTTATTCATGCTACCATTAAATGCTCCGAATATTCTCGTTTTTGTAACCATCATCCTAGCATGTGAGAATCTAATGTAGGTTAAAAATCAATGCTCTTGATTTAATCAAAATAGGTTAGATCCATGTAATTAGGTCAAAGCTTTTGTCTCTTTCTCATTTTTAAGAGTTTTTTTTGTTCTTTTTTCCTGAGCATAAAATTAGGAGGAGGTTATTTTTACTTTTTTAAAATCTAAGTGAATGTCTTTAAAATCTCCTAAATTCCACCTCTACTTTTACAAATTTCCAAAGATATATGTTATCAACTAAACTATGAAGGGGAACGTGGCTCAATAAAAATGGTAGGATGGACAATGGATTGAAGTGGAATTTTTGTGTGTCTCCCATTTTAACCCATGAATTGTCACATCCAATTCGGTATAATGTTGTGTGACCGAAGCTATTGGGCTGTACCATAACACCTACTCAATCCGTTGTCCATGATAACAGTTGATTCTAGCAAACCTTTCTTTGATATCACTGTTGGGGTATGGATACTATAACAGTTGAGATTACGAGAATCACTAAGATGCACACTCGAGTCAAGATCATTCTGAAGGTCAATATTGCAATCACATCAATATAATGGGCCCATAAAGATTCACTTGGATGGGTAGGCGATTGAGATGGTAGCACTAGTTAGTGGGCCCACCATAATTCTTTCCATCTAAATGAATGGGGCCACAACACTTTCATTATTCAAATGGGCCGGCATGATTTTATAATCGGGTAGGTTGAACTAGTGGTTAAAATTACATCCATTGACCCTTTGATAATGTTGGTTAATGTAGGACTTTAAATATTAGTCATCTATAGATAAAAAACTGATAATCAAAATCATTGCTAAGAGACTATTTAATTGTATTAGACCATGAGAATGGCGAACTTTGTTGGACTTTGTTTTTGGGTTTTTCTAATTCTACTTATCCTCATGCATATTGTATTTTGCAGAGACCAATGATTCGACTAGCATATTTTATTTTGTAGAGACCAATGGTTCAACTAACTCTATCAGATTCTCTATTTTCAAATCAACTGTGAAAGGATCAGAATTCTTCCATGCTATCTTTTTTTTGTACCCCATCCAAATCAAAATCCAAGTATATTAAATGATCTATATCGACTATATACTATTTTGAACCTCCATCCTCAACCCTATTTCCAGCTTGTAGCTCTCCCAAACATGGGTTCAATATACGACATCTTGTTTTGTATGATAGATATCTTAGAAAAATTATCTATCTAATAGAGTTGAGGTATAGTAGATGTGGATAGCTTAGCAAATTCAAGATAATAAATGGAAACTTGAAAAAAATGTGTATTTCATTTTTTTTTTTGGTAACTCGGCTTAGGGGTTGGGAATTGTATACAAACAGCAACATAGTACCAACACCAACTCACATATGCGAGGTAATGGGATTTGCACATGTGAGAGACACACACAACTCACACATGTTGGATAATAGGACTACACACATGTGTGGGATACACACAACTAACACATAAAGAATAATGAGACCACATATATGTAAGGGAAAAATACAACTCTCACATGCAAAGTAATGGGGATTTGCTTGTGTGAGAAACACAATAAAACTTGCACATATGAGGTATTAAAACTCACATATGCAGAGAGGAGGGAGATGGGGTAACGGTTCTATAAGATTAGATAGTATTGCACATTGAGGGAGGCGAGGTAAAGGTTCTATAAGATTACATAGTATTGCAAACTGCTCTTAATTTGTATTTCGCTGAAACCATCCATTTCATTATTATAGATTAGATGATAGTTTTTAACATCTAATAGACAAAAAGAAGTTCAACCTAAAAGTAGTGTGCATATGTTGTCCAGATTGTGGGCTCACTTGGACACATTTCTACTACTATGAGCACAATAGATGGAAAGGCCTTAGTTTTTATAGATAAGGATTATGCAAAAAATCAAACTCATAAGATCTTAGCCTTTAGGTTAGCACCCTTAAAGTTTAATGATATTTTAAATATAGATGTTTTTTTTAATGGATTCAATCTAATGATAAGTAAAGGTTCGGTAAGGTTAAGAATGTGAAAAGTGAATGGGCCTAATTGGGACCCATGGAGCTGACATGTTCATACAAGTCTACTTCTAGGACGCCCAACAAAAAAAAAAAAAAAACCCTTCTTGTAGGAGAAAGTTTCCCCTTATAGACTTAGGTGCCATTTGATAAGTCCACTTTTTTTCAGTAGTGGTCTATTGACTTACACTATGTGACTAAATATTTGAATGCTTTATATTGTTTGGCAAGGGGTTCGTTGATGTCCAGTTTAATATGTTTTTAACTATATGTCTCTTTTTCATATAGTAATTGCATAGATAATTTTTTTTTCAAATCCACAAGAGTATCTAAATCAATTAGACACTTTCTATTTTTCATATTTATAATCTTGCCCACACAACTTCTATAATATGATAAATTTGCTGGTGCCATTTTTAATTTATGACAATTTTGCCAAATGCTACTTTTCCTATTTTAAAACTTTAACCATATAAAAGTTTCACATCATGATAAAATCTCTTTCTCTAATTGAAACTAGACATATGCTAAACACTGCATTTGTAAGAAGGCACAATTGAATCAGCTCTCTTTCATAATAGTCTATTTAAAGGGGTTTTGTCTATAGGGCCATTGTTAGTCATTGATAATCCCGCCGGCTTGTGACGAAAGTTAAAAAAATTTCGACGTTCTTTGTACATGCACTTTTTTGCGATATTACATAAAATCTCCTTGAAAAAAAATAGAGAAATAACAAGACAGTTTATGTGATATCGCATAGTAATTTTGCGATACTGCAAAAATAACTTAATACAAAGAACCTCTATATAGGATTATACATGACTAGTGGTGTCCATACCAGAAGAATCCCCTATCTAAATTAATTCTATTTCAAATAGGTATAATTTGTCAAGACCTCTTTTCGCCCCCAAATGAATAATTCTAATAGCCCCCTTTAACTCATAGGTCTAGGGCAAGCTTTTCAAACTTCGTCACTTGTCTTATTTTAAAATGCAAGCATAGAGCTTTCGAAACAGTAGAATACAGAATCTTGATGATTTTGTTAAATTCCTTTCTGTCGGATCTCATTGACCATGCATGCATGCATGTAACCAAAAGGATCCATTCGGGAACCGTGCACATGTAGACATGGCAGCCGCAGATCAGATCCATCTCTGAAAATTATCAGACCCCACAAGCACTCGGGTACATGGCCACATAAAGTACACGACACTTCAAAAAATTACAAGTATATTGTGTATGTAGGACTTGAGTTTAAATTAGTGTACTAACTGGGGCTAAAAGACAAGCACTCGCCCACATGGAATGAGGCCGAGATCCATAAAACGTAATCAACGTATGGATTCTCTCAGGTCCGAACTTGGAAATTCTCTAAGCCCATTGCAATAATTTCACTAATGAAAGAGGAGTATGTTTGCTCACATTTGAATTTTATGATCAAAGGCAAATATTCTCCTGTGTTTGTGTCACCCACGGTGTGAAACAACTCATGAGGAATATAATCGATCGCCCTAAACAACCCTCCTACCTGCTATGTCACACTAACCCTTTGCTTGGAAGTATTTTTGATGGAATTCTGAACTCATGATTGAATAATATGAATTAATAAAACTAGCAATCTGAATGTGACTTTATGCCTGTGAATTCTCATAATTCCATTTTCATAATGCTACATTATATTTAAATTTTTATGCAATCATATGGTGGACAACATTTGAAGAATTCATAAAATCCCCTAATGAAAAATGGGGGGGATCTCTCCATACAGTCAGGTCCTAAACAAAACTCTCAAGTTGTAATCATCATCATCATTATTATTAAAACTCTCAAATTTTAACAATCAGACTTTTTCTCAAAGATTGTAATCGTCTGATACCAATAATTGCAACAGGGATTTACGAATAATTTACTCCATTAGAATTTATTTTTCTCTCACATGCTTTCCTGGCTTGGCAATCAATGCATGGATACCAGATTTCTAAATTTGCATATGAATGGACAGCTGAGAAAAAGGTTGGCACCAGAAACTCAGAAAGATCTGTTGGAAGGACTCGAGCTTTTTAAATGATTTCGCCAGAAACCCAAGTTTGCAAGTTATCCTGTCTTTGATCAGGGAGGCTATAATAAATAAAAACTTGAAAACCTATAAATATTCCCATTCACTGACATGAGAAATCTGCAATTCATGTAGTTCTTAAAGTAAGATTGGTCCAGCAGACAAAGAAACTTGGTGCAGGAAGCAATCTTTCGTTGTCACCTCGTAAAAAGGATCCAATGCAATTCACGCATCCTTGGTTTTTACTTTTTAATTATTTGTTCCAGTTGTTTTTTATTTTTTTTTGAAACTTTATATTCTCCACGTGTGGCACATCCCTCATATATAATATATGAAACAGGAAAGGAAGGACATGCGGAATCAGCAATCATGCCACATGGCTGATCCCCACCAACCATTTATATGTTGGATGTGGGCCATTGGTCAAATTCTTTTCTCATCTCTCTCTGTCTTGGGTATGAACTGCCAGCATGGGCCGCAATCGTCTCCTTTAGTTATCCATTGGTGGATTAATTAAGAGGTCATAGATAAACATTAGAATTATTTTACGATGTATATATATATATATATATGACAAAACTATTATGGATATGTCTCTCACACTATAGTGAGGGACACTTTCTCCTTTGGAAAATATTAATGTGCAAGAAGATAAAATCATTGCATCTTGTGACAACTTTTGACCTTGGTAGATCTAAAAAAAGAGTTATCGCTCACCATAGTGTGATGGACATATGTATAGTAGTCTTTTCTATATATATAGGAGGATATTCATGCGCATACATCCTTTTCTATTTTAACGAGGGACACTTCTTTTTAGACCTAACAAAGACAAAAAGGTATCATGATTTGTGATGGTTTTTCTTTTTATACATTAATACCTTCCAAAAGAGGAGTATCCCTCACTATTTTGGTGAGGGATGTATGCACTTGAATATTGTCCATATATATATGAGAAAGCCTACTATGCATTTGTCCCTCACACTATGGTGATGGACATTTCTTTTTTTGAAAAGTATTAATGTGTAAGAAGACAAAATCATCATACCTTATGACACATTTTTAACCTTGTTAGGTCTAAAAAATGAATTGTCCCTTACCAAAGTGTGAAGGACATATACATAATAGTCTTTCTCATATATATATATGAGGAAGATTACTATATATCTATCCCTCACACTATGATGAAGGAAACTTTCTTTTTGAACTTAACAAAGTCAAAAAGGTATATGAAGTGTGATGGTTATATTATTTTGTACATTAATACTTTCCAAAAGTGAAATTGTCCCTCACCATAGTGTGAGAGATAGATGTATTGTAACATTTTTCTTAGTTGTCCTTGAGCGTTCCTCTTCTTTATATAACTTTTTGTCTTTTGCACATTAATATATCTAAATATGGAAGTGTCCCTCTCCTTATGGTGAGGGATGGACGCATACTAATATTCTCCATTTATATATATATATCTGTATATATAACATTTATATCATTTATTTGCATAGAATACATAAAAGGTTATGGTCAAATGGGCTCGACTCAATAATTATTAAAGAGGTAATGGGTGAAGGATATGAAGTGAAGCGTAAATGACATTAGGTGGCTAAGTAGATTAGATGTTGACGTTCTTAAGATGGGGTGGTGATAGCTTGGTATTCATTTAACATCTTCTCTTGTTAAAGAGGATGTTATTTGAAAATGATTTCTAGATATTCATCTTTAATTCTCCAAAGAGAACCTAGTGTAGGTCCCACCGAAGTAGAATCTTGGGATACTCCCATCTAGTGATAGAGTCCAGATCCTCTGAGAAAAACCCTCATGCTAACCGTAGGGTGTCCCCACATCAGCATGGTGCAGCCTGCCATGTACGCTGGCACTGTGGGAAGGTTGCCCCATTGGTCTCCCCACCATCGGTGTGAGGGTTTCCTTGATATAAACTTAACCCTAGAGATAACCTTTGAAAATTTTGCACAAAGTGTGTGCTCACTAGTCTTGAACACGCATTAGCACATATGACATCTAAGACACAATGACCCCTATCTACTAATAAGAATACAAAAGTGAAATAAATAGGAAGCTTTTACTTTTATTGCTTGGAATTAAACCCATGTCTACTCAATAGTAGGCCATGTGTCCTTTTGTTGGCTTACAAGAGTTTAGTTTTTGCTACCTGAGGGTGCCCTTGCCCTTTGGACCTGACTAACCCTTTTGGGCTTAGGGGAGCGGAGTAAATCCCCTGTGGCCCCAATGTGGTAGCGCAACTCGAGCCCGCAACTTCCGAGAGCAAACTATAGTCTAGGCCAGTTGACTTGAGCTACCCCTTAAGGTTAAATAATATTGATATGTTCATTTTTAAGTTGATTTTAATCTATTATGGTTCATTCAATTAAATAATGTTCAATAAAATTAATTATGATAAATAATTAATGGGAATTTTATTGAAAAAATCCCCTTAGATTGTGTGAAGAGAAAAAATGCCCTAAACTTTTGTATCGATCGTAGTGGTCCTAAGGACCCTTTTTGGTTTTTTATTATTTTTAGTTTCACGTGAGCAACAATAACACCACTTGTAACATTCCTTAGCCTAAAATGAATATTAGCCTAATTAATTGTATTTTATCTAATTAAGCTTCGTTAGAGTCTAGATGAGTCTGTTTAGTGTTAGGACTATGTGTGTGGAATTTCATTAGGTTTTGAGCTCATTTGATACAAAACCTTGCAAAATGATTAATTACGAAAAAAGGCTTCTAAACTTTAATCCTTCTATTCGGAACTAAACCAAATCCGTTTAACCCTCCAAATATTCGAATTTCTTAAACTTTCATAATTTCCCAAAATCCCATCCTTTAGAACCCAAGCCCCAGCTTTTCCTCTTTCTTTCTATTTTTCTTATTTCCCTCTCGTTTCTCTTTCTCCTCACTCACCCTCCTCGCCGCTGCCGAATTTATAGCCGTAGAATTACCGGATTTTCACTCCAAGCTTCTTTCTCAAGCTTTCCTCAACATGGAGGCACCATTTTCGTCTTATTCCATCAACCACCGAGCTCTAGCTAAGCTTTTGACCTTTTTATTTTTGGGTTGTTGTGGTTTTTGAGCTTAGGAAGTGTTTAGGGTGCTCATTAGGTTCTCTTCTATGTATTTGTAGAGTGGTTTTACCTTGGGTGGAGTCTTTTCATCATTTGAGCTTCATTTGGGTGTTGAGAGGATTAGGGGTATCTTCTATTTTCACCCATTTTCAACAAGGCAAGTTGATAAATATAATGCATGTTCTATTGTTGATTCTAGCATATTTACTTCATTTAGATGCTTTGCCCTTTTAAATGAAATTGGATATTAATGCTAAAATTATGTGTTATCTTGGATAGATGAATGGATGAAGTGATTGGAGGTAGATTCCTATGTGGATTAGAAAGGGGGAGGCCCTATTTTAATGCGGGTACAATGTGGAATAAAGGATGGGGATTGGTTTCCAAAAATGGAGAAATAGGGGACTCCGTATAAAATGTACACAGGCCCAATCCATCGGACCTTGGCTCGATCTAAGCTGTATTCATATTGGGCATGAATAGTGACTCGATCGATCGGACCTTGGCTCAATCGATCGGATTCTTGTTCTGTCCTGGGAGCACTGTTTGGACTGTGGGCCATTGTGTTTATGTTTGTTGGGTTCCTTGAGACCCATATTTATCCTACATGCATACCATAACCCTGTTTTAGAGGTGGGATCCCATTTGACCTACATTTCAATGAACCACCTCAAATCACTATGTAAGAGATATAATTGTGCATATGTATCTCTTACGAATCACTTGGTTGGTGTACAAGAGACAATCTACCTTGCACTTAGGTGAAATGGGAGTTGGGGCTATACATCTTGGATATTTGACTTAAAATTCCCTAAACTCATTTCAATGGTGGTTCAATAAGAGATGTCGCGTACGTGAATGGTGATGGATTAATCAGGAGTTGGTTGGTGTACACTCATTGGTTTCTAGGTTGTATTGCATGGTTTTTCTAATGTACACTTAGCGTACATGTTCTTAGATTATACCTTGTATTTGGATTTGGGAGGTGGAGAAGCATGGTAGTGTGGGTACTTTGTGACCTGAGGATTAATTGCATTGTGTATGTTCAAATTGTGGTTCAAGAGTAATTCCTCATTGATCTTGTTGATGTATTCGTAGGAAGCTAGCCTCGTTCACTGTGACCTAGGGTTGAGTCTGAGCACCTCTAAGTTTTGGTCTATAAATGTATTTGTATTTGAGGTCTATTGACGATTGCTATAGATCGAATTGAAATGACTGATCACTATAATTGACAGACTGCTTGGCATTCGATACGGACGGGTTTTTACCTGATATTGACTAGCTTGCTTGATATCGACATAATTAACTACATGATATTGACATTGGAATTTCTATGAATTGAAGGGTTGACCACCCGATTGGTGGACTTATGTGCTTATTCATGTAGAATGGATTAGGATTCCTTTCTTTTTCTTTACTGTTATTGTATCCTTATTATATCTCTTTTAGATGATCACATCGTTTCTACTCATTTTGTACTGTATGTTTATTATAATTCATGTTATCTTTTTGCCGACTCGTTGTAGTCTGATGATATTATATTGGTGCGTAGGTACAGATCAATTCTACCCTCACGAGAAGGCGCAGGGAGAAGTGCTACAGGTGCTTGAGCCACTTAATGAGCCTATGTGGTATGCAGATGACAGAGTTGGACCCATCTAGCCTTGCACACGAGTTACTTCATTTTGGGCTAACATCTTTTGAGTTATTCTTTCTGGGGCTCGAGTTTTAGTGGGCTTATAATGAAATATGTTTCTAACTTTGAAACTCTAACTTTTAATCTAATATCTTTTGATGTGCATAATCTGTATTATATTGTTATACCAATTGCTTGATAAGGCTTCTGCAGTTATTGGTATATGTTCATTTTCATGAACTCACCACAAACTAATGTCCTGTGTGGGATTGATTAGGAGCCATGTGTTGTTTTAAATACGAAAAATTTTAATTGGCTCCTAATCTCACGTTCAACCCTGAATTACGATATGAGGCTGTGACACCACTCCCCCACTCCCCTGCAAATGGAACCTTTAAAATCTTGTTTCCCATGTTCTTCTTCTTTGTTTCCTCTCCTCTATCCTCTATTATAATCTCCCTCAGAAAAACCACTATTCTCTTCTTCCATCTCTCTCCTTAGTATCTATTGTGTGTGTCTGTGTGTGTTTGTGTGTTTTTTTTTAAACTCAAACCTTCCCCTTCTTTCTTTCTCTTTTTAGTAAAATCTTTGAAAAATGATATTGCAAGTAAAGAGAATGGGGTTATACAAGCCTTTATTTATTTATTTATTTTTTGCAGAAAATTTGCAACTTCTCTACAGCTCTCCCGTCCCTCCTTTACTATAGGAAGGCCAAACTAACAACGCAGAGATCGTCTTCTCCATAGGCGAGAATAGATCTATGGATTGGCAACAATGCCTTTTTTTTTTTTTTTTTTTTTGCATAGAGATATTTCCCCTCACCTATATCATGAGAAATGATATTTCCACTCATTTCTTCTTCCTCCTCATCAAGTTCTTCTTTTATGGCATCTAGTCCTTTGAACCAAGCATCAATGGATTTTTTGACGTGTGGCAAACAATGTGTTGGCTGCGTTAAGGAGATTGGAGCATTGTTTAGGGTGGCATTGAGCTTGAGAAGCAGAGGTGGTGGGTGTCATTGGATGGTTGATGGTTGGCGGTGTTTTACGGTAAAGAAGATGGTGAAGAAGTTGGAGGTGAGCAGTGGTTAAAATAAAAACCTAAGAGGGGGAAGAAAAGAAGACACGACCAACCATATTGCTGCTTATGTTATACATGAGTGATGAAATCTTTGTTTCACTAAAACAAAAAAAAAATAATAATAATAAAAAGTGGCGGAAGGCCTTTATTGTCTATATTGAAATTTGAATGCTTTTTTTTTTTTGTCTTCACTTAGTTTACGGGGATTCTTCCACATAATTAATCTATCGAATTCGAACTTTATATAGATTTTTGATACTTAATCGCTTAAAAATGCATTATTTAAGTGCTTAAAAAGTGGCAGAAGAGCCTTTATAGTCTATATTGAAATTTAAATGCTTTTTAATTTTTTTGTCTTTACCTGGTTTATGGAGATTTTTACATTACAGTCCCATAATTAATCTATTTTATTTGAACCTTATATAGATTTTTGACACTTAAACGCTTAAAAATGCATTATTTTCAGTCGTGATCAAGGACATAACGATACAAAGCACCTTTTCTGGTGCCAACGAGGAATGAGAGGAATATTAGGTTGCCAAGGTCAAACAAGGCAAAAAAGGAGTAAAACAGCAAGCCAGGCCACCCGCTCAACCCCGTCATCTCAAGACTCAATTAAGGCTAATGTAGAAACTAACAAAAGTGACGTCATGACCGTTGAAGCTCATCCATTCGGAGTTGGATAATTATTCAAGTTACTTATTAAATAATAGACTTGCATGCAGCATTTTTAATACGGCTATTCTTGGCATAGTGATAAAACTATCATTGGTGGAATCAAATTCTCCACAACCCCACCAATCTAATAACCCTAGTGATTAATCTAATGATCAACAGAGTACATGAGCACCTACCTCTTGGGAACTGGGGTTGATCTCATCTTGACTCTTAGCGGACCATTACCTAATTTTTAAATTAATTTTAAGAAACTTGTATTGTATATACTCATTAGACGTACATTGTAGTCCATACTTAGTAGAGGTGTACATTGTTTGGATTGGAACGGATTGAGCCTAATCCACCTCCAATTTGTCACTTATAGATTGACAGTTTTGTAATCTGTAGTCAATTCGATGTCTATAAAAAACGGAACCAAATTGAATTGTGGATCAACGGTTTGGTTTGGTTCAAACTGTTCAATCTGCTAGGTTAAAAAATAGACATAGAAATCAAAACCTAAAAACAGAATATATATATAATAATATATAAAGTATTTATATTCCCATAAGATACTGTGAGAACTATTCCCATAAAATCAAGCCCCGTATAAAAATATATAAATATACATCTATGTTTTATATTTTATGTCAACGGCTTGGTTTGGTTTCAATTTGTAGACAAAAGGTAAAATCCTTCACCGAACTATTACTAACGGATAATGATTTTTTCAATTTATCACCAAACCATTAACATCATTTTTGTTAAAAAATTATGGAATGGATTGGTTTGGTTTGGTTTTACAGATTGATGGATTTTTTGTATACCCCTAATATTCAGCATAAAATTAGGTCCACCGTGTGCCAACTTTTACAGAGGATTTGGATTTGACATCCAAATTTACCCATCCTCTTATTATTCTCTTTGATTGTCAAAGCATTGGGGGCAGATGTAACATAATTAGGTTGTCATTGTTTAGGGCATATTTATTTGCATCGGAATGTAAGAACCTGAAAAGAAAAAATCATGGTCAATTGCATTCCAAAGGAGGAGCATTAAGGAGATGAGGTATGACTTTTATGAGGGGAGGAGTAATGAATATAAGGTAGCAACAAAGATGCACCTTCAATTTTTTAATATTGAGAACTACTAGACTCAACCTTGCATAAAGGACTTGTTTACAGGCCCAAATCAAAGCCTACTCATATACATACTATTGTAATAGAGTAATATATTATAGAGTATTTTGCATATACCTCCTAAGGTTTTTAGGATTTGTAAATAGGCCCCTACACTTGTAGTATTTGCATATAGCCCCTTGCCTTTTCATGCCTCAAAATCAGTTGCCTTACAACCAACATAAGTTTTTAAAGTGAAATGACACTTTTGCCCACCTCTTTATATCTATATACGTAATTTCAAAAGATTTGATTTCTTTTTCTCTAAAGCTAACAAAATTGATAAGTACAACACATTTAATAGGAGAGGATAATCCTACAAAAATCTATTTTTATCAATATGGGACCCATTTTGTTTAGCTCAAATCGATTGTAACCTATATTTATAATTGGTTATAATTACCCCAATTCATGCATGACTCATTGTTGGATTGATGTATGCTTCAAAATATACAATTAGGCTTCATGTGCATTGGAGAATTATTAAGAGCGAAACCATTGGATCTTGTGATAAAATAATAATATCTTTTTATAAATAATGACACTCATTTTTTTAATGGATGTAAGGGCAAAGTAGTCACTTTTCTTTTTTTTATAAAATCTCAATATAAAGTTTGCTCATTCTCATTAGTAGGGATGTACAAAAAATCAGTCGATCTGTGAAATCGATCCGATCCGATCTGTAGTTTTTTAATTGATCAAATGGTTAATGGATTAGTGATAAATTGAAAAATCCTAATTTGTTAGTAACAGTCTGGTGATGGATTTTACTTTTAATTCGCAGCTTTAAACCGATCCAAACCATTAAAATAAAACTAATTAAAAGACAATAATCTCTATTGTAATTTTCTTATTACAATGGATAAAGTATATGAAATAGTTAGAAAAACTACTAACGGATTGAGCTGTTAGATCAATCCGAACTATTGATCCACAGTTAAATTCTGATCAGCTTTAATGGGCAACGGATCGATGACAAATTACAAAACTGCCAATCTGTAAGTAACAATTTGGTGATAGATTTGGCTTAATCTAATCTAATTTGTATTGTATACGCCACTACTCATTGGGACTACTAATATTGGGGACATAAAAGGTAGCAAGGTATATACAAATCTTGATACCAAAAGAGTTTCTTTACAAATACTATAAACCGATGAAGAGGGAGGTTTTGGGGGGGGGGGGGGGGGGGGTGGGTCGTGGGCGCGTGGCGGTATATACACTTGATATGATTAACATGCACTTATAAAGTGGTGAACCCAAAAATTTTTTTCTTCAGGTGGCCACTATGTTAGGAATAGAAGAACTAATAATAATAAAAAATCTTAAGAGGATCCGTATTATATGTATCAAAGGATTGTGGCATAAGGTATTCAACTCATTTGGTATGAAAATCTAGGGGCCCAACTTGGATTGGAATTTTATTGGGGGTCTATGGAAGGGCAATAATTTGGACACAATAAGTTCAGTCGTAGGGTCATTCTTATTTAGGTATTTTGGAACTTGTATTTTTCCAAACTACTTACATGGTTGAGGTAAAAAAAATTTCGATTGATTGGTAGGTAAATTGTCAATAGATACACATTGTGTCTTGGTAGAGGCCATTGTTCTAAATTATGGTGTATTTGAATCATCAGTCCTACTAGGCTTTTTTTGCCTTTTTATCAACCGTCTGTGTGACTTTCCTAAATCATATAGGGAAAATTTCAAATAAGGCCTTAAGGTTTTGCTTTATTTCAAAGAATGATACAAGTTTCAAAACTTTTGAAATTAGTTCCTAAGTTTTTCAATTAAGAACATCCATCTATTTTAAGTTATTTTTTGGCAACTTTATCCCTCAATCTTTTTTTAAAATACCCAAATCACCCTTTATTGAAATAAATTCATTACTCAATTCCTCTATATTCTCCTCATTTCTTTCTTTAGCATCCTTACGCTAATTAAGGACAATTAGTGTCCCCACGAAATCAACATCATGTAGTAGTTGTTGAAAATATATCATGGCTTTAAATGATTGATAATTTGGTATTTTAAGAAAACTAAGAGAAAAAGTCGCTAGGAAGTACCTTTAAATGAAGGGATGTCCTTAATTGAAAACTTTTTGAAAAACTTAAGGATTAATTTGAAAAGTTTTGAAACTTATGTCCTTTTTTAAAATAAGGCAAAACCTTAAGGCCTTATTTGAAAATTTTCCAATCATATAGCTAGAGATATTAGACACAATTCACTTTTTGATCGAACTCTAAGTCTTTGGATATTGTAAGTTGTTCAATTTAACACTTTTAAACAGATAATCTACATATAGAGGGGTGTATCTCTTTTCACCTTTTATTTTGTTATGTTTAAATCGATCGTTTTATCTATATCTAATAGACAACTTCCCGGAGTGGATGGCTAATTCCCTCCTTTGATGGTTTTGCTTGTTTGCTCCTTTCTTTTAAATCCATATTTTTCTTACCAGAAAAAGAAAGGGACCGGGACTAGTTCCAATAGATTGGTATAGGTTTTAATAAGATGGTAGATTTTATGATTGCTTTCTTAGATTCATCTGTAATGATCCTCCAAGATATTTTCAATTTTTATGCACTTTCTATAGATTATGACTACTTTGTTTTTTTCTAAAATCTTTTCATGACATTAGGTCTCTCTTTCTTTCTTTCTTCTTCTTCTTTTTTTTTTTTTTTTTTCATGTAGGACAATTATAACCTGGCCAATTGAGTTTTATTCAACATTAAAAAATTATGAGTAAAAATGTAAAATTGATATTTGAAGGATTAAGCTCCTTGAAGATATGAAGAAGGCATTAGATTCCCTCGAATAATCTGATTTTGTATTCTCTCTTAATTTTCGCTTTATTTCTCTGTGGGATGATTACAAAATCTATCAATCTTAGATCTCTTAAATTTCTTTAATTAACCATTGCTACCAAAACTTAGAGGTATTTGTAAAGGCAGTGGAAATACTTTTTAATATTCTCGATTCGGTAGAGCTACTCTTCAGTACTCCCCTCAAGTGGAACCTAGTTAGCATACTTTTGGCAACACGCAATGAGTTGTTCCTCTTGGGATTCGAACTCACGACTAGTTAGCTCTAATACCGTCTTGAATTTCTTTAGCTAACCATTGCCACCAAAACCTCAAGGTATTAGTAGAGGTAGCGGAAATAGTTTTCAACATTCTCCATTAGGTGGAGCCCACTCCTCAATTAGATCCAACAGTGAGATTAGCTTGTAAGAAGCTAAAATTAGGTCTGGAGGCGATTCAAGGATGAATGTTTTATCTTGGTGGGTGGGAGATCAGGGTGGAATTACTAGGTAACTTAAAGAAAGACCCAAAGAGGTACTGCTACCTAATAGCATCTCACAATATATCAGAAGAATATTATGCATGTTACACATATGTAGTCATTTTTAGGAATGACTAGGTTATTTGTAATTATTGGACAACCTGGCTTGTGTAGCCTACTGTCACACCCCGATCCCAGGAATTTGGGGATTTGCGTGAGCCCCTAGGGCGTAGATACGTAATCCCATAGAAATCCGTGCCCTGAAGAATTACTCACGAATTCCTACAAGGGAGATTCCATAGGAACGTATGAGGTATGCTGACATATGTACAAACATAACTTATCATAAGCGAAATCCTGCGCAATACTCAGTAATTATCAAGAGCACGTTAAGTTCATAGTCTTTTAACTTTCATAAGTAACATATATATATACAATAGTGTTAAAGTCTTTTATTACATTCCAAAAGGAGTGTGATACAAACGGTCCCAAGCATAACAATGATATCTCCCAAGAATAAACGCGCTCCGTAGGATGGCTAGTAAAAGACGTCGCCATCTTTCTACTCGTCTACACCTTGAGGTACCGTTGGGGTAC